>SKCR01036748.1:0-393446 GCA_019454045.1 Zanthoxylum bungeanum
TGATTGGCTGATGGTGATGTGGCATGTTGACTCGGTTGACTGCTGACGTGGGCTGATGTGGACGATGATGTGGCGACACGTAGGATGACACGTGGGGCGGTGGCCGTCCAAGCAATGAGATTTCGACACGTGGCACGGCGCATTTTAGCATCTCCGTTGTGATGGTGACACGTGGCACGGCGCACGTTAGCAAAGTCAACTTATCTCAGATACTGTTTTGTGGACCCGGCGCATGTTAGCAGATTCGGCGCACGCTGGGCGTCGCGACGCTGAAGGTCTGGGCGGCGCGACGCGGAAATGACGATTTTGCCCTTTTTGTCCAATTTTGTCCAATTTGCCCCAAAACACCTCCAGAATGTCCTGAAACTTTATTTATCTACAAAATAACACAAAACACATCAAAATATTCACAAAACTCAAGAAACTATACAAAATATTAGGTTTAAATGAGTGGGAAATAGTGATAGAAATACCACTCATCATATTACACTTGTGCGTGTTATGTGAGATCATAACGGCATAGTTCTCATATATTTGGGTATAGGATACTCATACAAGTGTAATAGGAGATTGTGTTTTACCGATGGTACAGAAAACAGCTTCGCTCTGGATAGACCCCTGGAATTCCATTGGTAGTATGACTATGTGTCTATGAAGTCCGAAATCAGGGGTAGGTGTATTTGGTCTTAACCTGAGAATTGCACCGCTAATGCTTGCGACAATCAGTATGCTTTAGTTTTGGTTTCCAGGGCTTTAACCGGTTCTGTGTACACCTCTGCTAGGTATATTGAGAATCGTAGTGTATTGGGTGTGATGTCAAGACGGAAGTATCACTCCAGTCATAGTGGAGATGATGTCACGTAGGATACGGTACTAGTGCTCTTTAGTACTGCAGTCATCGAGATGATATGACTAGGTTATGTTCATCCGATTATAGAGACTAGTTACCAGACATCCGACATGTGCTTCGTACGGGGCAGACACATTCCAGCCCCAGGCCTAGCACGTGACAATTCGATACTGGATCGCAATACGCTATACTACGTATACTACGCCTGACATAGATTATATATTCCAGTAAGAATATTTCTGGAGAATTGGGTAGGCACGGTGCTTTGCTAGAAGCCAACCATGTCTTGTAAATCGGTAAACACGTGGTATGAGGTACGCACATATTCGGATAATCCGAGACCGTATTTACTGCCAACAAATCCAGGGATCTTTTGGGTCGCTTCCCAAAGATTCACCGATGACAGTTGATTAAATTAGAATTAATCTGGGATTAATTAAGAGAGAGAATTAATCTGGGATTAATTAAGATGGAGAAAATTAATCTGAGATTAATTGAGGTATTATTTAATCTGGGATTAAATGTGTTCGGAAAAGAGAGAACGCGATTAATTTGGAATTAATCGGTAAGATAAATTAATAGTTAAATTTGATTTTTCTATTTAATTTATTCGTATGGGCTAAAGTTAATATATCGGATATATTAATATGAATTGGATTTCGTTACGAAATTAAAGTCAGACTTTAATACGAACGAACGAATTAATTTAGAATTAATTCGTAAACGACGTTCGTAATATATTTTCGAGGCATTGTTATTTAATTAAATTAGATTTAATTATTTAGCGACGAAATTTTGTTTAATCGGATTAAACGGAACCGAACCGCGGTAAATGTTCGTAGAGACATTTTGAGTTTTGAATTCAAAATAGTGGGGCCCACTTCACACATGTCACACATGTGAAGTGGTGGTTGGAAAGTGGTTGGCATTTATGCCAAAACCACTTACTTTCCAACCACTTGGTTTAGGTGAAACCAAATTACCCCAACTACATGGTTTTGGGTAAAAGGGTAAAACCCTTAACAAAACCAAAAAGCCTTCTCTCTCTCTTCACTTCACACTTGTAACACATTTTGGAAAATGAAAAACCCTAATACTCTCACCATGGGCGTGAACTAGGCTTCCCCCTCTCTTTGATTTTGTTGCAAAATCACAAAGCTAGCACTTGGAGAAATCAACTAAGGTGATAGGGAAACTTACTCAAAAGTTGGAATCATCAACAAAGGACGGATCTTGGAGTTCTTCTTCTCAAAATTTTAAAAGCTCAAATCCATTCAATGTAAGTAATTCCGCAACTTATATGAATTTATGAACACCTTTTCTTGCTTATTAGATCCTTGGCATGTTCTAGGAACACTAACACTATGATGGTACAAGCAGATGAGACAGGGGTAGAGCATGCAGTCTACTACCTCAATAAGAAGATGCTTCCGTACAAAGCCCGCTATCAAGAAGTAGAGAAGATCTGTTTGGTAGTAGTATGGGCATCCAGAAAATTACGCCATTACTTCCAATCCTACAAGATCCAAATGGTAGCAAAAGAGAATCCTTTGAAGTACCTGCATTCAGTGCCTTCGCTAGTTGGAAAGTTGGGCATATGGTTAGTGTTGCTGACAGAGTTTGATATCAAGTACCTTACTTCTAAGGTGACCAAAGGGTGAGCCGTGGCAGAGTTCCTGGCGTTGCAACCCGTTGAAGGGGATCAATATAAGTTTGAGTTCCCCGACGAAGAAATCCAAGTTATAGCAGTCCAGGGGTGGAAAATGTACTTCGACAGAGCAGTGAACTGCAAAGGAGCCGGAATTGGGATCGTAATAGTAACCTGTTAGGGAGAAACCTTGCCTATGGTTAAGAGGTTGACGTTCGGAGTAACTAACAACATGGCTGAGTATGAAGCATGTGCCTTCGGGTTGACTGCATTGATAGCCTTGAGAGCTAAGAATGTTGAAGTTTACGGAGACTCAATGTTGGTAATCCGACAGATGCAAGGAGAATGGGAGTTAAAAGAAGAACGGTTGAAGCCTTACTTGTTCTACCTCAGAAATCTGGCACAAGTTATCCTTAACTGCAAATTCCAACACTTGCCACGAGAAGAGAATCAGATGGCAGACGCATTGGAAATATTAGCCGCAACTTGGGAAAATCCAGAGAAATTGGTGATGAGACCACTGGTGTTGACAACAACGAGTAAACCTGTTTATGAGATAGAGAGAATCTTGGAAATAAAGATCAATGATGGAAAACCTTAGTATCATGATATCCAGCGGTATTTAGAACATGTGGAACTCCCGGAGGAAGCGCAGAAATGATAGAATAGCCATTCAGAAGTTGGCTTCTTAGTATGTAAGCTTGAAAGGAGAACTGTACAAGAGACAGACAAATGGTATTCAGCTGAAGTGTTTGAGAAAAGAATAGGCTCATAAGGTAATGGAAGAAGTACATACTGGTGTATGTGGACCGCATATGAATGGGTTGAATCTGTCTCGTAAGATAGTAAGACAAGGCTTTTTCTGGTCGACCATGGAAGCTGACTGCGTGAAGCTGGTAAAACACTGTCTTGATTGTCAAGCGCATGGTAACTTGAATCATTTACCACACATAGAGTTGCATGGGCTGTCAGAGCCGTGGCCTTTCTCAACATGGGGAATCGATATGATCGGAGGGATTCGACCGAACGCATCGAATGGACATCGCTGTTGGGTTTTCTAAGTCTAACCAAGATCATATTAAGCGATGAAATGTGCGAATACATCAAAGTAAAGTTGCGGAAATACTCACTTTGATCGGCTTTGTGATGCGATGAACACAAAAAAAATTTCTTCCTCCATGGATGACTCTCGGCCAAGCTCCTTTCTTTGTGCTCCATGTGTTGTCTTCAAGCTCCAAGCTTGGGAATGGATTCCATGTTCATGAATGGGTTTCCCTATCACATTTGTAAGACCCCTTAGATGTGCTAGCATCATAGAAAAAATTGCCACAAATCTTTCTATTTCCCTTGTGTAACTCTCGGCATTTGCAGAAAATGGAGAAGGAGAGAAAGGCTTCCAAGCCGTGAGGGAGAGAGAGGGAGAAGATGAAGATGATGTTGTGTATTTGTTTTCAAAAACTAATACCAATAACCAAATTCAAAATTTGGTACAAGACTTTAAAGTCTTCAACTACTTCCATCAATCACAAAAGTGACATGCATCACTTCACTCAAAGTTTATGTGACTTACATCACAATAATGACTAATGATGTGACGCGTGATGTGACTTGTGGGTCCCACTTGATTTGAAATGTGAGTGGGCCCGCAAACACTCCCGGGCTCGAGTTCGCTAATTCCTAATTAACGAATTTTCCGTTGCGACGTAATTAAATCAAATTTAATTAAATAATTATGCTTAGAAATTACTATTCACGTCGCTAGCGAATTAATTCTAAATTAACTCGTTCGCCAGAATTAAAATCTAATTTTAATTCCACGTCGAAATCTAATTTCTTTAATATATCGAATATATTATTTTATCGATTAATCCAAATTAATCGTTCTCTCTCTTTAAATAGTATTTTATCCTAGATAAAATATCTCTGTAATTAATCCCAGATTAATTTTCTCTCTTTTATAATTAATCCTAGATTAATTATATCTGAGTCATACGTCAACGGTGAATCTTCGGGAAGCGACCCATGAGATCCCTGAATATGTTGGTAGTAAATTCGGTCGTTGGACTATCCGAACACGTACGTACCAAGTACTACGTTTTTACCGATTTACAAGACATGGTTGGCTTCTAGCAAAGTATCTTGCCTACCCAATTCTCCAGAAATATTCTTAAAGGAATATATAATCTATATCAGGCGTAGTATATGTAATATTGCGTATTGCGATCCAGTATCTGATGTCACATGCTAGACCTGGGGCTGGTATTGTGTCTGCCTCATACGAAGCACATATCAGATCTCTGGTAACTAGTCTCTATAATCGGACAATCATGACCTAGTCATGTTATCCCGATGACTGCAGTACTTAAGAGTACTAGTTCTGTATCCTATGTGACCATCATCTCTATATGACTGGAGCGATACTTCCATCTTGACATCACACCCAATACATTACGATTCTCAATATACCCAGAAGAGGCGTACACAAAACCTGTTAAAGCCTTGGACGACCAAAACCAAAGTATATTGATTATCGCAAGTATTAGCGATGCAAGTCTCAGGTTAAGACCAAATACACCTACCCTGATCCGGACTTCCATAGACACATAGTCATACTACCAATGGAATTTCGAGGGGTCTATCCAGAGCGAAGCTGTTTCCATACCATCGGTAAACACAACCTCCTATTACACTTGCATGAGTATCCAATACCCAAATATATGAGAACTATGACGTTATTCTCCCATAACACGCACAAGTGCAATACTAGTCTATTCCGCATTATCGATGTCCAATCTCGATAATACTACGACTAGGGATGTTTTAATGATTAAACCTTAGTGGATTAATATTGTCTCATATCTTATTAATCCGGAACTAATCATATGGATTTTATCATTTATGTATCTTGGTAATCCAATTACAAATGATAAAAGAGCAATTTTCCTTTGTCACATAGTTAATTTGTACAACAGCACAATGTTCTGTACAAATAGTGATGCTATGGGTCATAATTGTCCAACAATCTCCCACTTGGCCTATAGCCAATCACTCAAGTGTTCTACACTTGAACTATGTACGGTTCGCTCAAACTTCTACTGAGAAACTGCTTTCGTCAGCGGATTTGTAAAGTTATTATCTGATGTGATTTATTCGATCATCACATCGCCACGATGTATGATCCGAAGGAATCAGATGAATAGTTGAAGTATATACTTGGATCGTTGATGAGACCATTAATTCTTTAGCCTGCGATGTAGCCTAGCTCAGCAGGTAACAAAATTATTCCTAATCTAATTAGGATTATTAAGATCCAAAGTGCTTCTATTGCTGCCTCATCTGCAGCAATATTCCGCTTTTGTTGTTTATTCGGCAACAATATCTTGCTTGGAAGATTTCTAGCTCACTGTTCCGTTATTCAAACTATATAGTACCTATATTACGACTTATAGTCATTTTTATCGGTTAGGAAACTTGCAACGGTGAACCCAGTCACTTCAAGTTCTCCTTCTCCATAGCTTAAGAAAGCATCCTTAGATCATCTAAGATACTTAAGGATGTTCTTAACATCAATCCAGTGACTATCACTTGGATTGGTCTGATTGTGACTCCATATGCTCAAAGCATATGAGACACCAGGTCGCATACATTTATTTCAATGTACGAGCTATCAGA
Organism: Zanthoxylum bungeanum; assembly: GCA_019454045.1. NCBI lineage: Eukaryota > Viridiplantae > Streptophyta > Magnoliopsida > Sapindales > Rutaceae > Zanthoxylum > Zanthoxylum bungeanum. The sequence continues at coordinate 6,171 of SKCR01036748.1, forward strand.
GAGTGCCAACAACTTTTAGATCTATCCTAGTAGATCTTTATTCCAAGAATAATGGTTGTCTCTCCCAAGTATTCTACGGAGAATTTTTATGAAAGCCAAGCTTTCACCGATTGTATTATGGGAATATCATTTCCAAGAAATGATATATCATCATTATTTAGGACAATCACTGTCAGTGCGCTCCCACTAACCTCTTTATATACACAAGAATCATTTTCGTTTTGAATTAAATCATATACCATTATGATTTCATCAAAACGATGGTTCCAAGAACGCAATGCTTGCTTCAATCCATAAATGGATTGAATAACCTGCAAACCTTGTTTGCTGTTTTGGTACAACAAAACTGTCAGGATGTTGCAAACATTCTCCAAAAGGTTTCCGTTTAGGAAAACGATTTTGACGTTCAGCTGCCATATTTCATAAATGAAACATGCAGTATTAGCAAGCATTATCCAAATGGATTTAACCATGGCAACAAGAGTAAAAGGTTTCGTCGTAATCAACACAATGTTGATAACGATACCTTTTCGCTACAAGCCTAGCTTTGTACGTTGGTTTGTTGCCATCCATGTATGTCTTCCTTGAAGACTTATACAGTACCAATAGGCACAATGCCGTCCGGTACAACAACCAGTGTCCAAACTTGGTTGGTATACATGGAATCCATTTCGGACATCATGGTACTTTGCCATAATAAGGAGTCGATACCTTGTATCACTTCCTCATACGTAGTCAGTTAATGTTCCTCAATAAGATTGACATCTTTACGAGGTGAGATCAGAAACTCATACCTCCCAGGTTGTTTTCTGACTCTCTCTAACTTACGCGAGGTTGTGTATTTGAAGATTGTGGTACAGTTTCATCCTTGATGAACTGTTTGTGTTCCATTAAGGAATCGGTGCCTGGAACAGTATTACTCCGATTTTCATCGAGTTTTACTTTCCTCCCACTTACCACTGCATATAGGTATTCCTTGAGGAAAACCGCATGGCGAGCAACAATTAAATTGTTCTCTTGTGAGTTGTATAAGTACTATACTTTGGTTACCCTAGGATAACTACAAATTAGGCACTTATCCGATTTGGGTTCTAGTTTGGTATCATCCAAACATATGCCCAGCATACCCAAATCTTCAGGAATTAGAAAACCTGGTTTCTTTCCTGTTCATATCTAATATGAAGTCTGTCAAACAGATTTTCATGGAACCTTATTCAAAATAAGTATTGCACTGTTTAATGCGTATCCCTATAAGGAAAATGGTAGCTCAGAGCGATTCATAATTAACCTTATCATGTCCAACAAAATTTGGTTTCTCTGTTCGACACACCGCACAATTGAGGTGTTCCGGGAGGAGTCCACTATGAAAGAATATTATACTCTTTCAAATATTCGAGAAGCTTATTGCTTAAGTATTTTCCATCATGGTCTAACCGTGATGGTTTAATACTTTAGCCGATCTGTCTGTCTACTTCGTGTCGAAACTCTTTGAATTTATCAAAAGTTTACGATTCGTGTTTCAGGAGAAACACATAACCATAACGCGATGCCACATCCGTAAAAGGTTATGAAGTGTTCATATCCACCGCTAGCCTAGCTAGATATGGGCCCACTTACGTCACTATGAACGAGGGCTAACAGATCGGTGGCACTTGTACTTTTACCAAGTAAAAGGTGTTTTAGGAACTTTGCCTAATAAACTAGATTCGTAGACATAATTTGAATAGGATCAAATCCGTCCTAGTATCCACTCTTCAAAAGTGTGGATATACGAGTCTTGTTTAATGTGTCCCAGAACACAATGCCACAAATAAGTCTCATCTGATTAATTCAGTTTGAGCTATTTGTTTGTCATATCATACGTTTGAGATTCATATATATTCAAAATATAAATATTGTTATTCACATCTAATGTGTTTATCTCAATATCATCTTTATAAAATGAAACACTTTAGTGTTCTAGAATATAAAGGTATACCCGCAACGAGTTATACTCTGATATAGAGATAATGTTTCTAGTCAAACTAGTTACATTATAACAGTTTCCTAATTTAAGTACACACCCAAAGGGTAGTTCCTAAACTTAGGTTTCTACGGTTAAAACATCGACTTTTGTCCCGTTTCTGATTCGCACATCAATCTCAACTGAAGTCAGTATCCTGCTTATCAGCAGATCCTACACATCAGTACATATTTATGTACCACATCTAGTATAAAAAATCCAATTTTGATACTAATAGTGAACATATTTATGACAAACATACTTGAAGTCGGACCTTGCCCCGCCTTCACTTCCTTCATGTCTACCCTGTCCATACATCAGTCACGCTTCCAGTGACCCCGTTTGCCACAGTTTAGGCAGACATCTTGGGATATGTCCTTTGTCTTCCCAGAAGACTATGATGATTTTGCCTTTGCCCCTTTTAGAAGCTTTGGCTCTGTCTCCAAGAGCATAGCCATCAACTCTCCAAGAGTTTACTCTTGGTTCACAATGAACCTGCCCCAGCTCGGGTAGAGACTATAAGATCAAATCTTAGGTAGTCTCGGCCACGTAGGTAATGCCCAGCTAACCTAGCTGATTGATGTCAGCAATCATCTGCGACACCATGTACTCGACACATGTACCCTCTGACATACACGAGCGAAAGAGCTTCTTATGTAATTTATACTTCTAAGATCTAAGAATAGATCTATGAAGATCTTTAATTTCAACATCAGGTTATAAGGATCTAATCCTTTAGTATGACGAAGGAATTAAAGTGTCATTGCATTAAGCATAATGGATTGAGCACTAAAGTTATCATCACATGAATCTTCCAAAGATCATGTTCTACTATTTGCTCAACTCCGGGCTTAGGCCCAAGAGGTTGTTCTATCAAATAGAATGACTTCTCAGTTTCCAGGACTATCCTGAGGTTTTATTCCCAATCTGAAAATTAAAGCCGCTTAAAGACATTTTCTCCCAGGATTATGTTTTAAACACTAATCTTTCAGTTATCTTGATTGCTATAGTCCAACTATCCAATCAACGATTTCAGGTACTATTGAATATAATGATTACTATAGTCTAACTATATAATCAACTATAATTTGTTTGGTTAAATTCAAATATATTGATTATTATAATCCAATTATGTAATCAACTATAAATTGAAGTAGTTTGAATACAGTCCAACTGTTTAATTAAAAACAACATTTAAATATTAGTCCAACTAATATATTTATTAATTTAATGACGAAAAATGAAATGAGCGCATATTTGGCAAGTATCTAAACGAAATTGCAAATTTAATACTTGCCTCCCACTATTTTTCGGCGAGCCTCTAACCCTCTGTTGAGTACTCGGGAAACCTAGTTTCCTAGTGGGCTAGGATCCCGTTAAATAACACACAACCTTGACTTTGGCCAACAAGCTATATGATATTTAACTAGGAAGATCTCTAAGATCAATTGGATCTCATCAAACTCCTAGATCCAGTAGGTGGACATCCAAGTCCGAAACATATATCTAATATATGCCAATATATCCAATATATTCCTTAACCTTTTTCCTCTAAATCAATTAAGCCTTGGCTTTGGCAGAACAAACTTAATGATTCCAGTTAAGCGGGACCCATTGACCTTGGAAAGCTTCGTAATCGATGTCGATGGAAAAAAAGTGATCTTGACTTTGGCCAACAAATCACAACTTGGACAAGACATGCGATATGGAACAAAGCCTTCATGATTCAAACACATCCGCGATGGACAAAGGTCTTGACTTTGGCCAACAAACCAGTGCCAATCTTGGATCTTGAGAATGAATCATTCAATGGAAGGAAAAACGCTTAATATATGTTGAGGGTTTTTCTCGTAATTGGCAACCAATTAATTATCTTTGATTAGGTCTCATCATACACCATTAAACATGCATTCTAAAAGTATAATAAGACGCGGTAAATAAATTAATAATGATATGCGGATGGATATTTAAAAAAACTTGTTCCTAGAACAAATCTCTCCCTTTCCTCTCTCCAGCTAGCACAAATCTTACTTCTACCCAATTACATAACACTTCTAAAGAAACCTCATTTACATTGAGGGGAATAGGTGAGAAGAGAAATACAAAGAGTCAAGAGGTAATAGGCTGGACACGCAGGTCCAATTTAATAAATTCTAAATTTATTACAACAATTTCCAAAATTGCCCTCACCCATCTAATATCCATCCGATATAAATTATTCATACATCACATCCATGTATTCACACAAAGCATGTTATCAATCAATCTAATCCAATTAATTAATCTGAAATTAATGATCATCCAATGTTCAAACAACGATTTGATTTGCGCGAGTCCAACTCGTTTTAAGAATAAGTACTCAAAGTACGAATTCTTGAATTATATCAAACTACAATATTAAATCCAATTTAATTTGCATTCACTACTAATTCTTTATTTAATTCCAAATTAAATATTACACTTTATTAATGAGCCTTTGCGACTTAGATTCTAAATCTAATCATTACGGGTCTCAAAGCCCAATTAACATCCAATGTCAATTTAATTAAAGTCCAATGGGCTTTCAATTAATTTATAAGGCATGGACTTTGGCAACCAAAGCCTAATAAGGAATCACCCTTTGACAAAAATCAATTTTGGCCTATTAGGCCCAATTAAAATTTTAAAGGCCCATTATATTATATTTGGACTTTATGGATATGGTTTTGGGCCCAATTGGATCCAACCAATTAACCTAAACCAAACTTGGCCCAACCAAGCCCATTAAGCCCAAATACAACTTTATTAGCCCAATTCCAAATTTAGCCCAACCAATTTAATCACAATATTCCAAATATCACAATTAAATTAACTAAAGTGTATTAGCCATAATTAATTAGTCAAATTAACAATTCCAAAATATCAATTTACATAATTAATTATGCTAATCATCATCAACACATGTCCAACATTATTGAATCAAAAAATCATCTCATTTCCATGCTTATAGCTCACGGCAATTAGAGGGATTTTAAATCCGATTTCGATTTTAATCCAATTAAATCCTAAATCAATTTATCCCAAGTCTTTCAATTCATCCAATGATCAAAAAACAAAATTACCATGACTTTAGGGCATCTAGTCACATTCGGCCAAGCCAAACATTTGGGGAAAAAAATAATCCAATTCAATTTTCTTCAAATTGATCATGAATAACTCTAAGTTATCATCATTCAAGCATACTCAATCAATCAATTTCATCAAATCATACTCAAATCAATTTTACCCAAATTTTACCCTAAATCAATTTCATGCTTAATCAAGGCTCTGATACCATTGTTGGGTTTTCTAGGTCTAACCAAGATCATATTAAGCGATGAAATGTGCGAATACATCAAAGTAAAGTTACAGAAATACTCACTTTGATCGGCTTTGCGATGCGATGAACACAAAAAAAATTTCTTCCTCCATGGATGCTCTCGGCCAAGCTCCTTTCTTTGTGCTCCATGTGTTGTCTTCAAGCTCCAAGCTTGGGAATGGATTCCATGCTCATGAATGGGTTTCCCTATCACCTTTGTAAGACCCCTTAGATGTGCTAGCATCATAGAAAAATTTGCCACAAATCTTTCTATTTCCCTTGTGTAACTCTCGGCATTTGCAGAAAATGGAGAATGAGAGAAAGGCTTCCAAGCCGTGAGGGAGAGAGAGGGAGAAGATGAAGATGATGTTGTGTTTTTGTTTTCAAAAACTAATACCAATTACCAAATTCAAAATTTGGTACAAGACTTTAAAGTCTTCAACTACTTCCATCAATCACAAAAGTGACATGCATCACTTCACTCAAAGTTGATGTGACTTACATCACAATAATGACTAATGATGTGACGCGTGATGTGACTTGTGGGTCCCACTTGATTTGAAATGCGAGTGGGCCCGCAAACACTCCTGGCTCGGGTTCGCTAATTTCGAATTAACAAATTTTCCATTGCGACGTAATTAAATCAAATTTAATTAAATAATTTTGCCTAGCAAAATTACTATTCATGTCGCTAGCGAATTAATTCTAAATTAACTCGTTCGCCAGAATTAAAATCTAATTTTAATTCCGCGTCGAAATCTAATTTCGTTTAATATATCGAATATATTATTTTATCGATTAATTCCAAATTAATCGTTCTCTCTCTTTAAATAGTATTTTATCCCAGATAAAATATCTCTGTAATTAATCCTAGATTAATTTTCTCTCTTTTATAATTAATCCTAGATTAATTATATCCGAGTCATACGTCATTGGTGAATCTTCGGGAAGCGACCCATGAGATCCCTGGAAACAAAGGCGATGTTACAGAAGTACGGAATAGGCCATCACAAGTCGTCACCTTACAGGCCGCAAGCAAATGGGGCAGTCGAGGCAGCCAATAAAGACGATTTTAGCCAAGATGACAGAGAATTACAAAGATTGGGCTGATAAGCTACCATATGCCTTGTGGGGGTACAGAACTTCGGTAAGAACGGAAACAAGAGCCACACCTTACTCTTTGGTCTACGGAATGGAAACTGTATTACCGGTGGAAGTTGAGATACAGTCCATGCGGGTATTAGCAGAAACAAAATTACCTGAATAAGAATGGGCCTCGCAGAGGTTTGAACAGTTAGCATTGATGGATGAGAAGAGGATGAAGTCCTTGCATCATATGCAGATATACCAGAAGAGGTTAGCTCGATCATTCAATAAGAAGGTGCATCCTACCAAGATCAGGAAGGGTGATCTGGTGCTTAAGCAGTCGAAACCGTCGACAACAGACCCGAGAGGAAAGTTTAGACCAAACTGGGAAGGACCTTACATTGTACAGAAAGTAATGGGAAATGGAGTAGTGAGACTGTCAGACCTGGAAGGGAATGAGTTCACTGAGCCAATCAATGTGGACAGATTGAAGCAGTACTTTGCCTGAGGAAGAGAAAACCGAGTAGTCACCGACAGAAAACCTGACCCAACGGGATAGAAAACTCATTCATGCATGCATGCATACACGTAACGTATTTTGCATTCTTTTTTTGGTGTTTGTTTTGTTTTATATTCACAGGTTTCGAAGAATAAAAAAGAGAAAGCGGCAAAGACAAGCCAATCAGAAGCAGCAACAGTACAGTCAGTTTCAGAAATGAATCAGTCTTAGTTTCGGGGATGAGTCCCAGGGTTGAGGCCCATATCAGTATAGTTTCAGGGATGAGTCCCAAGGTTGAGGCCCACGCCAGTATCAGTTTCAGGAATGAATCTCAGGGGGCGAAGCCCACATTATTAGTAGTCGAAAGGAAGAATTCCATGGAATGAATGAGTGAAAAAAAAAAGAAGTCTTTGATATTTAACTGTTTGCTGGAGGGAGAAACCTTATAAATGATAAGTGCAAGATGTGCTCTCATTCGATATTCTAAATGGATTGATCTCGGCTAGACTCGCGAGCACTTGATTATGGGATCTCAACAGTAGAAGCCTGAGTAGTTGGCGAGATGACTAATTGAAGAGATGATGGATCAGTGAATGACCGTTTGTCTGGATGTCCACACTGTTTTACTTATGCTACGATAAATGATATGGTTGGAAGCAAAGAAAAAGTCTCTGCAATGAAAAGAAAAGAAAAATAGACCGCCTATAACTGATAAGCGTGAAGCTACCCATGGGCGAGTGTTAAGACCACCATGAGGAGAAATGCTACCTTAAAGGGTAGGTGTGTCAAAGAAGAAAAAAGAAAAAAAAAAGACAAGAGAAAAAAGAAGAAGACAATATCATGTTGAGTATGACGAAGTAATCACAGAGTGTGATCAAGACATCTAGGTTGGTTAGACCCGCCGATCCGATTCTCCGAGACAAAAGCATCGAGTTGGCTTACTTAAGGATTAAGTTGCGAAAGAGCCTTGTCACACACACACTAGGAGTCTAGTTCAGATCACTCATGTAGACGATCGAATTTGAGTATATTAAGTACTTTGAAGGTTCTCTGGTTTTGACACGAAGCATTCGTTGAGGACGAAAATATGTTTTGCTATCAGAATTATCTCGTGAGAGGCAATACAGTATGTTGGAATGAACCATCATATCATCAGTAGCAGTTTTAGGGATGAGACCCAGGGGCGAGGCCCACATCAGTATCAGTCTGGGGGTGAGACCCACATCCACATCAGTATCAGTTTGGGGCGAGGCCCACGTCAGTATCAGTTTGGGGGCGAGGCCCACATCAGTATCAGTCCAGGGTTGAGGCCCACATCAATATCTGTCTGGGGCGAGGCCCACATCAGCATTGTCAGTATCAGTTTTGGGGATGAGTCCCGGGGGCGAGGCCCACATCAGTATCAGCATCAGTTTTGGGGATGAGTCCCGGGGGCGAGGCCCACATCAGTGTCAGCATCAGTTTTGGGGATGAGTCCCGGGGGCGAGGCCCACATCAGTGTCAGTATCAGTTTTGGGGATGAGTCCCGGGGGTGAGACCCGCATTAGTATCAATATCAGTTTTGGGGATGAGTCCCGGGGGCAAGGCCCACATCAGTGTCAGTATTAGTTTTGGGAATGAGTCCCGGGGGCGAGGCCCACATCAGTATCCGTATCAATTTTGGGGATGATTCCCGGGGGCGAGGCCTACATCAGTATTAGTATCAGTTTTGGGGATGAGTCCCGGGGGCGAGGCCCACATCAGTATCAGTATCAATTTTGGGGATGAGTCTCGGTGGCGAGGCCCACATCAGCATCAGTATCAGTATCAGTTTTGGGGATGAGTCCCGGGGGGCGAGGCCCACATCAGTATCAGTATCAATTTTGCCGGGTATGGCACTCCGAGTATGGAGTTATTACAGCGACACCTCGGGTATGGGGTTTAGCATGCTAGGTACGGAACTCCGGGTATGGAGACACTACTGCGACACTCCGGGTATGGAGATGTAACCGTGACACCTCAGGTATGGGATTTAGCATACCAGGTATGGCACTCCAGCTATGGAGACACTACTGCGACACTCTGGGTATAGAGACTCAACTGCGACACCTCGGGTATGGGGTTTAGCATGCCAGGTACGGCACTCCAGGTATGGAGACACTACTGTGACACTTTGGGTATGAACGCAACCGTGACATCTCTGGTATGGGGTTTAGCATGCCGGGTACGACACTCCGGGTATGGAGACGCAACCGTGACACCTCGGGTATGGGGTTTAGCATGCTAGGTACGACACTCCGGGTATAGAGACACTACTGCGACACTCTGGGTATGGAGACGCAGCCGTGACACCTCGGGTATGGGGTTTAGCATGCCAGGTACGACACTCTGGGTATGGAGACACTACTGCGACACTCTGGGTATGGAGACGCAACCGCGACACCTCGGGTATGGGGTTTAGCATGCCAGGTACGGCACTCTGGGTATGGAGACACTACTGTGACACTCCGGGTATGGAGACGCAACCACGACACCTCGGGTATGGGGTTTAGCACGCCGGGTATGGCACAACCAGATCAACTCAATTCAAAACAACCATTAATTGTGTATTACAGGACGTTACATCTTCCAAATATTATAATTTTGAGGACGTTTTCGTCCTGAATTAATGAAAATACATTATTTATATACTTATTTATGTTGTACCCTTTTTATTTTATTTGGAGAACGTAGCATTCTCGTGTTCCCACAAGGAAGACACATATTTTTTCAAGTACTTGCTGTTTATCGCCCTGGCATGCCTTTTGCCATTTAGATCTTTCAAATGATATGCTCCATTTAACAATACCTTCTCTACCTCGAATGGTCCTTCCCAATTGGGCGACCACTTGCCATATGCAGGGTCCTTGGCACCTAGTGGTAGTATGGTTTTCCACACTAACTCCCCTCTTTTGAAAGATTTGGCCACGACTTTTCTATTATATCCCTTAGCCATCCTGGACTTATGTGGCTCCAAACGGTTAATAACGTCACATCTGTTATCGTCCAATTCTAACAAATTTTGGATCATTGCTTCACTTTAATTTTCCTTTGTCAGATCCTCTTGCAAGGCCACCATAGTGGATTTGATATTGACTTCCACTGGTGATACGGCCTCTTGACCAGACACTAGTTGGAACGGCGTGACCGAAGTACCCGTTCGGGGTGACGTCCTGTAAGCCCACAAAGCTTGACTTAAACATTCGTCCCATTGTCTGGCATTGTCCGTTATCATTTTTTGGATCAACCCTTTGAGGGTTTTGTTGGACGACTCTGCCTGGCCATTTGACTGGGGGTAATACGGAGTAGTGTTCACTAACTCAACCCCATATTCGGTCAGGAAGTTCCTAACTTTTTCGCCGTTCAGAGAGGTGCCGTGATCCACCACCAATGTCCGAGGGATGATGAATCGATGGATAATATGCTATTTTATGAACTTGATGATTTGTTCTTGAGATATCTCTATCACTGGGATCGCTTCCACCCATTTGGTGAAGAAATCCGTAGCCACAATGATGAAGGTGTGTCTCTTGCTAGATGTATGGTAGATTTTTCCTATCAAATCCATCGCTCATCCCATGAATGCCCATGGCTTAATAATGGGATCCATTTCGGTCGTTGGTGCTCTTTGGATGGGCCTATGCTTCTGACAAGCCAGACACATTTTCGCATACAATATGCATGAGTCTCCCATTTTCAGCCAATAATAGCCACTTCTTATGATCAACCATCTCATCTTGATCCCTACCTGGTGTAGGTACTGCATTTTTGCATATAAGTCCCGATGATGAGCCTCGTACGGAGGCACTACCTTTTTAGTTGTGGAAGTCGCGGGAAAAGGACGTATGAAGGAAAAAGTCAAAAATCAGTACTTTGTTGGATTTAATTCGTTTGCCTAGCTTTAGTTTTGCTCGTTGGACTTATGTTTTAAAGTTTATCCTCGACCTAAACCCTGTAAGCCACTCTCCAAGCCATACACCAAGCCCAAGCACCCAAGCCCACTAAAAAACCCTAACCCACACGCCCAAGAGAAACCTTCACGCCCAAAGCTTTCCAAAATTAATCAAAACACACATTAAACACATGCATAAATCAAGCCAAATCACTTTCCTAGATTAAAGAAATCGCATGGATCCCATTCCTAATTAAATCAAATCATATCCCTAACTAAAAGAGAAGAAATCAAATTAAATCAAATCACTTCCCTAATTAAAAGATATTTCCTTATCACACACTAATTAAAAATATCTCCAATAATTACACAAATCCTTTCCCTTTTCACACAAGGTAAACCCCCAACCCTTTGCCTATAAAAAGAAGCCTAAACCCAACCTTGAAACCCGTAGCTCATTCTCACAAAAAACACAAAGAAAATAACCCAAGGATTCACGCCCATTCAGCAAGCAACATAACCCACTCAGCCACTCACGTAACCCTAAACCCTCCATCCAGTAACCTCACGCACAAAACCCCCCTCCATCCAGTAACCTCATGTACAAAGCCACCTGCCTTCACACTTCTTCACGCCAAAAATAGTCTGCTCCACGCTATAAAGCCACTCAACGTACAGAGCTCACAAGCCCTCCATCACACCCACACACTGCCACCAATCCATGTACCAAGCAGTCTCACTCACACCACATATCTCTCCAAACCACAGCAGCCCCAAAACTTCATAAATCAACACGTACCAATCAGCCTTCATCCTTCACGCCTTCAACAAACCACACTGCCACCAATCCTCGTAGCAACACATAGCCCTCACGTACCCCTTCATCAGTCACTGCCTCATGCCCCAAACAACCCCCTAATTCACCGAACAAACTGCCCTACACTGTACATTTAAACTACCGTGAAAACTGTTCAGCTTTACCGCATAAATACCCCATGAAACAGTCAAATTCCGCAACCAGAAACTGCCATAAAATGGAGTAAAACATGAACAGTGAAACATCGAAGGAAAATGTTACACCAGTGAACCGGAGAGTTGCAGAGCATCAACTCTTCCGACGACCACGTACCACACTTCCGATAGACGACTAAAGAGGTTAGACCTGAGGGCACCCCTTTTATTTATTATCCTTTACTATTAGTTATTTTATTACTTTATTTCGCATGAGTATTGTCGATTGGTGCATGATGTGATTTCCGGATGAACGGAATATGTGTTCTCTCTTGCAGTATATCGGATGGAAACCCGGACATAAATTCTGTAGCCGAATCCGAATGGACGGTATTACGGTTTGTACTCGGGATACAATGCCATGTACCACTTGAGAGACACACGTATTTTTGTTTCATCCAACCTTGTGTTCGAGCATGATTTAGTCTAGTATGTTATTTATTTCTTAAGCATGATTTAGCCATTAGTACGTTATTTCTTTGTGCATGATTTAGTTATTTACTTTCGCAATAGGAGTTTAATTTACGTTTATGTTTAAGTTGTTATTTATTTTTCGTGTTTGATAATTCAACATGCTCATGAGATTATTGTGTGATATCGTATGTTTGCCGTTATGATGACTTATTTTTAAAGCATGCAAACTTAGACATATGATTTATTCTCTTGAATGCAAACTAGGTATAGGTTATTCTTGAATATGTTGTGTAGACTCGGTTAAGTTATTGCACAAATCTTTTCATTACAAGTGGCATAAGTAAGGGACCATTCCGAACCCAACGGTTTGAGGTATTCCCTTGCGAGGGGTGAGTGCGGCCTTAAATCATTTTCCCGATTCACACCGGGTGGTGACTCCATGTTATTTCTCCGGTTTAGTTCCCCCGCGGGCTATCCCGTACACCCAACTAGGCCGCGAGCCTAGAACAGTGTCGTCGATTTCTGTGTCCTACACCTGGTGAGCCCCACAGACTCTTTCATGTATTTCGGCCATAATAGTCTTGGATTCGGTTGGCTCTACCAATTTTAACAATAGACCGTCTTGGCGTTTCTTGTACAGCACATCTCCTAATATCACGAAATTTAAGGCCCTCAGTCTTAGCTTTCAGTCTCTCTAATTCTCTTGTTGCTCCAAGAACTCCATGATCTCTTTTCTCCAGTCGTTCACATTTCGCCACTCGTCCTGGATTTCAGTGGCCATGACGTCCATTGCATTTTTTCGTCTTACCAAGGCTGGTTTGGCCTCTTCTCTCCTGTATATGCTACTCATGCTTGTCAGTTTATACCCTGAGGCTGCTTGGGCTAATTCATTAGCCATTTCATTTTTCGCCCTTGGGATGTGCTCCAGCTCTACGAAGTCAAATTGGTCTAGCAGCTCTTTGGCTATTTCCAACAGTGTTGTGACCGATGGACTTTGGCACTTGAAGGCCCATGTTACTTGATGGATCACCAATTGCGAATCTCTCTTGATGGACACGTGTTTTATTTTCATATCAATAAGCATTTCTAATCCAAATATCAAGGCCTCGTATTCGACCTGATTGTTAGTGCAACATTCATCCAACTTGATCAAGAACTGGAATGATTCTCCTAGCAGACTGATCAAGACTATTCCCATTCTTGCTCCTTTTGACGTGCTATAGCCATCAAAATGCATCATCCATAGCTTGAGACTGCATTCGTTCACTTCCATCCCCATTTCCTTAGTGTGCTTAGGCATGGGTGATCGACCAAGAAATCTACTAGGGCTTGATTTTTTACTGCCTTTTGGGGTTCATGACTTATGTCAAATTCTGACAATGATAGCGACCAAAAACCAACTCGCTGATGCAAAATCGGACGAGAAAATATGTACTTTATTATATTAATTTTCGTAATTAAATACACAGTAGTCGGCCTAAGATAGGCACGTAGTTTAGTACATGTGAAATACAAAGCCAAACACAATTTCTCCATTGGAGAATAATTACATTCATATTTCAGCAATTGTCTAATGATATAATAGATGGCTCTTTCGACATTCATGTTGTCGTCTTGTGCGATCATCCCAGCTATGGATTGTTCTTCAGCGGATATGTACAGCTTCATCAACCGTCTTGGCACAGGGGGTACCATCACCGGTGACTGTGCTAAGTAGTTTTTCAGGCTTTCGAAGGCTTTTTGATGTTCTTCGGTCCAGACGAATTCGTCCTTTTCCTTCAGCCTTAGCAGGGGCGAGAAAACTTTGGTTTTTCCTGCATAGTTAGAAATGAACCTTCTTAAGAAATTGACCTGCCCTATGAATCTTTGCAATTCTTTTTTTTTCCTGGGCGGTCTGGCTTCCGTAATCGCCCGAGATTTATTGGTGTCAATCTCAATTCCCCGCTGGTGGACTAGGAAGCCCAAAAGTTTCATCCACTAACTCCAAAAGCACATTTGGCAGGGTTAAGTTTTAATTTGAACTTCCTTATTCGTTCAAAAGCCATTGCTAGGTGGCTAAAGTGTTGTTCTCGGTCATTGACTTCGCCACTATGTCATCTACATAAACTTCTACAAAATTATTGATCATGTCATGGAAATTTAGATTCATGGCCCGTTGATAGGTGGCTCTGGCATTTTTTAGGCCGAATGGCATTACTACCCACTCATAACATCCTAAAGACCCTGGACATCTGAATGTCGATTTGTGGATATCATCCTCGGCGATGTAAATTTGATTATACCCCATATATTCGTCCATAAAGGAATACAATCTGGCTGTGGAGTCGACTAAAGAGTCCATTGTAGGCATAGGGTTTTGGTCTTTTGGTGTTGCCAAATTTAAGTTTCTAAAATCTATACATATTCTTAAATTCCCATTCTTCTCCATGACAGAGACTATATTCGATAACCATTCTACATATCTGGTCGTCCTAATGAACTTCGCCTTTAAGAGGCGCTCGATTTTCTTTTTGATGTCAGGCATAACATTGGGCGCAAACCTCCTAGGGGTTGCTTATACGGCATGTGGTTTGGCATAATTGGCAGTCTATGTTCTACTAGAGTTTTATCTAAACCGGGCATTTCATCATAATCCCAAGCAAAACAATCTCTATATTTTTGTAAAAGGTGAGTTAGTTTTGTGTGTACCTGGGCATTCAGCTCCTTGCTGATGTAGGTGATGTGTCTGTCATCTTCGCTCCCCAAGTTTACTTCATCCAAAACATCTTGTACCCTTGTGATGTTCGCCTTATGCCACCCATTGAGAGCGTTTTCTTCTTCATCTTGCCATCGTTCGTCCCGACCATTCCCCTCCATTAGACAATCCACTCTGCATGCCTCTCTTATTCTATCTTCCGCATGTTGTGTCAATAATTTCTCTTTCAAGCTGAAATTACGGTCTGGGAATTAACTTTACCTTCATGCTCCATCATATAAGCCATTAAGCTGGCTCTAGCTGCCGCAAGCGCGGCTTGTTCATTATGATGTTCATTCGTCCTCATTTGATTTTCCGGTTTCATTGCCATACGTTGGCCCTCCAAAGGCCACTATAGTTGGCCTTGTTTGTGCAAACAAATCGTTCAACAAATCCGTAGTGTACGGCGCGTCATTTTTGGCGACTATGGACAAATTTCCAGCCCCATCTAGTATTTTGGCCGGCCCATAATTTCCTTCATACATGAAATATTCGGCTGAATTTGTCTCTGCCGCAAAGGGTCTACTATCGGCATGTACCACTTCCACTTCGTCCTTCTAATTCCAGAAAACCAGGCATTGGTGAAGGGATGAAGGAATACATCGGCTACCGTGGATCCAATCTCGTCCTAAGAGCATGTTGTACGTGGTCGGTCCGTCTATGACAAAGAATACCGTTGTCTTGGTGGTACTTCCCACCTGTAGATCTAACGGGAGGACTCCTTTAGCGGTTGTTGCCCCCATTAAAGTTGGTGAGCACTACATCCTTAGGGATGAGATCGTCCTCTGAATTCGCCAATCGCCCTAACATCCTAACTCAAATTAATATAGCAGACATACTCTCTAATGCCTACCTTTTGAGTGTTGGGTGAGCTTTTGAGGACTATCAGTATATGACACTCATTGAGATGTGTATACGATACCATGGATAGCACTAGAATAAGTAGGAGAAATAATTGGGATTGTTGCTCTGAGCGCAAGTCTGTATTGTATTTATAATAGGTTTATTAATATGAGCAATCATTTTTCATAATATTACCCATTAAATAGTAGTACCTATTGTCTTTTATATACATATTCGGTCTAATTTAAAACAAATTGAATCTAACTGAAGTTTGATGATGTATATATTAGACAAAAACCTGAGAATATGCACACGTTATTATTGGAGCGAAGCACTGTTTCCTACTATGCCTATAAAGTCGGCGACCATAACACTATAGTCCCATAGAGTAACTAACCAGAGAATAATAGAGTCGCCACCCAGTATGGGACGCTGAGAATGATTTAGCACCGTATTACACCCCTCGCAAGGTCGATCTTAAATCTGTTTGGGTTCGAAATGGTCCCCTACTTATGCCAGTATGATATTAAGGTTTTAAAATAAATATCACCATGCCTTATGATGCGAGAGTCACACAAAATAATAATAATTTAAAGCATACAAGAGCATCGAGATAAAAAGACATGAAATAAAGACTAATAATTATTCAGGAGACTATTCAAGATTAATAATGATGTAAAATTAATTGAACTTAATTAAATCTAGCCGAACATAGTAATGGTCAGTCGGAGATGAATCAAATACGTATGTCCGGTCGGACATATTGGAAGTCTGGACAGATGTACAGTATAGTCCAAAATTATTAAATGCATGCAATAATAATCAGAAGATCGAGATCAGAAAGAAAAACAACCCAGTAAAATAAATAACAAATAAACCAGTCTATGTTATGCCAAATAACAATAAAGAACATATGCAAGAACAAATAAAATCGACAATCATCCTTTCCTTGGTACGTGGAGTTGTGTCCCAAATGTAGACCATACTACCATCCATTTGGATTCGGCTACAGACTTTATGCCTGGGTTTCCATCCTATATACCACAGGAAATTATAATGTCTCATGTAGCCTTATATACGGCCGGAGTTAATTTAAAACATATGTATTTCCGACTGGACATACAGGATGTCTGACCAAATATATTGTGTCAAAAAAGTAAATAAGGAATTAAAGTTTAAGGGCCCTCGGTTCTTACCTTTGGTGTAACTCGGCTCCGAGAACACGTCTGAGAGTTTTAGGTTGATTGCTACGTCTATTTATTGGATGAAGATTTATGGTTTACTGTTTGCTGGTTGTTTATTTACGGGCATACTTCTGACTATTTTTTGATTTTATGTGTATGTGTATTGATTGATCAAGGCCAAATGTCCTTTTATACTAGTAAAGATGTTCCTTTATAAGTGGTGTATGTGGCTAGGGGTGTTCGTGATCGGTTCGAGTCATTTTTTTTGTTTTACACCTCAAGCCGTGAGGGTTGGCAGTTTGGAAAATTAGAAACCGAAATCGAAAATTTGATAAGGAAAACCGCGACAGTTCGGGTCGGTGGTTTGGTTCGGTGGTTTGGATTAGAAATTTTTTTAAATAAAATTTTGTGTGTTTTAACATAATAATAAAATAGAAAAATACTTAATTTTCATTTATACATTACATATTGCTATATGATCATTGAATATCTTAAATTTCATGGTTAAATAAGAAAAATATAAAATAATATCTAATTTGAATGCGAGTCATTGGTTTAGGCGGTTCGGGTGAAAATTTACGGTTTGGGCAGTTCAGGTCAAGGTTAGGGTCAAAATCGCACACCGACATAAAATTTACGATTTGGTTCAGGCCAATCCGAAATCATTTTCAATATTTTTCAAAACCGCGTAGTGCGGTTCGAGCGGGTTGCGGTTTGAACTGAAACCGTGAACACCCCTATATATGGCTAACTTAAGGAAAAAATTTATCTTGTTAAGGAAAGAGATTATTAGAGAAAGTGATTAAGAAGGCGATTAGTTAAGAAGGAAAAAGTATATGTGTTTATGGAAGTCTGTTGAAGAGAAAAAAAGTATGTGTTTATGGAAGGTGGTTGAAAAGGAAAGAGAGATCAAATCCTTCTATAATTTGGAAATAGAACACATATCCGGCCTGACTTAGGTTATGTCCGGCTGAATGTGTTGATTATGTCTGGCTGGATATGATGGTTTATATCCGGCCGACCGTAGATGTTTCTTCTCCAGTATTTAAACCCTATGGTCCCTCAAAACTTTCATGTTCTGTCTCATATGAGACTCATCATTGAACCATGTAAAAATACAATGCCTTCAGTCGCCCTCACTTTAGTATGCTTGTACAGTGTGTGACAATGACATGTCTATCCAAGTCATGCATGAATTTTTACTTACCTGGTTCACTGGGCTTACCTGGCTTTGTAGAAGTTGGTTGATGAATGATGGCATTTTGGTCCATTTGAGGTGTTCTAGATTGACTTGTTGATTTGAGTGGCATTTGGATCCACTCGGGAGTTCTTCTTTCGAGTGATGGCGTTTTGGTTCATCTGGGATGTTTTGAGTCTCTTATTGTCTTGAGTGGCATTTTGATCTGCTCAGATGTTATTCTCTCGAATGATGGCGTTTTGGTCCATCTAGGATGTTCTTTTTGATAAAGATAGCCATTTGTCCAATCTGCTTCCTTCTTTGGTGGCGTTTTGATCCATCTGTTTCTTGGCATTTTGATCCATCTGATGGCTTTTTGTTCCATATGCTTCTTGGCATTTTGATCCATCTGATGGGATTTGCTTCCATATGCTTCTTGGCATTTTGATCATTTTGATGGCCTTTTGTTCCATATACTATATGTTTTGGTGGCATTTTTATCCGTTTGATGGCCTTTTGTTCCATATGCTTCCTTCTTTGGTGGCATTTTGATCAACTGATGACCTTTTGTTCCATCTGCTTCTTTTATCTTTAGTAGTATTTTAATCCAACTGATGGTCTTTTGTTCAGCGGCTTCTGGCATTTTATTTCGTGTGATGGGCTTTTCCCTCATCTGCTTATGTATGATGGGTTTTCTTTCCATCAGTTTTCTTCTTTGGTAGCGTTTTGATCCATCTGATAGCATTTTGTTCCATTTACTTTCTGGCTTTTTGATCCAAGTGATGGGATTTTCCTCCATCTGCTTCTGTGTGATGGGTTTTTCTTCCATCTGTTTTATTCCTAGGTGGCATTTTGATCTATCTGATGGCTTTTTGTTTCATCTGCTTTCTGGATTTTTTATCCGTGTGATGGGTTTTTCCTCCATCTGCTTCTGCGTGATAGGTTTTTCTTCCATATTTTTTCTGATCTAATGAATTTTTAATTCATTCGTTTCTGATCTGATGACCTTATGATTCATCTGTTCCTGATCTGATGACCTTTTGATTCATCTGCTTCTAATCTGATGACTTTTTGATTCATCTGCTTCTTTCGGTGGTGAGATGCATTGATTTATTTTCTATTGTATGAATTTCAAAACTTAACTACGTAGCTTTAGGAATTTTAAAACTTAACCGTCTCTTTCCAAGACATGAGCATTGTCTAAATTCAAAATTCCTTTTCAACGAAGGTTTCACCTTTCAAATGTTTCTCCATATATGTGTGTGATTCTTCCACAAAGAATTACGTGCAATCCAGATTGGTTTATATTGACACCAAAGGTAGATTAATACTGACACTTTAGTTCATTCTATCATTTCTCTAGCTAAGGTAATCCAACACCTAGTTAATGATCAACAATATTTTAGAGTTTTCGAAGAGTTCCTTATATATGACTTATTCTGGCTTCTTTAAGTCGTCAAATTACCTTTTGACGCAAAGATTTCACATTTGTGATGCAAGGCCTTGGTTACTCAATAATTTCACCAACTCAAGTTGTTTTGCATACTTAATACTTAAGTAGTCGTTTGACGCAAAATTAGTCGTGGGGTTCAAAATACTCATGGTTACTAAACAATCCAAATAGTGGAGTAGGTTTTATGGGATTCACCCTTTTTTTTTGTTACTTTGTTTTGTTTTTTTTTTGTTTTTACGTCATCTCTTTAACCTACTGTCATATTGGCCTTAACTTTGGAAGGGAATCAAATGAAGGTCAAGTGTTTTGTCTATCTCTACAAATTGTGTCAGCATAAAATTTTTCTAAGTGTTCTTTGCAATTCCAAGTTCAAGTTTTAGTGCGCAATTTTTGTACATAATATTCTACTAGTGATTCCAAAGTTGAAAACTTCATTCCAAATTTAGACATGGCCATTTTTATCGAGAGAGAAGATTTTGAAAAATCAAATTTATTTTATCATTGAATAGAAAAAGAGTCACTACATGACTCAAAGAAATATGCAAATGAAAATTCATTTGGAATTCGGCTACTGCATGGTCGATGCTTGTTTATGATCAAGTATTTTACCAATGTCTATCATGTTTTGGATCTCATGCCTAAGGCGAGCACATTTGTTTGTCTCATATCCTAGAAACTGGTGGAAGTAACAGTATAGGGTTGGATAAAGTTTACTTGGCAGCGGGTCTGGCACAAGTTTTGGATCTAGAGGCTTCAAAATGCCTTGTTTCTCAAGCTTTAGCCAAAATCTTGGACATTGGTCTTCCCAAGTTGGAGAAGTGTCGCTTATAGATTGTGTTTACTTTCGATGTTCCATTTTCTTAGCTTCCTCTATTACTGTTCTTATATTAACCCGTGAAGATTTTTATTTTTTGCTTCTTATCTATGAACATGACAGTCTCTTTTAAGTGTCGAAAGTTTGTCATCATGGAGGCCATTCTCCTCAGCCTCTAATAGATAGAGGGCTTGGTGCCCTTGATCGTCATTTTGATATGGTCCTTTTCTAAAGGTCTAGTCTGTATCTCTAGTAACTGGCTTCTCTAAAGGTCTAGTCTGTATCTCCAGCGGTCAAGGTAGTCTTTGAAGCTCTCATCAGGCTTTTGCTTTGTATTTTCCAAGTCGCGGAGTGATAGATCCAGTTCTAGGTCTTTGACATATTGGTTAAGGAAGGCCTCCGCTAGTGTATTCCAGTCGTCTTTTATCTTCTTTTCCAGGCTGTGGTACCATACCACGGGTGCTCCTTCCAATGACATGCTAAACATTTTCAAGACCTGCCATTAGGATAGGCCAACAACACTCATCATAGATACGTATTGATGAAGGTTTACTTTGGGGTCTCCATTTCTATTGAACTTGGCCACATCAGGCATTTTGAATTCGGAAGGCAGCTGCTTATTGAATGTCATAACATTGTAATCCAGTAAATCCTCATGTTTGTTTTTCATCTCTAGGGTTACTGCCTCCATTTGCTCTTTTAGCTTTTGGACCTGGCTATTTTTCTGACCCTGTCCCTTCATCATTTAGGACACGGACTCCCCCAATTCTAATTTCGGGATCCTCATGCCTCCTTTAGCTAGTCTCAGCCTTCACCGTTTGAGGTATTGTATGATTTTTCGTTAGGTTGGCAATAACATTAAACACAATTTGCAACTATTATGTCATCTTATTCACAATAGTTTCTAATTATTCCATGCGGGAATTGTCACTGCTGGCCATTTTTGAGTTTTCTAACTGCTTCTTGACTAGTCTGTCTTCTCTAACCCAACACTCCACTATAATGGCTTTAGGACAAAGTGTAAGCATGATGCATGGGATGCATGTATGTATGAGGTGCATGAAATACAAAGCTTTTTCATATAGTATCATACATCATTCCGACCTTATCTCTCCCACACACGCGGTGAGTCCAATATCTTCCATAGGTTTGGCTTAGCTTATGTACCGACAGAGGGTACACAAACTCGTTGATCTCTCATATGCTAAAAGGTAAACCTTGGCTATATTGATTATGTTCCATCATTAAAAGATAAAGGTCGGGCATTTACAAATGACTAAGACTAATATAGGGATCGTAAGATTGTCTAAGAACGGTGAATTTGACCCTTAGTAATCACGATTATTTTGGGATGGGCTTAAAATATTTAAGAATGTCCAAATGGGCCAAAACAAAGCGTACCCTTTATGGGTGAAAGCTAATACATGTATCAGACTCATGTCATTGGCACATATGGGCCATAATTACATATCGTAGGTCCACCAAGTTTTTTCAAACAAGTCAACACATTGCCATTTCAAAGTATTTGACCAAGTTATCATAGAAAGTAAACTTTTCCCAGTTGAAAAGGCCTAACAGGTTCACGGCCCACGGTAAAAGATCAAATGACTTAAAATGGTTGGAGCCTAAACACATGCATTAGGGAGGCTTCCTATGGTAGAACGACTATTGGCTTATATATGGGCTTATCAAAGGTAAGACTTAGCCTTTCTTCGGCAAAGGGTTGTCCATAAATAGGTCTCCCCACCCAAGGGTTCAAATGACCAATGAATGCGCCTTTTTTATACCCCAAAAGTAGACCTGGCAGTCGGTCGGTTTCGGTTCTGAACCAAAACCGAACCGAACAGTTTCACGAGTGTGGAACTGGAATCATATCGGTTAATTCTGGTTCAGTTTCAGTCCCACACTTAAGTGGAATCGGAACCAGAATCTGAACCGGAATCGAACCGTTCGGTTCTGGTTCTGGTTCCATTCGATTTTTATTTATTTATTTACTTTTTTAAAAATAAAAAATTGAGTATGAATTTGAATTTATATAATAAACTTACTTTATTACATTAAATTATAAATAAAAGTATTGTCTAAAAAAAATTAAAAAAAAATTATTAAATTAAAGAGCTTGAACCTAAAATGCCCCTAAAATTAATCATTTTATTACTATTATTAGGGGTAATTGGGGAAATCCAATTTTTTTTGTTTAGTATATATATGTTGGGGTAGGGAGCCATTGGGATCCTTGCCCCCAGCCCAACGGCTACTAGCCGTTGGGGAAAGGGCTGGAACCGTTCGATTCCAGCGGTTCCAATTGGTTCGGTTAAGGTCAGACCCCTAACCGAACTGGTAAAATACGGTTCCAGTTTCGAAACCGGAATCGGACGGTTTGGTTCCGAATCTTGGCCGGGTCTACCCAAAGGTACGTGCCAACAAGTGATAGGTATCATCGCATACCAATCTACCACCTCGAATGGAAGCAGTTTCACAATATGCCATGCCATCGGGGTTGAAAGGTATGCAAAAATAATGAAGGCATGGTTTACCTCAGTCTCACTATGGATACTACAAGGCATTTTTTCGAGGTTGATTATCTATCTTCAGTGGAGTCGTCAATTATAGGAGCGAATGTGTGTTTACTACTATGCCTATGAAGTCAACGACCACAACACTGTTGAGCTCAAAGCTCGTAGAGAGTACGGGTAATCCCATGGAGGAACAAAACAGAGGAATAATGGAGTCGCCACCAGTATTAGACACTGGGAATGATTTAAGGCTGCACTACACCCCTCGCAAGGTCGACCTTAAATCCGTTTGGGTTTAGAATGGTCCCTTACTTATGTCAGTATAATATTAAGATTTGAAAAGAAGTATCATCATGCCTTATGATGCGAGAGTCACACAAAATAATAATTTAAAGCATACAAGAGCATCGAGGTAAAAATACAGAAAATAAAGACTAATAATTATTCAGAAGACTATCAAAGATTAATACCGATGTAGAGAAATAATGATGTATTCCTACTGAGCTGTTAGCTTTAGGCTACTATGAAGTGACTCTCGTTGTTTCTCACTCAACATAACCGAGAATACTTTTGCTGCTGGTGTATGAGGCAGAACTTGGGTGTAATTAGTTGCATACTTATTCAGCTTTAAACTACATTTGTGCTCACCATCAATTCATTAATAGACTTCATGAGCATATTACAATTAATACATGAATGTATTTCATATAAAAATGGCATATAGTTAAATTTAAAATTGAATATTTCATGCTCTTGATCCATTTTCAACGATTTGAGGAATGTGCATGTCAAAAATATAATCATTTTATATAATTTTTACTGGAAGAACATAATAATTCAATGTCCTCCTCACAACCGGTGCTAATTTGATGTGGGCGGTAAAATTCAGATAACGTGACATGAATCCAGCCACTCAAGGAACATTAGATGTCACGACCATCAATATGGTAAAGCCTTTTCAAGTGCCAACATGACCAATCACACGCCAGAGAGCTAAAAAGATCAGAGACGCAACATCTGGGCTAGCACAGAATATCGTGGTCGAGTGTTACAGACAACTCCATGGCATATTGGCGTCACATGAGGGTTTCTATGGACTGGGTCCAAAGGTATTCCACTTGACCCAAGTCATACCAGATTAACGCACCAGAAATTCGAAGTCAAGTATAGTTTTTGACAAATGAAGCCGAATCAGGCCTAATGACCGGTGCTTACACACGCGTATAACGCAAGCTCACGTATCGTTCAAGTAGTATAAAAAGTATCGATCCCACGAGGACTTAATACCTAATCTATTAATTTTATGAGGTCAAATGATTACTAGTAACTAACAGGTTGATTGATTGATTTGAAATGGTGATGATTCTAAATTTAAAAACAAGTAAATAAAATTACACGAAGGTCGGTTTAAGAAAATTCAATATTAAAAAACTATCTAGGGTTGTGAATCTTTCTAATATCTTTTAAAAGATGAAGTGGTTATTTCATGTTTGTGTAATAAATCGGTTTACTAACCTGGAACACTAAATTATGCGAAAGCCTCTATCGATGGTCAGACGTAAATACCCAGTTTAACCCAATTGAACCATATGTCTATATCAACCAAATTATCTGGATTCATTAAGTTTAAGTTCCAATTATGGCTACCCCCGCCCGACAGGTATATGTCTATCATGTAAGGAAATCTATTAAAGGGTTATCTATCCTCAAGGAAGATCGTTGGCTATTAAATCTAAGACTGAAACCTAAAATTCATTTGTCAAGTTTATCTTAGATTTACCATATCAATCTTATTAGTGGCCAATTAACAAGACGCATTAAGCTTAAGACTTAATAAGTAAACCTTTAAACTACCCAAACTATAAAATAACCCCTTATAAACCGGTGATATTAGAATTCATCACAACCCCAGATAACTAACTTAGTTACGACACATAACTAGGGCTTTAAAAGACATAAAGTAAAAATACTGAAGAGTAATTGTGGTAAAGTAAAAGATGAAAAGTAAATTACAATAAAATAAAATTCTAAGGTAAAAGGATCAACTTTTACTATTTACTATTTAGATATCTTCCTTAATATAATATATTAACTTGTGATTATTTTACCAACCGTCCATATAGGCGGTAACCTGATTAAGTCAAATTAAGTACAACCAGTCATAAAGGCGGAACCAAAATAAACCTGCCATATAGGCGGTAAGAAAATTAAATTACCAACCGACCAATCTGGCGGTATCCTTGATTAAGCAGGTTTAAACCAGATTAAAATGAATTACCAACCGACCAATCTGGCGGTATCATTTTTAAGTCAAATTTTAAATAGTGAATATATTATTTTTAAGGGAGATTAATCTAAATAGCAATAGTAAAAGAATTACCTTTCACCCTAGCAGGGGGAAGTTACCTCCTCATGGTTGAATAGTAAAACTGTAAAAGTTAAAAAGAAATAAATTACTACTACTATTACAAAATTAAATTATTATTACAGAACGTAATTAAAATTAATTAGAAAACTGAATTTTAAAGAAACTAAGAAGAGAATTCCCTATTTACATCAGAGAATTCAGAGATAATGGTACACCTGAAACTGAAACCTCGAGCTCATTTTATAGGCGCGGATAAGCTCTGGGCGTCGCGACGCCAAAGGTTATAGCGTCGCGACGCCGGTCTCTTTTGGCGTGGCATGCTGAAGTTTTGACACGTAGCGATTCTGGATAAGGAGATAAGGCGACACGTGGCAAGACGGCTGAGAGCTCAATTATTATGCTGACGTGGCGACACGTGGCGAAATGGAGTGTCGGTACCATAGGATTACGACACGTGGCACGCTGTGATTGGTTGATGATGATGTGGCACTTTGACTTAGTCAACTGGTGATGTGGATGATGACGTGGCAGTGACGTGGAGTGACACATGGCACACGTGGCAATGGTGATTGTCGGCACCGTAGGATGATGACATGTGGCATGGTGCACGTTAGCAAATCAGCTGTGATGGTGACACGTGGCACGCCGCAAGTTAGCAAAGTCAAACTTTTCAGATTCTGACATGTGGACCCGGTGCACTTTAGGCGTCGCGACGCGCCAAAATTACCAAAATGCCTTTTTTCCAATTTTCACTGTTTTGGTCCAAATCACCTCCAGAATGTCCTGCAACTTTATTTATCTACAAAATAACATAAAACACATCAAAATATTTACAAAACTCAAGAAACTATACAAAATATTAGGTTAAATGAGTGGGAAATAGTGATATAATTACCACTCATCACCTAACACCAAGTATTCGACTTACACAAGGCTTAATGGGCTTGAGACATATCATTTGGGCATTGTTACATGAGGCCCACGAATTTACACATGATTTTAGGGTTTTGTGTCAATGAGACAATTTGGTCATATATTTGAACAACTTGCCATCTTTGTTGAATTTTTTGTTTTGTTAACTTTTTGCTTTTAACATTTGATGACTTTGGTAAGCTTGCCAACCACTTTGTTGACTTTGGTAAGCTTGCCAACCACTTTGTTGACTTTGGTAAGGCTGCCAACTACTTGCTTGACTTTGTAAGTTTCTTTTTACTTTTAAGGGCATTTTAGTAACTTGCCTTGTACTATATATTGTAACTTGTATTTCTTAATGAAATCAATGACCATTTTCGAAAATTGCTTCAATTTTGAAAGCTTGGCTATGGCCAAAATTACTTAAGGGAAGGATTCCCCTTATTTCACACAATCTGACTTATCTAAGGCGTGGTAACCTTGGTGGCGTCTCCGTGATAGCAGAACACTACAAGGAATCATCTTAAGGGTTCTCAAAGATAAGTTCTTTGTGATTCTTCTTTGTGAACTTGGAAGGGTTTTGTTCCTACAAAATTAAATTCGTAGTTCTTGGGGTTCTATCTGTTGCGTGTGGTTTGCTTGGCCTAATCATTCAAGTGAGTTCCTCGTCATTTAGTATCAGAGCTTAGGGTTCCAAGGTCTGATTTTTCTATCTTTACTTTGTGTTTTTTTCATTTAGTAATTTATTGTGTTTATTTGGTCATCAAGATACTTGTTCATCTTGATTCTTGGTTTTTGTTAGTTTTTGTGCTTTTTAAGTGTTTATACCTTTCTGAATCGCCTGTGATCGGCATACCGGCCTTATACCGCTATTAAAACATCCTTGAAACAACTACTGAAACCGGGATGAACCATATCGGTCTTCATACCGGCCATCATACTGGTCTACTTGGGGAATACATAACTATCGGAACTGGGCTAGTTTCATACCGATACCATACCGGACTCCATATCGGATCACTGTTCCAAAATATAGTTACGGAAACCGGGCTAGTCCATACTTGCCTACATACCGATCTCCATACCAGTTAACTTGTGAGTTTAACATAGCTACTAGAATCGAGAAGCAACCATACCTGTCAACACTTAGGATTTTTTTCAGAGCTCAAGTGACCTGAAGAGGAAAAAGAATTCAAAAATTTTATTGAATTTGGTTGGTTCTAATTTATCATTTGGGTATCCGTGGATGATAATTCATCAAAATTTCTATTGAAGCACCAAATTTCTTTCTGAATTTGCATACGTCCGTAATTGCTTGTTTACTTGTTGTGCTAGTTTGTGATTTCTATATTCCAAGTATTCTAGCTTTAGGTTTCTTTTAATTGAGTCTACGTATTTTCTAATTCTTACTGGCATTACTCCATTTGCCCTATATTGGTTTCTTGTTGTTTATGCTAGCTTGAAGATTACACATTATTGTGAGCTTCTTTGGTAAGTCATATTCACATTATATTAAGTGCAAACACGAGTGGAGTAGAGTGATACGTATTCAAGTGCAAATACGTGAGCGTGTGAGATTATGAGGTTATATAATTTTATTCATATATTTGTTACTTCCAATCTGTTTGTTGAAGCTTTGAGATGACAGGTACTAGTTTGACAGTGGAAGAGAAGCTTGAGGCTTTAGATAGGAAGTTTACGGATATGATGTAGAATATGAATACTACATTGGCAAGGTTGTCAAAGAGGGTTGATAGTATACAGATAAATAATGTTCAGATAGTACTACCACCACAGATTGTGCCACCGCGACAAGTTCCACTACTTTGAGTACCACTAGTGGAAGATGAGGCCGAGAATGTTCTTGATGGTTTTGATGATTTGGAAGACTCTGTTGAGGAGGAAGAGATATAGGCCCATGAATCATAGGCAAGAGCGGAGGCATGATAGAAGAGATATGAGGTTTGATAGACATAGAGGATTTGATGACAGACATGAGGATTATGACATGAGAGGTTATAGTAGACATGGTGATGTTGATGGTAATTTAAGCAGCATCAAGATCAAGATACCAAACTTTCGGGGCAAAAATGATCCTGAAGTGTATTTGGAATGGGAGAAGAAAATCGAGTTGATTTTCAATTGTCATCATTACTTTGATGAGAAGAAGATCAATTTAGCAGCCATGGAATTAACTGATTATGCGATGATTTGGTCGGATCATATTGTCACCAACAGAAGGGGGAATCATGAGAGGCCAATTCAGACATAGGAAGAACCTCGAGGTCTCATGAGAAAACGCTTCATACCTAGCCATTATTACCGAGACTTGTATCAAGAATTAAAATATTTGTATCAGGGGGCCAAGAGTGTAAAGGATTACTATATTGAGATGGAGGTTGCCATGATAATGGTGAATGTAGTGGAGGATACATAACTATGGCACGTTTTCTAGGGGGCTTGAACGGATAGATTGACAACATGGTGGAGTTGCATCATTATATTGATTTAGAGGATATGTTTCACATGGCTATCAAGGTAGAGAGGCTTCCAGATTTGGTACTCAGACTACTCCTGTAAGGAAAGGGAAATGAGTTCCTAATGATCGACGAGATGGAGGCTTAAACAAGCCAAGGGTCGAACCTAGTGCCAAGGGTAAAGAGGCTGCGGAACCAAGCAAGGCTAGACTGAAACCTAAGAGTACAACACCAAATACTAAGGACGTTAAGTGTTTCAAGTGTTGGGGCATGGGATACTATGCTTCACAGTTCCCCAACAGGCACACCTTAGTGATTGATAAGAAGAGCGGTGAGGTTGAGGATACTAGTGATAGAGAAGGAGCCACATACCTGCTGGATAGCTTGTCCTTAATTGTCAAGCGTGCTTTGAGTGTATAAATTATTGAGGATGAGAGTGATCAGCATATGGAGAACATATTCCACACTAGATGCTGTGTGAATGGCAATGGGTGTAGTATGATCATTGACGGGGGCAATTGTACTAATGTCGCAAGTAAAACCTTAGTTGAGAGGTTGGGATTAGATTGCTTGAAGTATCCCAAGCCTTACTAGTTGTAGTGGTTGATTGACTGTGGAGAAGTGCGGGTGACTAGGCTGGTATTATTGAACTTCACCATTGGGCCATATACTAATGATGTTTTGTGTGATGTTATAACAATGCATGCATGACACATTCTTTTAGGAATGCCTTGGCAGTTTGATAGGAAGGTTATTTACAATGAGTTTAAGAATAAGTATTCCTTTCAGCATAAAGGGAAACTCATTACCTTATACCCACTTACACTGAGGCAAGTCCACGAGGATCAAGTCAAGTTGTACTTGAGAGAGATAGAGAGAAAGAGAGTGTAAACACAGTCTTGGAGAAAACACGTGAGGGGAGTGTGACCGAACCTAGTAAGGAAATTAAGGCTAAGGCCGTGAGTGTTCCAAGGGGAGTGAGAGTGACCTTAAGTGGGAAACAAAAGGGAGAGTGAAAAAGAGTTTCTATATGGGTGAGGGTGAAGCAATGAGAGCTTTTAAGGCTAGCAAGCTTATACTTTTGCTAGTCTACAAGGATTGTCGTGTTTGTATTACTAACACTGACCTTTTGCTTCTTGTTTCCATTTCATCTCTTTTGCGGGAATTTAGTGATGTGCTGACAGATGACATTCCTAGTGGGATTCCACCCATTATATTGAATTAGAGGATATGTTTCACATGGCTATTAGGTAGAGAGGCTTCCAGATTTGTTACTCAGACTACTCCTGTAAGGAAAGGAAATGAGTTCCTAATGATCGACGAGATGGAGGCTTAAACAAGCCAAGGGTCGAACCTAGTGCCAAGGGTAAAGAGGCTGCGGAACCAAGCAAGGCTAGACTGAAACCTAAGAGTACAACACCAAATACTAAGGACGTTAAGTGTTTCAAGTGTGGGGGCATGGGATACTATGCTTCACAGTTCCCCAACAGGCACACCTAGTATTATTGAACTTCACCATTGGGCCATATACTGATGATGTTTTGTGTGATGTTAAAACAATGCATGCATGACACATTCTTTTAGGAATGCCTTGGCAGTTTGATAGGAAGGTTATTTACAATGAGTTCAAGAATAAGTATTCCTTTCAGCATAAAGGGAAACTCATTACCTTATACCCACTTACACCGAGGCAAGTCCACGAGGATCAAGTCAAGTTGTACTTGAGAGAGATAAAGAGAAAGAGAGTGTAAACACAGTCTTGGAGAAAACACGTGAGGGGAGTGTGACCGAACCTAGTAAGGAAATTAAGGCTAAGGCCGTGAGTGTTCCAAGGGGAGTGAGAGTGACCTTAAGTGGGAAACAAAAGGGAGAGTGAAAAAGAGTTTCTATATGGGTGAGGGTGAAGCAATGAGAGCTTTTATGGCTAGCAAGCTTATACTTTTGCTAGTCTACAAGGATTGTCGTGTTTGTATTACTAACACTGACCTTTTGCTTCTTGTTTCCATTTCATCTCTTTTGCGGGAATTTAGTGATTTGCTGACAGATGACATTCCTAGTGGGCTTCCACCCATTATATTGATTTAGAGGATATGTTTCACATGGCTATCAAGGTAGAGAGGCTTCCAGATTTGGTACTCAGACTACTCCTGTAAGGAAAGGGAAATGAGTTCCTAATGATCGACGAGATGGAGGCTTAAACAAGCCAAGGGTCGAACCTAGTGCCAAGGGTAAATAGGCTGCGGAACCAAGCAAGGCTAGACTGAAACCTAAGAGTACAACACCAAATACTAAGGACGTTAAGTGTTTCAAGTGTTGGGGCATGGGATACTATGCTTCACAGTTCCCCAACAGGCACACCTTAGTGATTGATAAGAAGAGCGGTGAGGTTGAGGATACTAGTGATAGAGATGGAGCCACATACCTGCTGGATAGCTTGTCCTTAATTGTCAAGCGTGCTTTGAGTGTATAAATTGTTGAGGATGAGAGTGATCAGCAGAGGGAGAACATATTCCACACTAGATGCCGTGTGAATGGCAATGGGTGTAGTATGATCATTGACGGGGGCAATTGTACTAATGTCGCAAGTAAAACCTTAGTTGAGAGGTTGGGATTAGATTTCTTGAAGCATCCCAAGCCTTACTAGTTGTAGTGGTTGATTGACTGTGGAGAAGTGCGGGTGACTAGGCAGGTATTATTGAACTTCACCATTGGGCCATATACTGATGATGTTTTGTGTGATGTTATAACAATGCATGCATGACACATTCTTTTAGGAATGCCTTGGCAGTTTGATAGGAAGGTTATTTACAATGAGTTTAAGAATAAGTATTCCTTTCATCAGCATAAAGGGAAACTCATTACCTTACACCCACTTACAAACCGAGGCAAGTCCACGAGGATCAAGTCAAGTTGTACTTGAGAGAGATAGAGAGAAAGAGAGTGTAAACACAGTCTTGGAGAAAACACGTGAGGGGAGTGTGACTGAACCTAGTAAGGAAATTAAGGCTAAGGCCGTGAGTGTTCCAAGGGGAGTGAGAGTGACCTTAAGTGGGAAACAAAAGGGAGAGTGAAAAAGAGTTTCTATATGGGTGAGGGTGAAGCAATGAGAGCTTTTAAGGCTAGCAAGCTTATACTTTTGCTAGTCTACAAGGATTGTCGTGTTTGTATTACTAACACTGACCTTTTGCTTCTTGTTTCCATTTCATCTCTTTTGCGGGAATTTAGTGATTTGCTGACAGATGACATTCCTAATGGGCTTCCACCCATTATATTGATTTAGAGGATATGTTTCACATGGCTATCAAGGTAGAGAGGCTTCCAGATTTGGTACTCAGACTACTCCTGTAAGGAAAGGGAAATGAGTTCCTAATGATCGACGAGATGGAGTCTTAAACAAGCCAAGGGTCGAACCTAGTGCCAAGGGTAAAGAGGCTGTGGAACCAAGCAAGGCTAGACTGAAACCTAAGAGTACAACACCAAATACTAAGGACGTTAAGTGTTTCAAGTGTTGGGGCATGGGATACTATGCTTCACAGTTCCCCAACAGGCAGACCTTAGTAATTGATAAGAAGAGCGGTGAGGTTGAGGATACTAGTGATAGAGAAGGAGCCACATACCTGCTGGATAGCTTGTCCTTAATTGTCAAGCGTGCTTTGAGTGTATAAATTGTTGAGGATGAGAGTGATTAGCAGAGGGAGAACATATTCCACACTAGATGCCGTGTGAATGGCAATGGGTGTAGTATGATCATTGACGGGGGCAATTGTACTAATGTCGCAAGTAAAACCTTAGTTGAGAGGTTGGGATTAGATTGCTTGAAGCATCCCAAGCCTTACTAGTTGTAGTGGTTGATTGACTGTGGAGTAGTGCCGGTGACTAGGCAGGTATTATTGAACTTCACCATTGGGCCATATACTGATGATGTTTTGTGTGATGTTATAACAATGCATGCATGACACATTCTTTTAGGAATGCCTTGGCAGTTTGATAGGAAGGTTATTTACAATGAGTTTAAGAATAAGTATTCCTTTCAGCATAAAGGGAAACTCATTACCTTATACCCACTTACACCGAGGCAAGTCCACGAGGATCAAGTCAAGTTGTACTTGAGAGAGATAGAGAGAAAGAGAGTGTAAACACAGTCTTGGAGAAAACACGTGAGGGGAGTGTGACCGAACCTAGTAAGGAAATTAAGGCTAAGGCCGTGAGTGTTCCAAGGGGAGTGAGAGTGACCTTAAGTGGGAAACAAAAGGGAGAGTGAAAAAGAGTTTCTATATGGGTGAGGGTGAAGCAATGAGAGCTTTTAAGGCTAGCAAGCTTATACTTTTGCTAGTCTACAAGGATTGTCGTTTGTATTACTAACACTGACATTTTGCTTCTTGTTTCCATTTCATCTCTTTTGCGGGAATTTAGTGATTTGCTGACAGATGACATTCCTAGTGGGCTTCCACCCATTATATTGATTTAAAGGATATGTTTCACATGGCTCTCAAGGTAGAGAGGCTTCCAGATTTGGTACTCAGACTACTCCTGTAAGGAAAGGGAAATGAGTTCCTAATGATCGACGAGATGGAGTCTTAAACAAGCCAAGGGTCGAACCTAGTGCCAAGGGTAAAGAGGCTGTGGAACCAAGCAAGGCTAGACTGAAACCTAAGAGTACAACACCAAATACTAAGGACGTTAAGTGTTTCAAGTGTTGGGGCATGGGATACTATGCTTCACAGTTCCCCAACAGGCACCCTTAGTGATTGATAAGAAGAGCGGTGAGGTTGAGGATACTAGTGATAGAGAATGAGCCACATACCTGCTGGATAGCTTGTCCTTAATTGTCAAGCGTGCTTTGAGTGTATAAATTGTTGAGGATGAAAGTGATCAGCAGAGGGAGAACATATTCCACACTATATGCCGTGTGAATGGCAATGGGTGTAGTATGATCATTGACGGGGGCAATTGTACTAATGTCGCAAGTAAAACCTTAGTTGAGAGGTTGGGATTAGATTGCTTGAAGCATCCCAAGCCTTACTAGTTGTAGTGGTTGATTGACTGTGGAGAAGTGCGGGTGACTAGGCAGGTATTATTGAACTTCACCATTGGGCCATATACTGATGATGTTTTGTGTGATGTTATAACAATGCATGCATGACACATTCTTTTTGGAATGCCTTGACAGTTTGATAGGAAGGTTATTTACAATGAGTTTAAGAATAAGTATTCCTTTCAGCATAAAGGGAAACTCATTACCTTATACCCACTTACACCGAGGCAAGTCCACGAGGATCAAGTCAAGTTGTACTTGAGAGAGATAGAGAGAAAGAGAGTGTAAACACAGTCTTGGAGAAAACACGTGAGGGGAGTGTGACCGAACCTAGTAAGCAAATTAAGGCTAAGGCCGTGAGTGATCCAAGGGGAGTGAGAGTGACCTTAAGTGGGAAACAAAAGGGAGAGTGAAAAGGAGTTTCTATATGGGTGAGGGTGAAGCAATGAGAGCTTTTAAGGCTAGCAAGCTTATACTTTTGCTAGTCTACAAGGATTGTCGTGTTTGTATTACTAACACTGACCTTTTGCTTCTTGTTTCCATTTCATCTCTTTTGCGGGAATTTAGTGATGTGCTGACAGATGAAATTCCTAGTGGGCTTCCACCCATTATATTGATTTAGAGGATATGTTTCACATGGCTATCAAGGTAGAGAGGCTTCCAGATTTGGTACTCAGACTACTCCTGTAAGGAAAGGGAAATGAGTTCCTAATGATCGACGAGATGGAGGCTTAAACAAGCCAAGGGTCGAACCTAGTGCCAAGGGTAAAGAGGCTGCGGAACCAAGCAAGGCTAGACTGAAACCTAAGAGTACAACACCAAATACTAAGGACGTTAAGTGTTTCAAGTGTTGGGGCATGGGATACTATGCTTCACAGTTCCCCAACAGGCACACCTTAGTGATTGATAAGAAGAGCGGTGAGGTTGAGGATACTAGTGATAGAGAATGAGCCACATACCTGCTGGATAGTTTGTCCTTAATTGTCAAGCGTTCTTTGAGTGTATAAATTGTTGAGGATGAGAGTGATCAGCAGAGGGAGAACATATTCCACACTAGATGCCGTGTGAATGGCAATGGGTGTAGTATGATCATTGACGGGGGCAATTGTACTAATGTCGCAAGTAAAACCTTAGTTGAGAGGTTGGGATTAGATTGCTTGAAGCATCCCAATCCTTACTAGTTGTAGTGGTTGATTGACTGTGGAGAAGTGCGGGTGACTAGGCAGGTATTATTGAACTTCACCATTGGCCATATACTGATGATGTTTTGTGTGATGTTATAACAATGCATGCATGACACATTCTTTTAGGAATGCCTTGGCAGTTTGATAGGACGGTTATTTACAATGAGTTCAAGAATAAGTATTCCTTTCAGCATAAAGGGAAACTCATTACCTTATACCAACTTACACCGAGGCAAGTCCACAAGGATCAAGTCAAGTTGTACTTGAGAGAGATAGAGAGAAAGAGAGTGTAAACACAGTCTTGGAGAAAACATGTGAGGGGAGTGTGACCGAACCTAGTAAGGAAATTAAGGCTAAGGCCGTGAGTGTTCCAAGGGGAGTGAGAGTGACCTTAAGTGGGAAACAAAAGGGAGAGTGAAAAAGAGTTTCTATATGGGTGAGGGTGAAGCAATGAGAGAATTTAAGGCTAGCAAGCTTATACTTTTGCTAGTCTACAAGGATTGTCATGTTTGTATTACTAACACTGACCTTTTGCTTCTTGTTTCCATTTCATCTCTTTTGCGGGAATTTAGTGATGTGCTGACAGATGACATTCCTAGTGGGCTTCCACCCATTATATTGATTTAGAGGATATGTTTCACATGGCTATCAAGGTAGAGAGGCTTCCAGATTTGGTACTCAGACTACTCTTGTAAGGAAAGGGAATGAGTTCCTAATGATCGACGAGATGGAGGCTTAAACAAGCCAAGGGTCGAACCTAGTGCCAAGGGTAAAGAGGCTGCGGAACCAAGCAAGGCTAGACTGAAACCTAAGAGTACAACACCAAATACTAAGGACGTTAAGTGTTTCAAGTGTTGGGGCATGGGATACTATGCTTCACAGTTCCCCAACAGGCACACCTTAGTGATTGATAAGAGGAGCGGTGAGGTTGAGGATACTAGTGATAGAGAAAGAGCCACATACCTGCTGGATAGCTTGTCCTTAATTGTCAAGCGTGCTTTGAGTGTATAAATTGTTGAGGATGAGAGTGATCAGCAGAGGGAGAACATATTCCACACTAGATTCCGTGTGAATGGCAATGGGTGTAGTATGATCATTGACGGGGGCAATTGTACTAATGTCGCAGGGAGAACCTTAGTTGAGAGGTTGGGATTAGATTGCTTGAAGAATCCCAAGCCTTTCTAGTTGTAGTGGTTGATTGACTGTGGAGAAGTGCGGGTGACTAGGCAGGTATTGTTGAACTTCACCATTGGGCCATATACTGAAGATGTTTTGTGTGATGTTATAACAATGCATGCATGACACATTCTTTTAGGAATGCCTTGGCAGTTTGATAGGAAGGTTATTTACAATGAGTTCAAGAATAAGTATTCCTTTCAGCATAAAGGGAAACTTATTACCTTATACCAACTTACACCGAGGCAAGTCCACGAGGATTAAGTCAAGTTGTACTTGAGAGAGATAGAGAGAAAGAGAGTGTAAACACAGTCTTGGAGAAAACACGTGAGGGGAGTGTGACCGAACCTAGTAAGGAATTAAGGCTAAGGCCGTGAGTGTTCCAAGGGGAGTGAGAGTGACCTTAAGTGGGAACAAAAGGGAGAGTGAAAAAGAGTTTCTATATGGGTGAGGGTGAAGCAATGAGAGCTTTTAAGGCTAGCAAGCTTATACTTTTGCTAGTCTACAAGGATTGTCGTGTTTGTATTACTACACTGACCTTTTGCTTCTTGTTTCCATTTCATCTCTTTTGCGGGAATTTAGTGATGTGCTGACAGATGACATTCCTAGTGGGCTTCCACCCATTATATTGATTTAGAGGATATGTTTCACATGGCTATCAAGGTAGAGTGGCTTCCAGATTTGGTACTCAGACTACTCCTGTAAGGAAAGGGAAATGAGTTCCTAATGATCTACGAGATGGAGGCTTAAACAAGCCAAGGGTCGAACCTAGTGCCAAGGGTAAAGAGGCTGCGGAACCAAGCAAGGCTAGACATAAACCTAAGAGTACAACACCAAATACTAAGGAGGTTAAGTGTTTCAAGTGTTGGGGCATGGGATACTATGCTTCACAGTTCCCCAACAGGCACACCTTAGTGATTGATAAGAAGAGCGGTGAGGTTGAGGATACTATTGATAGAGAAGGAGCCACATACATGCTGGATAGCTTGTCCTTAATTGTCAAGCGTGCTTTGAGTGTATAAATTGTTGAGGATGAGAGTGATCAGCAGAGGGAGAACATATTCCACACTAGATGCCGTGTGAATGGCAGTGGGTGTAGTATGATCATTGACGGGGGAAATTGTACTAATGTCGCAAGTAAAACCTTAGTTGAGAGGTTGGGATTAGATTGCTTGAAGCATCCCAATCCTTACTAGTTGTAGTGGTTGATTGACTGTGGAGAAGTGCGGGTGACTAGGCAGGTATTATTGAACTTCACCATTGGGCCATATACTGATGATGTTTTGTGTGATGTTATAACAATGCATGCATGACACAATGCCTTGGCAGTTTGATAGGAAGGTTATTTACAATGAGTTCAAGAATAAGTATTCCTTTCAGCATAAAGGGAAACTCATTACCTTATACCAACTTACACCGAGGCAAGTCCACGAGGATCAAGTCAAGTTGTACTTGAGAGAGATAGAGAGAAAGAGAGTGTAAACACAGTCTTTGAGAAAACACGTGTGGGGAGTGTGACCGAACCTAGTAAGGAAATTAAGGCTAAGGCCGTGAGTGTTCCAAGGGGAGTGAGAGTGACCTTAAGTGAGAAACAAAAGGGAAAGTGAAAAAGAGTTTCTATATGGGTGAGGGTGAAGCAATGAGAGCTTTTATGGCTAGCAAGCTTATACTTTTGCTAGTCTACAAGGATTGTCGTTTGTATTACTAACACTGACCTTTTGCTTCTTGTTTCCATTTCATCTCTTTTGCGGGAATTTAGTGATGTCCTGAAAGATGACATTCCTAGTGGGCTTCCACTCATTATATTGATTTAGAGGATATGTTTCACATGGCTATCAAGGTAGAGAGGCTTCCAGATTTGGTACTCAGACTACTCCTGTAAGGAAAGGGAAATAGTTCCTAATGATCGACGATATGGAGGCTTAAACAAGCCAAGGGTCGAACCTAGTGCCAAGGGTAAAGAGGCTGCGGAACCAAGCAAGGCTAGACTGAAACCTAAGAGTACAACACCAAATACTAAGGATGTTAAGTGTTTCAAGTGTTGGGGCATGGATACTATGTTTCACAGTTCCCCACAGGCACACCTTAGTGATTGATAAGAAGAGCGGTGAGGTTGAGGATACTAGTGATAGAGAAGGAGCCACATACCTACTGGATAGCTTGTCCTTAATTGTCAAGCGTGCTTTGAGTGTATAAATTGTTGAGGATGGGAGTGATCAGCAGAGGAGAACATATTCCACACTAGATGCCGTGTGAATGGCAATGGGTGTAGTATGATCATTGACGGGGGCAATTGTACTAATGTCGCAAGTAAAACCTTAGTTGAGAGGTTGGGATTAGATTGCTTGAAGCATCCCAATCCTTACTAGTTGTAGTGGTTGATTGACTGTGGAGAAGTGCGGGTGACTAGGCAGGTATTATTGAACTTCACTATTGGGCCATATACTGATGATGTTTTGTGTGATGTTATAACAATGCATGCATGACACATTCTTTTAGGAATGCCTTGGCAGTTTGATAGGAAAGTTATTTACAATGAGTTCAAGAATAAGTATTCCTTTCAGCGTAAAGGGAAACTCATTACCTTATACCAACTTACACCGAGGCAAGTCCACGAGGATCAAGTCAAGTTGTACTTGAGAGAGATAGAGAGAAAGAGAGTGTAAACACAGTCTTGGAGAAAACACGTGAGGGGAGTGTGACCGAACCTAGTAAGGAAATTAAGGCTAAGGCCGTGAGTGTTCCAAGGGGAGTGAGAGTGACCTTAAGTGGGAAACAAAAGGGAGAGTGAAAAAGAGTTTCTATATGGGTGAGGGTGAAGCAATGAGAGCTTTTAAGGCTAGCAAGCTTATACTTTTGCTAGTCTACAAGGATTGTCGTGTTTGTATTACTAACACTGACCTTTTGCTTCTTGTTTCCATTTCATCTCTTTTGCGGGAATTTAGTGATGTGCTGACAGATGACATTCCTAGTAGGCTTCCACCCATTAGAGGTATTGAGCACCAGATAGATTTCATTCTTGGCAAAGTCATTCCTATTAGACCAACCTACCGGAGCAATCCTGAGTCCCTGTACAATATCGGTTCTTCTAGTTCCTTAAAAAGATGGGACGTGGCGTATGTACGTTGATTGTCGAGCGATCAATAATATAACGGTAAAGTATCATCACCATATTCCTAGACTACATGTTGGATGAATTTTATGGTTCCAAAGTTTTTAGTAAGGTTGATTAAAGAATGGATACCATCCAATTCGCATGAGAGAGGGAGATGATTGGAAAACTGTATTTAAGACCACGTATGGCTTACATGAATGGTTAGTTATGCCATTTGGTCTTACAAACGCACCTAGCACATTTATGAGATGGATAAATCATGTTATTTGTGCATTTATAGGTAAGTTTATTGTAGTTTATTTTGATGACATCTTAGTTTACAATAAAATATTATATGAGCATGTTACGCATTTAAAGCATGTTCTTGAAGTGTTAAGACATGAAACATTATATGTTAACTTTGATAAGTGCACTTTTTGTATGGATAGAATTATTTTCCTTGGTTTTATTATAATTGCAAATGGCATCAAATGTGATGTAGAAAAGGTAAAGGCAATTCAGGATTGGCCTACACCGATAACTGTGACATAAGTCAGAATCTTCCATGGATTAGCAAGCTTCTACCATAGATTTGTTAGAGACTTCAGTAGTATTGCTGCACCACTCACTGAAGTAGTGAAGAAAACTGTTGGCTTCAAATGGGGAGAAGAGCATAAGCGTGCATTCCAGGATCTTAAAATGAAGTTGTGCAGTGCACTAGTTTTGGCGCTACCCAACTTTGAGAAGACGTTTGAGGTTGAGTGTAACGCATCTGAGATAGGCATTGGATCATTTCTAATGCAAGAAAAGCGGTTGATAGCCTACTTTAGTGAGAAGCTTAATTGAGCAGTTTTGAGGTACCCTAAATATGACAAGGAGTTGTATGTGCTCGTGAGAGCCCTTGAGACTTGGCAGCATTATCTGTGGCCTTGAGAGTTTGTGATCCATATAGATCACGAGTCATTGAAGCATTTGAAATGCCAAGGTAAGCTGAGCAAACGATGTGCACGATAGTTAGAGTTTGTTGAGACATATCCATATGTAATCCCCTACAAACAGGGTAAGGAAAACATTATCTTTGATGCATTATCGCTAAGGTATGCTTTACTTACTTCATTGAGTGCAAGAATAATTGGTTTGAATTTATTAAAGAACTTTATGCAAGTGATACTGACTTTAGTACTATCTATGATGTATGTGAAAAGTCTACCTTTAGTAAATTCTACCAACATGATGAGTTTCTGTTTAGGGAGAATAGATTATGCATTCATGTTTGTAGTATGCGTGAGTTGTTAGTTAGGGAAGCACATGGGGGAGGTTTAATAGGGCACTTTGGCATTTCCAAGACCTTAGGGGTACTGAGTGAGTATTTCTATTGGCGTAAAATGTGGAGAGATATTGAGTGTTTGTATGATAAATGCTTAATTTGTAAAAAAACTAAATCTAAGGTTATGCCTCATGCTTTGTACACACCATTGCCTATACCCAGTGATCCATGGGTAGATGTATTAATGGACTTTATATTAGGCTTACCTAGGACTAGGCGGGGTAGAGATTTCATCTTTGTAGTGGTTGATAGGTTTAGTAAGATGACACACTTTATAGCATGTCATAAGACTGATGATGCCACTAACATTGCTGACTTGTTCTTTGAGAAGTAGTACGGCCCCATGGGATTCCACGGAGTATAGTTTCAGATCGTGATGTTAAATTCCTTAGTCAATTTTGGAAAGTTTTATGGGGTAAGTTAGGAACTAAACTTTTGTATTCTACTACTTGCCACCCCCCAAACTGATGCATAGACCGAGGTGGTTAATAGGACTTTAACTCAGTTATTGTGTACTATTATCATTAAGAACTTAAAACTTGGGAGGATTGTTTGCCTTTTATTGAATTTATATATAACCGTAGCATTCATTCTTGTACATCTTATTCACCATTTGGAATTGTTTATGGTTTTCAGCCACTAACTCCACTAGATTTGTCATCATCAATTGTTGATGAGTATGCAAGGTTAGATGGAAAAAGGAAAACTGATTTGGTGAAACACATACATGAGAAAGCAAGAGAGCACATACATCGGAAGAATGAGCAATATGTTTCTCATGCCACAAAGGGAAGAAAGCGTGTGGTATTTCAGCGTGGTGATTGGGTTTGGGTTTACATGACGCAAGGAGAGATTTCCTGAATAACGTAAATCTAAGCTACAACCGAGAGGGGATGGTCCATTTCAAGTCTTGGAACGGATTAATGACAACGCTTACAAGCTGGATTTATAAGGTGAGTATAATGTGTCTGATATATTTAATGTTTCTAACTTAACTCTTTTTTATACAAGTACAGATTCGAGGTCGAATTCTTTTTAAGAGAGAGGGAATGACACGAATCCAATCACTCAAAGAACATTAGATGTCATGACAAACAAAAAGGTAGAGCCTTTGCAAGTGCCAACAGGGCCAATCACACGCCAGAGAGCTAAGAAGATCATAGACGCAATGGCAGGGCTAGCACAGAATGCCATGGTCGAGTGTGACAGACAACTCCAGGGCATATTGGCATCACATGAGGGCTTCTATGGAGTGGGTCCAAAACTATACCACTTGACCCAAGTCATACCAGATTAACATACCAGTAATTCAGAAATCAAGTACTTTTTTGACGAATGAAGCCGAATCAAGCCCAACACCAAGTATTCGAGTTATACATGTTGGTGTTCCTAGAACATGCCAAGGATATATAAGCCATGATTCAATGTGAATCAGATCAAAGAATTTGCGAAAGTACTTATAAAGATCGGATGTGGAGATTTCAAAAATCTTTTCGTTTCGGAAGCTCCAAGCTTTCTATGTTGAATGCAACCCAAGGATGAGTTTCCCTATCACCTCACAAGACTCCTAATGTGCTAGCAAGGTTTGATTTTGAAGCAAAATCAATGGAGAGGAAGTTTGAAGTTCACGGCCAAGGGAGAGGGTGAGAGAGCTTTTTTGTGTTTTCTTTGTATTTGTTTCTAAAACAATTACCACTTATGAAAAGTCAAACCCAAAAATTGGTATATGCTTTACCAAAAGCAAAAACCAAAAGTGTTGGAGGGAAAATGGCAACTAATGCCTCCAACCACTTCCATCACTCAAGTTGACACTTGATAGACAAGTGATGTAAGTTGGTGGGACCCACTTTAATTCAAAATTCAAGTGGCTTGCTCAACACACTTCGTGCTCGGGTTCGCTTAATCCAATTAAAAGAATTTTCCATCGCGACGTAATTAAATCCAATTTAATTAAATAATAGTGCCTCGCAAAATTATTACGAAAGTCACTCGCGAATTAATTCTAAATTAATTCGTTCGCCCGAATTAAAATCCAATTTTAATTCCGCTTTGAAATCTAATTTCAATTAATATATCCAATATATAATTTAATCGATTAATTCTAAATCAATCACGTTCTCTATCTTCTAATAGAATTTTATCCGAGATAAATTCTTGCCGTAATTAATCCTAGATTAATTTTCTCTCTCTTATAATTAATCCTAGATTAATTCTGTTGGAGTCAAATGTCATCGGTGAATCTTTGGGAAGCGACCCAAGAGATCCCTAGATATGTTGGCAGTAAATCCGATTGTCAGACTATCTGAACACGTGCATACCTCGTACCACGTTCTTACCGATTTACAAGACATGGTTAGCTTCTAGCAAAGCACCGTGCCTACCCAATTCTCCAGAAATAGTAAACAAGAATATATAATCTATATCAGGCATAGTATACAATGTATTGCGTATTACGATCCAGTATCAGATGTCACATGCTAGGCCTAGGTCTAGAATTGTGTCTGCCCCGTACGAAGCATATATCGGATCACTAGCAACTAGTCTCTTTAATCGGATAATCATGACCTTGTCATATTATCCCGATAGTTGCAACATATTAGAGTACCAGTTCTGTATCCCTGCGTGATCATCATTTCCATATGACTGAAATGATACTTCTATCTTGACATCACACCCAATACACTACAATTCTCAATAAACCCATAAAAGGCGTACACATAACCTGTTAAAGCCTCGGACGACCAAAACCAAAGCGTACTGATTATCGCAAGTATTAGCGATGCAAGTCTCAGGCTAAGACCAAATACACCTACCCTGATTCGGATTCCCATAGACACATAGTCATACTACCAATGAGATTCCAAGGGGTCTATCCAGAGTGAAGCTGTTTCCGGACCATCGGCAAACAGAACCTCCTATTACACTTGCATGAGTATCCAATACCCAAATATTTGAGAACTATGCTGTTACGCTTCCATAACGCGCACAAGTGCAATACTAGTCTATTCTGCATTATCGATGTCCAGTCTCGATAATACTACGACTGGGGATATTTAATGATTAAACCTTGCGTGGATTGATACTGTCTCATATCTTATTAATCCGGAACTAATCATAAGGACTTTTATCATTTTTATATTCAAGTAATCTATTTACAAAATGATAAAATAGCAATTTCATTTGTCACATAGTTAATTTGTACAAAAACCACAATGTCTTTTACAAATAGTGATGATATGGGTCATAATTGTCTAACAATCTCCCACTTGGCCTATAGCCAATCACTCAAGTATCTAACACATGAACTATGTA
Source organism: Zanthoxylum bungeanum (assembly GCA_019454045.1). NCBI lineage: Eukaryota > Viridiplantae > Streptophyta > Magnoliopsida > Sapindales > Rutaceae > Zanthoxylum > Zanthoxylum bungeanum. Next base: position 50,036 of record SKCR01036748.1, read on the forward strand.
CATGTCGCTCAAACTTTTGCTGAGAAATAGCCTTCGTCAGCGGATCTGCAATGTTGTCATCTGATACGACCTTCTCGATCTTCACATCACCACGATGTATGATCTCACGAATCAGATGGGAACGTCGAAGTACATGCTTAGATCGTTGATGAGACCGCGGTTCCTTAGCCTGCGCTATAGCCCCGTTATTGTCACAATACAAAGGAATGCGCTCAGCTGCTAACGAAACTACTCTTAATCCAATTAGGAATTTACGGATCCAAACTGCCTCTTTTGATGCCTCAGCTGCAGCGATATATTACGCTTCTGTTGTTGAATCGGCAACAGTCTCTTGCTTGGAAGATTTCCAGCTCACTACTATGTTGTTCAAATAAAATATGTACTCAGATTGTGACTTACAGTCGTCTTTATCGGTTTGGAATCTTGCATCAGTAAACCCAGTTACCTCAAGTTCTCCATCTCCATAGATTAAGAAAGCATCCTTAGTTCGTCTAAGATACTTAAGGATGTTCTTAACCGCAACTCAGTGACCATAACCTGAATCGGCCTAATAGCGACTACACATGCTCAAAGCATACGAGACATCAGGTCTCGTACATATCATGGCATACATGATCGATCTGACTCCTGAAGCGAACAGGATCTGAATCATATTGTCTCTCTCATCTTGAGTTTTAGGGAACATGTCCTTAGATAGAGAGACGTCATGTGACACCGGCAACAGTCCCCTCTTAGACTGATCCATGTTGAATCTCTTCAACATTTTGTCTATATATGAGCTTTGGGAGAGTCCAAGCATCTTTCTAGATCTATCCCGGTAGATCCTTATTCCTATAATATAAGCTGTTTCTCCCAGATCTTTCATGGAGAATTTTAATCAAAGCGAAGCTTTCACCGATTGTAGCATGAGAATGTCATTTCCAAGAAGCAATACATCATCAACGTGAATGACAATGAATATCAGTGCGCTCCCACTAACCTTCTTATATACACAAGGATAATCTTCGTTTTGAACGAAATCATATTCTTTTATGATCTCATCAAAACGTTGGTTTAAAAACGTGATGTTTACTTCAATCCATAAATGGATTGATTAATTTGCAAACCTTGTTTGCATGTTTTGGTATGACAAAACCGTCAGGCTGTTGCATATAAACATCCTCCAAAAGGTTTCTGTTAAGGAAAGCGGTTTTGACGTCCATTTGCCATATTTCATAATCGAAATATGCAGCAATAGCAAGCATTATCCGAATGGATTTAATCATGGCAATAGGTGAAAAAGTCTCGTCATAGTCGACACCATGTCGTTGACGATACCCTTTCGCTACGAGCCTAGTTTTGTACGTTTGTATGTTGTCATCTATGTCAGTCTTCCTTTTGAAGACCCATTTACAACCAATAGGCTTTACGCCTTCTGGTGCATCAACCAGTGTCCAAACTTGGTTGGTATACATGGAATCCATTTCGGACTTCATGGCTTCTTGCCATAAAGCGGAGTCGATACCTTGTATCGATTCCTCATACGTGCCGGCTCATTATCTTCAATAAGATTAATATCTACGTGAGGTGAGATCTGAAACCCATACCTCTCATGTTGTTTTCTGACTCTCTCCGATCTACGCGGTTGGTTTTGTGTATTAGAAGATTGTGGTACAGTCTCATCCTTGATGAACTGTTCGTGTTCCGTTAAGGAATCGGTGCCAGGAACAGTATCACTCCGATTTTCATCGAAATACTTTCCTCCCACTTACCACTGTATTTAGGAATTCCTTTTCGAGGAAAACCACATGTAGAGCAACAAATACCTTGTTCTGTTGTGGGTGGTAGAAGTAATATCCTTTGGTTTCCTTAGGATAACTTACAAATAGGCACTTATCTGATTTGGGTTCTAGTTTGGTACCATCCAAACGTTTAACATATTCCTAGCATCCCCAAATCTTCAAGAATGAGAAACCCGATTTCTTTCCTGTCCATATTTCATATTGAGTCTGTTGAACAGACTTTGACAGAACCATATTCAAAATAAGTATTGCACTATTCAATGCATATCCCCAGAAGGAAATTGGTAGCTCTGTGCGACTCATCATAGACCTTACCATGTCTAACAAAGTTTGGTTTCTCCGTTCGGACACACCTTTTAATTGAGGTGTTCCGGGAGGAGTCCACTGTGAAAGAATATCATACTCTTTCAAGTAATCAAGAAACTCATTGCTCTAGTATTCTCCACCACAGTCCGACCATAATATTTTAATACTTTTCCCGGTCTATTTTTCTACTTCGTGTCGAAACTCTTTGAATTTCTCAAAGGTTTCCGACTTGTTTCTCATAAGATACACATAACCATAATGCGATGCATCATCCGTAAAGGTTACGAAGTATTCATATCCACCTCTAGCCTGGCTAGACATGGGCCCACATACGTCACTAGGAACAAGGGCTAACAGTTCGATGGCACGTGCACCTTTACCGCTAAAAGGTGTTTTAGGCATTTTGCCTAATAAACAAGATTCGCAGACATCATATGTGTCCCAGACGACAATGCCACATATAAGTTTCATCTTTGTTACTTAATTTAAGCCTTTTGTTTGTCATGTTATATGTTTGAGATTGATTTATATTCAAAATATAAAGACCATTATTAACATCAACACTACATATCTCAAAATCATTTTTATAAACAAAACACCCGGTGTTTCTGAATACAAAAGTATACCCACATTGGGTTAAACAAGATACATATATAATGTTTCTAGTCAAACTAGGTACATAATAGCAGTCTGATAAATTAAGTACATGCCCCGAGGGCAGTTCCAAAATGTAGGTCCCAATAGCCAAAACGGTGACTCTAGTCCCATTTCCAACTCGGAGGTCGATCTCTCCTGAAGCCAGTCTCCTGCTAATCTGCAGATCCTGCACATCAGTACATATATGAGTATCATAACCAGAATCAAAAATCCAATTTTTAATACTAGAAGTAGACATTTATTTCAAGAACAAACATACCTGAAGCTGGAGCCTTACCCACCTTCACTTCCTTCATGTGCACCTTGTACTCACGGAAGTCATGCTTCCAGTGACCCCGTTTGCCACACTGTAGGCAGACATCTTGGGATTTGTCATTTGCCTTCCCAGAAGACTTTGATGATTTGGCCTTGCCATTTCTCTTCTTCTTCTTCTTCACACCTCCAGAAGCCTTCGACCAAACCTTGGCATTCTGAGATGTTGAAGCGAATTGCGCCTCGTGCTTGTTGCCCTTCAAAAGCTCTTTTTCTGCCTCTTTCAGCATTGCCATCAACTCTCCAAGAGTATTTTCTTGGTTCATCATATTATAGTTCATGATGAACTCGCTCGCAACTGTCAGGAATAGACTGTAAGATCAAATCTATGAAAGTCCCAGCCTCGAAGACTATGCATATCTAACCCAGTTGTTCGATGTCAGCAATCATCTGCGATACATGGTGCTTAACAGATGTACCCTCTGATATGCGAGAGCGAAAGAGCTTATTCTGCAATTCGTACCTCTGCGATCTAAGGTTAGATCGATGAAGGTCCCTCAATTTCAACATCATCTCATAGGGATCCAATCCCTTGTTTTGAAGACGAATTATGGGGTCATTGCAGCAAGCATGACGGATTGAGCAGTTGAGTTGTCATCACTATGACTCAAGCTCAAGCAACTGCTCAATTCCGGGCTTAGGCCCAAGAGGTCTCTCCATCGTATAGAGCAATCTCTCAGCCCCCAGGACAATTCTGAGGTTCATATCCCAGTCAGGAAAGTTCCCACCATTAAAGACATTTTCGCCCATGATAATGTCCCTAACATTGACCTTTCCAGCCATCTTAATTGTAATAGTCTAACTATTCAATTAACGATTTTGGGTACAGTCCAACTGTTACAAAAAAAAAAAAAAATATTAGTCCAACTAATATAAATATATAAAATGACGAAAATAATTTGAAAGCGCGTATTTTGGCAAGTATTTGAATGAAATTATAAATTCAATACTGGCCTCCCACTATTTTTCGGCGAGCCTCTAACCCTCTGTTGAGTACTCGGGAAACCTAGTTCCTAGTGGGCTAGGATCCCGTTAAATAACACACAACCTTGACTTTAGCCAACAAGTTGTATGATACTTAACTAGGTAGATCTCTAAGATCAATTGGATCTCATCCAATTCCTAGATCCGGTAGGTGGACCTCCAAGTCCGAAACATATATACAATATATATGTCAATATATCCAATATATTCCTCCTAACATTTTCCTCTAAATCAACTAAGCATTGGCTTTGGCTCAAAGAACTTAATGATTCCAATTAAGCGGGACCCATTGACAGTGGGAAAGCTTCGTAATCCAAGTCGATGAACAAGAAGTGACCTTGACTTTGGCCAACAAGTCACAACTGCCCAAGACATGCGATATATAATAAAGCTTTTGTGGTTCAAACACATCCGTGATGGACATTGATCTTGACTTTGGCCAACAAACCAATGTCAATCTTGGATCTTGAGAAAGAACCACTCAATGGAAGGAAATCGCTTAATATTTGATTGAGGGTTTTTCGCGTAAATTGGCAACCAATTTATTATCTTTGATTATGTCTCATCATACACCCTTAAGCATGCATTCTAAAAGCATATTAAGGCGCGAAATAAATAATAATGATATGCGGATGGATATTTAACAAATTGTTCCTAGAACAAATCTCTCACTTTCCTCTCTCCGCTAGCACTATTCTAACTTCTACCCAATTACATAATACATTGCATTCTAAAAGCATATTAAGGCGCGAAATAAATAATAATGATATGCGGATGGATATTTAACAAATTGTTCCTAGAACAAATCTCTCACTTTCCTCTCTCCCGCTAGCACTATTCTAACTTCTACCCAATTACATAATACATTAAAGAAACCTCATTTACATTGAGGGGAATTGGTGTGAAGAGAAATACAAAAAGAATAGAGATAATAGGCTGGACACGCAGGTCCAATTTAATAAATTCTAAATTTATTACAACAATTTCCAAAATTACCCTCACCCTTCTAATATCCATCCGATATAAATTATTCATACAATACATCCATGTATTCGCATAAAGCATGTTATTCAATCAATCTAATCCAATTAATTAATCTTTGAATTAATAACCATCCAATGTTCAAAAAAACGATTTGATTTGCGCGAGTCCAACTCATTTAAGAATAAGTACTCAAAGTGCGTATTCTTGAATATATCGAAGAAAATTTTTAAATTCAATTTAATTTGTATTCAATACTAATTCTAATTTAATTCCAAATTAAATAATTACACTTATTTTAGTGTCTTTTAGACTTAGATTCTAAATCCAATCTTAATGGGTCTCAAAGACCCAATTAACATACAATGTCAATTTAATTAAAGTCCAATGGGCTTTTAATTAATTCTTAAGGCATGGGCTTTGGCCAATATAGATCAAACCCAAATGTCAAGGCCCAATTTCGGAATCACCCTATTTGCCAAAAATCAATTTAGGCCCAATTAAAATTTAAAGGCCCAATTATTCTATTTGGACTTTATGGAATGGTTTTAGGCCCAATTTGGATCCAATCCAATTGTCCTAAACCAAGCTTGGCCCAACCAAGCCCATTAAGCTCAAATACAACAATATTAGCCCAATTCAAAATTAAAGACTAATTTTAATTAATACAAAATTCCAAATTTCAAACTAATTTTAATTAAAGTGTAATAGTCATAATTAATTAGTTAAACCAATATTTCCAAAACACCAATTAAACTAATTAATCATGCTTTAATTAATCAACTCATGTCCAACACAAATTGAAGCAAAACAACTCATTCCATGTTTATCATGCTCACGACAATTTAGCACAATCTTACCTAATTTTGATTTCAATCTAATTAAATCAACAATCAACATACATATCATGCTTTAAACACATCCAATGGTCTAAAATCAAAAAATCACCATGAGTTATCCATTAGGGTGTATTCGGCCCAACTTCCATTTTTGGGAAAAATGGATCCAATTAATTTTTCTCAAATCTAATCATGCATAACTCTAAGTTATCATAATCTAAGCATAACCAAACAATCAATTTGGAAAAATCAAGCTCCAAGAAAAAATACCCAAATTAAAGTATATAAACTCTAAAACAAATCATGCTTAAAATTGGCTCATGATACCATTGTTGGTGTTCCTAGACCATGCCAAGGATCTATAAGTCATGATTCAATGTGAATAAGATCAAAGAAGTTGCGGAAGTACTTACAAAGATCGGATGTAGAGATTTCAAAAATCTTTTCGTTTCGGAAGCTCCAAGCTTTCTATGTTGAATGCAACCCAAGGATGAGTTTAGGGGTGTTCGCGGTGCGGTTCGGGTCGGTTTTTTTCGTTTTTCAATTCAAACCGCGCGGGTTGGCAGTTTGGAAAATTAGAAACTGAAACCGCAAATTTGATAAGGAAACCTGCGGCGGTTCGGGTTGGCGGTTTTAGCGGTTTGGGCGGTTCGGGTCGGCGGTTTGGATTATAAATTTTTTAAGGAAATTTTGTGTGTTGCACATAATAATTTAAGAGAAAAAATACCTAATTTTCATTTATACATTGCATATTATCATATGATCATTAAATATCTTAAATTTCATGGTTAAAAAGAAGAAAAATATAAAATAATATCTAATTTGAACGTGGGTCGGCGGTTTAGGTTTAGGCAGTTCGGGTCGCGGTTTGAGTCAAAATTTGTGATTTTAGGCTGTTCAGGTCGCGGTTAGGTCAAAACCGCACACCGACCCGAAATTTTCGGTTCGGTTCCGATTGACTCGAAATTTTTTAATTTTTTTTCAAACCGCGCGGTGCGGTTCGGGTTGGTGCGGTTCGTTCGCTCGGGTTGCGGTTTGACCCTAAACCGTGATCACCCCTAAATGAGTTTCCTTATCACCTCACAAGACTCCTTATGTGCTAGCAAGGTTTGATTTTGAAGCAAAATCAATGGAGAGGAAGTTTGAAGTTCACGGCAAAGGGAGAGAGGAGAGAGAGCATTTTTTTTGTTTTCTTTGTATTTGTTTCTAAAACAATTAGCACTTATGAAAAGTCAAACCCAAAAATTGGTATATGCTTTACCAAAAGCAAAAAGCAAAAGTGTTGGAGGGAAAATGGCAATTAATGACTCCAACCACTTCCATCACTCAATTTGACACTTGATAGACAAGTGATGTAAGTTGGTGGGATCCACTTTAATTCAAAATTCAAGTGGCTTGATCAATACACTTCGTGCTCGGGTTCGCTTAATCCAATTAAACGAATTTTCCGTCGCGACGTAATTAAATCCAATTTAATTAAATAATAGTGCCTCGCAAAATTATTACGAAATTCACTCGCGAATTAATTCTAAATTAATTCGTTCGCCCGAATTATATCCAATTTTAATTCCGCTTTGAAATCTAATTTCAATTAATATATCGAATATATTATTTAATCGATTAATTCTAAATTAATCGCGTTCTCTCTCTCTTCTAATCGAATTTTATCCCAGATAAATTCTTGCAGCATTAATCCTAGATTAATTTTATCTCTCTTATAATAATCCTAGATTAATTCTATTCGAGTCAAATGTCATCGATGAATCTTGGGAAGCGACCCAAGAGATCCCTGGATATATTGGTAGTAAATCCGGTTGTCGGACTATCCGAACACGTGCATACCTCATACCACGTTCTTACCGATTTACAAGACATGGTTGGCTTCTAGCAAAGCACAGTGCCTGCCCAATTCTCCAGAAATATTCAACAAAGAATATATAATTTATATCAGGCATAGTATACAATATATTGCGTATTACGATCCAGTATCGGATGTCACATGCTAGGCCTGGGGCTGGAATTGTGTCTGCCCCGTACGAAGCATATATCGGATCACTAGCAACTAGTCTCTTTAATCGGATAATCATGACCTTGTCATATTATCCCGATAGTTTCAACATATTAAAGTACCAGTTATGTATCCTTGCGTGATCATCATCTCCATATGACTGAAATGATACTTCCATCTTGACATCACACCTAATACACTACGATTCTCAATAACCCAGAAGAGGCGTATACAGAACCTGTTAAAGCCCCGGACGACCAAAACCAAAGCGTACTGATTGTCACAAATATTAGCGATGCAAGTCTCAAGTTAAGACCAAATACACCTACCTTGATTCGGATTCTCATAGACACATAGTCATACTACTAATGGGATTCCGAGGGGTCTATCCAGAGCGAAGTTGTTTCTGTACCATCGGCAAACAGAACCTCCTATTACACTTGCATGAGTATCCAATACCCAAATAAATGAGAACTATGATGTTACGCTTCCATAACGCGCACAAGGCAATACTAGTCTATTCCGTATTATTGATGTCCAGTCTCGATAATACTACGACTAGAGATATTTAATGATTAAACCTTACGTGGATTGATATTGTCTCATATCTTATTAATCCGGAACTAATCATAAGGACTTTTATCATTTATATATTCAAGTAATCTAATTACAAAATGATAAAATAGCAATTTCCTTTGTCACGTAGTTAATTTGTACAAAAACCACAATGTCTTTTACAAATAGTGATGTTATGGGTCACAATTGTCAACAACACAAGGCTTAATGAGCTTGAGACATATCATTTGGGCATTGTTACATGAGGCCCACAAATTTACACATCATTTTGGGGTTTTTGTGTCAATGAGATAATTTGGTCATGTATTTGAAAAACTTGTCACCTTTGTTGAATTATTTTCCCTTTGTTAGCTTTTTGCTTTTAATATTTGATGACTTTGGTAAGCTTGCCAACCACATTGTTGACTTTGGAAGCTTGCCAACTACTTGCTTGACTTTGGTAAGTTTCTTTTTATTTTTAAGGGCATTTTAGTAACTTGCCTTGTATTATATATTGTAACTTGTCTTCCTAAATGAAATCAATGATCATTTTCGAAAATTGCTTCAATTTTGAAAGCTTGGCTATGACCAAAATTACTTAAGGGATGGATTCCCCTTATTTCACGCAATTTGACTTATCTAAGGCGTGGATACCTTGGTGGCGTCTTCGTACTAGCATAATGACCGGCGTAAACACACACGTATAACGCAAGCGCACGTATCGTTCAAGTAGTATAAAAATATCGATCCCACGAGGACTTAATTCCTACTATTGTTATTAATTGTTGATACTATTTATTTACAAATATCTAATTGAGGGAGAAGGAATTGATTGCTTGAATGATTTGATTTGTAGATTTGCTAAATAAATAAAAAGATAAAAAGACAAAAGAAAATTAGGAAAATAAAAGACTCAAAGATCTAGGGTTGTAATCTTTCTAATATCAATTAAAGATGAAGTAGTTAAATCATAGTTGGGTAAATTATTGAATTATTAATCTGAACACTAAATTATGTAAAAGCCTATTTCGAATGATCATTTACAATACTAGTATAATCCAATTGAACCATATGTCTATGTCAATAAAATTACCTAGATTCATTAAGGTTAAGTTCCAATTATGACTACCCCCGCCCGACAGGTATATGTCTATCCTGTAAGGAAATCTATTAAAGGGTTATCTATCCTTAAGGAAGATCGTGGGTTGTTGAGACTAAGGTCTTAAACTTAAAATCCCTATGTCTAGTTCATTTTAAGTTTACCTAATCAATTTTATTAGTGATCCGTTAATAAAAAGGCATTAAGATTATGACTCAACAAATAATTCTTTAATTACCAAACTATAATCTAACCCTTTTTAAATCGGTATATTAGATTTTATCACAACCCTAGATATTTAACTTAGTTACAACACATAACTAAAGCTGATATAAACTTAAAAGACATAAAATGAAATTGCTGAAAAGTAATAAAAAGAAATGCTAAGGTAAAAGGAATTAACTTCTACTATTCACTATTTAGATATCTCCCATAAAATAATATATAATCGTGTGTGATATTTAAACCAACCGTCCAGAATGGCGGTATCCTGATTAAGTCAAATTCAAATATACCAGCCATAAGGCGGAACAAAAATATAAACTTAAACCAACCGTCCAGTATGGCGGTATCCTCATTAAGTCAGGTTTAACCAGATTAAATTGAATAACCAACCGACCTAGAATGGCGGTATCTTTTTATTAATTCAGATTTTAAATAGTTTATATATTATATTTTAAGGGAGATTAATCTAAATAGCAAAAGTAAAAGTATTACCTTATTACCTCAGCATGGTGAGGTTACTCCCTCATGGTTGAATAGAATTACTACTACAAAGCGTAAAAAAAAACTGAATATAAGAAGAAAATATGAAGAACTCTCAATTTATTTATAAGGATTTAGAGGAAGAGGTACATTTGAAACTAAAAATTCGAAATCTATTTATAGGCAAAAAAATCTAATTTTTTATTATTATTTTTCTGATTTTTATTATTTTATTATTTTATTATTATTTTTTTTGGATCGCTGAATTTTCGACACGTGGCATGGTGTGCTAAAAATGACGGCTCGTTGAATTTTGACACGTGGCATGGTGGTGCAATTACCAAAATACCCTCGGTGTCGGGACGCCCAAAATTACCAAAATACCCTTTTCGTCAAATTTCACAGTTTTGCTCCAAATCACCTCCAGAATATCTTGAAACTTTATTTCGGTGTCGGGATGTCCAAAATTACCAAAATACCCTTTGTGTCGGGACGTCCCAAATTACCAAAATACCTTTTTGCCAAATTTCACCCAATTTCACAGTTTTGTTCCAAATCACCTCCAGAATGTCCTGAAACTTTATTTATCTGCAAAAATAACACAAAACACATCAAAAAATTCACAAAACTCAAGAAACTATACAAAATATTAAGTTAAATGAGTGGGAAATAGTGATACATTTATCACTCATCACACCCCCCAACCTAACATTTTGCTAGTCCTCGAGCAAAATACAAAATAAAATAACATAATAAAATTTAACTAAGCCACTTTCGTAGGGATCACGATTGCATTTAGCATATGCAACAAGCCTTTAAACCCCTAGGTGTCCCTAGTGGACGAGTTGTAGTCTCGTGAGGGTTTACAGCAATGATACCCACAAACATTTTACAAAAGTAAAAAGGTAGTGAAACTAATGCACACAAAAGCAAAAAGACAAGAGAATAAAGAAGTTAGTGACTAATCAGTGAAACTTCTACTCCAAGTTATTAGTTGTTTTGTTTCATTCTAAATTACTAAATAAGTAAATTCTCCGATTATTTTACCATTCTTCATATACACAGCCAACAAAATATTAAACAACTCATTTTTGCCCACAACGGTCATAAGTGCAGTTGATAAGAGAGTAATATTTTTGTCCTAAAGTTTTATCAGATTTCACACCTTGTTGTAGTAATGGAATAATTTTTCTGATTTTTCTGATTTTTTCTTTGATTTTTCATTTTTCATTTTTTATTATATACAATATCTTCCATCTATGTAGCGAGCTTTAGGTCGGTGACTCCCAAACCAGTTGGCTTTAGGGCATCAGGTGTTAAGACACCCCTAAGGACTTAATTACTCAGACTTCAGATATATATATATTATTTATTTTTCTATCCTTTTTGATCCATGTAGCGAGTTTTGGGCCAATGACTCCCAAACCAGTTGGTTTTAGGGCACTAGGTATTAAAATACCCTTACAGACTTAATAACTCGGATCTCAGATGTATTTTTTTTTTATTACTTTTTTTTTATTCCATCACTTTTTAGATGTTTCCTCCAAATGAACTAGAGTACTAATATTACAAACTTTTCAATTTTAGCTTATGTCTGTATGTTATCATGTATGTTGATAATATCTGCTAACTAAGTATATGAAGATTCATTTTAGTCAGTTTTATGGAGAATTTACAAATTTAATAATTCAAAAGTGAATAAACAAAAATTAACTTGTTTTGAATTAGGTTTGAAATAAGTCTCAGGAGTGGAAATTCCTTACACAGCTATTTCTTACCAATTTCATCTTTTTAGTCAACATAACAACAAAACATTTTTACTGGTCATAAAACTATAATTTACATGTTTTTTTTTTAAAAAGGCTCTCGCTGACGAAGGATTGTTCATAACTAGGACTCCCCACTGAAGGGTTCAAGCGACCAAGTGAACGCACCTTTTTTATACCTTATGGTACGTGCCAACGAATTTATGGTGTGTGACTAACTGTCGAATGGACTTCCCGTTGTAGATTCCCCAGAGGGAGGTGGAGCGAGGCTCACTTAAATACCCAAGCCCCTAGGCTCTTATCGCTTGTTGTCAGGAATAAACAACGAGTCCTCCAAACTAGTCTATCACAACACGCTACAAGTGAATGATTATCTAGGTGCCTCCATAGCTTTTCCTTATAAAAAGGTAGTTAGTGAGTGAAGGAAGACACCAAACCATCACCTAGCTTTAAATATGCCTTTGTTTTTATTAATTTTTTATTTTTTTTGTATTTTTCGAAAAATTTTGGACTAAAAATAAAAAACACAATACAAACAAGTACTATTAACTATTCCTCACCCCAAACCTAAATGAGACATTGTCCCCAATGTCTTAAATAGTAGAAGAAGAGTTTAGAAGATAGTACCTGGTTAAATGGGTTGTCTCCCAGCTAGCGCTAAATTTTTTGTCTTCAGCCAGACGTGACTGAAATCTATCTGTCAAGGAGGTTTCAGCGTCGTTTTGGATGTCCGATTAAAGACATTCCCATGTGCGTTGCTTTTGAAGGGTCTCTTCCAACGGTAAGGTGGTAAAAGAAAAAGAATTTTGTCCCATTCAGTGCTCGCGCCACCTTTTTAACTTTTGTTGTTGTTCCAGTGATTCCTGAAAAGAAAGAAAGAAAATCAGGAGGTCTTGTATGGTGCTTGACTTGGAATGGAAGTTCCATTCTGTCAAACTCTGTGTGATATCTTTAAATTGTACTCCCCAAAACAGCGATGTTTCTCCTGAATGCTCTGGATTTTTAATAAGTTCAGACATTTGCTCTTCTTCTTGCTCCACCTTTTCTTCACAGATGAATTTTTAAAATTTCCGTATTCAACTCTTCATCTGTCATCTGTGAAATACATGCTTCAAAATTTTCAACCTGAGGATGAAAAGAAATGTCAGATTTTAGGTCTTCATCCTCTGATCTGATTGGCTCAGGTAGATCTTCTTCAAACATTTGTGCAATGGAATCTCCAAGATCTTCATTTTGAGAATACAGAATTTCATCCTCAATTTTTGATGCAGTTGGTGGTACAAATAACTCAGCTTCATCCTCGTCAGAATCTGAATAATAAAAATCAAATTGAGACTTTGTTGGTTTGGGCTCCTGAACTGATATCTCAGATTCTTGATACTGCTCAGCCTCGTCCTCTGTTATGATGTCATGAAGAATATCATGATATTGAAAGGCCTTCTTCAGTAGTATTTGAATTTGCTCCGTGAGATATGTGATTCAGGTTCTCTGTTAATTGTCTAACTTGATCTGTCATTCTCTGTATAGACGCTGCTTGACTTTGTATTTGTGCTTCAAATTGAGCTTCCCGTTCCTCGAACAAATCTTGAGCATGTCATTCAACTGATCTTTCTCTGATGGATCTGGTTCATGATGAAGATCGTAGATGGATGGTGGATAAGATGGAAAATGTGATGATTCTACGTACCTTGGTTGATTCCAAAAATTCTGCCACTCTGAAAGGTAAATACATTGATCGCTCGGGTGGTTACCATCACAAATTACACATCTCCCCATTTCATTCTGTTGAGAAAATGTAGTAGAATTGCTTGATTCTGAATTCCAGTGATAATTGTTGTGCTGGACAACAGGCCTCAGAAAACTAGACTGTTGCTCCTGAATTTGAGTGTATCTTCTTCTAGTAAAGCTTGTAATTTTTCAAAATGTTCATTTTTTTAATCACCTGAAAACAAAAGAAAGAAATAAAAATTACAGATAAAGAAAAAAAAGAAATTAGATACAAGTAAATTAGATAGCTTCAAAATTAATAACTCAAGAAAAATAAGTCCCCGGCAACGGCGCCAAAAACTTGACCGGCGTAAACACACACCGTATAACGCAAGCGCACGTATCGTTCAAGTAGTATAAAAATATCGATCCCACGAGGACTTAATTCCTACTATTGTTATTAATTGTTGATACTATTTATTTACAAATATCTAATTGAGGGAGAAGGAATTGATTGCTTGAATGATTTGATTTGTAGATTTGCTAAAAAAATAAAAAGATAAAAAGACAAAAGAAAATACTAAGGAAAATAAAAGACTCAAAGATCTAGGTTGTTAATCTTTCTAATATCAATTAAAAGATGAAGTAGTTAAATCATAGTTGGGTAAATTATTGAATTATTAATCTGTAACACTAAATTATGTAAAAGCCTCTTTCGAATGATCATTTACAAATACCTAGTTATAATCCAATTGAACCATATGTCTATGTCAATTAATTACCTAGATTCATTAAGGTTAAGTTCCAATTATGACTACCCCCGCCCGACAGGTATATGTCTATCCTGTAAGGAAATCTATTAAAGGGTTATCTATCCTTAAGGAAGATCGTGGGTTGTTGACTAAGGTCTTAAACTTAAAATCTCTATGTCTAGTTCATTTTAAGTTTACCTAATCAATTTTATTAGTGATCAGTTAATAAAAAGGCATTAAGGTTATGACTCAACAAATAATTCTTTTAATTATCCAAACTATAATCTAACCCTTTTTAAATCGGTAATATTAGATTTTATCACAACCCTAGATATTTAACTTAGTTACAACACATAACTAAAGCTGATATAAACTTAAAAGACATAAAATGAAATTGCTGAAAAGTAATAAAAAGAAATGCTAAGGTAAAAAGAATTAACTTCTACTATTCACTATTTAGATATCTCCCATAAAATAATATATAATCGTGTGATATTTTAAACCAACCGTCCATAATGGCGGTATCCTGATTAAGTCAAATTCAAATATACCAGCCATAAGGCGGAACAAAAATATAAACTTAAACCAACCGTCCAGTATGGCGGTATCCTCATTAAGTCAGGTTTAACCAGATTAAATTGAATAACCAACCGACCGTAGAATGGCGGTATCTTTTTATTAATTCAGATTTTAAATAGTTTATATATTATATTTAAGGGAGATTAATCTAAATAGCAAAGTAAAAGATTACCTTATTACCTCAGCATGGTGAGGTTACTCCCTCATGGTTGAATAGAATTACTACTACAAAGCGTAAATAAAACTGAATATACGAAAAATATGAAGAACTCTCAATTTATTTATAAGGATTTCAGAGGAAGAGATACATTTGAAACTAAAAATTCGAAATCTATTTATAGGCAAAAAAATCTAATTTTTTATTATTATTTTTCTGATTTTTATTATTTTATTATTTTATTATTATTTTTTTTGGATCGCTGAATTTTCGACACGTGGCATGGTGTGCTAAAAATGACGGCTCGTTGAATTTTTGACACGTGGCATGGTAGTGCAATTACCAAAATACCCGGTGTCGGGACGCTCAAAATTACCAAAATACCCTTTTCGCAAATTTCACAGTTTTGCTCCAAATCACCTCCAGAATATCTTGAAACTTTATTTCGGTGTCGGGATGTCCAAAATTACCAAAATACCCTTTGTGTCGGGACGTCCAAAATTACCAAAATACCATTTTGCCAAATTTCACCAAATTTCACAGTTTTGTTCCAAATCACCTCCAGAATGTCCTGAAACTTTATTTATCTGCAAAATAACACAAACACACATCAAAATATTCACAAAACTCAAGAAACTATACAAAATATTAAGTTAAATGAGTGGGAAATAGTGATACATTTATCACTCATCACATAACACTAAAGGAATCATCTTAAAGGTTCTCAAAGATAAGTTCTTTGTGGGTCTTCTTATGACCTTGGAAGGCTTTTGTTCCTACAAAATCAAATTCGCGGTTCTTGGGTATCTATCCGTTGCGTCGGATTTGCTTGGTCTAATCATCCAAGTGAGTTCCTCGTCATAAAGAAAAAATGTCTATTACCTTCGATTTGTTGGGCTTGGCCTTCAGAGTCCAAAATCAATTTTGGGCGTTATTCTGAAAGCTTTCTTTAGTTGGGCCTGCACGTGTGTGTTTTTAGGTTAGAATATTCCATTTTTTCCCTAAACGGTTGCAATAAAGTTGCTGATAAAGAGACAATATACTATACTCTAATTGTATTTAGTGGGTAATGAATTCTTCCCACTAAATAGGGTTACATGTGTATAGATGTCAATTTCTAATTGACACTTGTCCATACATGGACTGTTCTTTGGGTTGAATGGTGCACATCTAGCGTAAGGCATGTTCTAGTATGGTATTAAATGTGATTAAACATGTTCTTATGCATGTCAAGATAAGTGGATTGCCATTAAAGTCTACTAACCTCAGATGGCCATATATGTGACGTCGTGTACCTCGGAGAATTGAAATTGGGGTTGGAATGCTTCTGATGTGCTCCGATGGGTCATGGAGTGAGTCATCACCAGAATAGGTCTAGATCGGATTGGACTGAGCTTGGAGTTTCTCCATTCCATAGTGGAATGATCTCAGAGTGACATTACTTCGGGGTCAGGGTTTAACCTATCCGATCAAGTTCTAATTTCTTCATTCCATAATATTACTCATTTAATAGTACCACATATTATATATTCTAATTTAATTTAGATCGAAACTAATTGAGCTTGAGTGATGTATATGTTAAACAAAGACTCGAAAATATACAATAGTCACACAGTTACAACGAGGTTTGTAATTGACATTGTGAGGTGTCACTACTTATGGTATATTCTCAAATAAACTTCATGATCGATATTTGCTGACATGGGTCAATTAGTAAAATTGGTTGAGACCAGTATATGTCGTATATTGAGATTTGGTCCGATGTATTATCTTAATGAACCATGTATTTTATGAGATCCGTATAAACATGTAGGTGTTCATTTGATGAATATTGAACGACTCATCGAAAGTACTTCTAATAGATGGCACACCAACGTTAATTTTTTTATGAAAAAGATATTATATATAGTAAATTAGGATTGTTGGCGCAGAAATTCGGTCAACACTAAATTTGATTTTGGAAATCGAATTTAGATAAATGGACACAAAAATTTACTTGGTTCAGTACTTTTTTGCCTATATTCACATGAGAAAATATATTACGATTTAACTATTTTAGAGAGATGATTTATTTATTAGAACGTTATTAATTAATAGGTTAGAAATTACGAATAAAATAGGAATAATTTAATTTTTAAAAGAATACTCGAATATAAAATGTTTAAAAAAACAAATCAATGAAAATACCGTTAACTTAATACATTAATTCTTAAATTATTTTACTGAATTTTTATGAATGTCAATTTATATATCTATTAGAAAGTTAAAAATTATATTAATAATTTTATTTTAATCATTATCTAATATAAAATTAAATATGTAAATATTTAAAATTAAATTAGATTAAAGTGTAATTAGTTTATATTTATTAGGATAATAAAATAAAATAAATTTGCATAATAGTATTATATTTTATAATTTTATTCGTATAAATTTAATTATTTAAATGAATTAATAATGATGAGAAATATTAATTATTTTATTATAAATATAATGTGGACTATATATTTTGATAAGCAAACACTTTCCATTCTACACTATTATCCCCATTATTTTTTTTAAAATAGTAAAATTACAAGAATAATAATGGTGGCCAGGGGCCACTTCTTTTGACCAAAAGCAGGTGTGCTATTTTGTTCGGCATACAAGTGGCTGCTCCACGATCCACACGTCATCTTAACGTAACCTACATTACGTAAAACTCTAACATCACCGACGCATCAGTCCATCACCGCCGTCCATTTGCTGTCGTTGAAATCCAACGCAGACACTCTCGCTTTTTATATATATATATATATATATATATATATATATATATATATATTAGAAGCAATGGGAGATTATTACCATTAATTTCACACGTAAAGATGAAAACGTGTTTCATTTAAAGAGAGAGAGAGAAAGAAGAAATATATAAGACGACGGCGTTTTATGGTCAGCAGAAAAATGGAAGGAGAGAAAAGGAAACGGGTGGAGGATAATGGCGAGATGGAGGGGAAGAGAAGAACTAAGGGTGAAAACGTGAATGCAGAAGAAGGGCGGCAGGCGCAGACGGCGACAGATGATGAGGTGGAGGAGTTTTACGCGATACTCAGGAGGATACACGTAGCGGTTAAGTATTTCGAGGAAGGACGGCGTAAGCTGACGGATACAAGGTGGATGCCGCGCTTCGAAGCCGAAGATTTCGACCAACATAACGGCGTTAACAATAACAATGGAGGCATACAGGAGGATTCGGGTTTGGATCTGAATTCGGATCCTCCCTCCTCCTAAAATATTGTAACTTTTACTTATAATAATCATCTCTGTTTTGGACACTAATATTGTTGATGTTTCTCTTTTTCAATTTTATTTTATCATTGGACGGAGATTTAGTGTCTGCGTATATGATCAGCACGTCCGTGGTGAATGATTCAGTATCTCATTTTCAGTTTCTAGAGTTTGAATTTAAGGAAGTCTTTTTTATAACATTATGGAACAGTCGGATATTTTACTAGTTAAGATAATGATTTGAATATATATATATACATATATATATATATATATGATGGGCATTAAATCTATTTATTGAAGGAAAATTATAATTCAATATTTCGCATATTATAAAAAAATATATATAATTTTGAAATTTTATTTTTCAATCCATTTAAAGATGATAAGGTATCTATAATATAGACTTAATTTTTTAGTATATGAATTCTCTTTATCCAATATAATTATCAGATGTATCTTATTTATTCTCTTATTATCAATTCAGTGTCCAAAAGGGCTTTAAAGATTTTTAGAAGATGCAAAGAAATAACCAAAGGTTACAATTTACCAAAACCGAATAATTTGGTTCTTTATGTTTTGTTTTGTTTATTCTCCACATTAGCAAAAAATCTTCTAAGAGAAGGAAGCAAATAAATGGATGAAGGGATATTGACAATTTTTGCGACATTATTTAATAAAAAGTTGAACGTGGGAAAGCAAAGTCCAAGAGCATTAATATAAAAATGGAGCTCAAAGACGACGGTCCAATAGAGCTAAAATGAATTGATATACTCCACGTGGTGAACACATGTCAATTGCCCAGTGGGACAGGGAGTCACCAAAACATGCGTTGGCAACTCAACAATGAAGGTAACATCACTCATTTGAATCACATTTACATTGCTTCAATACTAATGGTAATAAAGTATAGAAAAGTCACTGACTTTAGACCAATAAAAAAAAACCTATGTAATGCATATAGAATTGTTACCGAAACCAACATATTAAAGCATGTCATCCACCAAAGCATATCTCTAAGTTCAATGTTCCTTTATACCGTGATAATAATATTATGATTGCCAAAAGGGAAATATGTGTTGTAAAAATTGTATTGAAAAAAAGTGTATATTACCTTAATTTGTTGAGTCTGATCAGATTGAAATCTAACTGAATCATAGACATTACGCTGATTGTTGTTTTATAATTTGGACCTCCATAAATATCGAACTTTATTAGAATCTTTCCTTTCATTTTACCGAAACCAACATATTAAAATATGTCATCCACCAAAGCATATCTCTAAGTTCAATGTTCCTTTATACCGTGATAATAATATTATGATTGCCAAAATGGAAATATGTGTTGTAAAAGTTGTATTGAAAAAATGTATGTTACCTTCAATTTATTGAGCCTGGTCATATTGAAATCTAACTGAATTATATGTTGTAAATTCTCTACATATATAGTATGGATGAATGAGTGTCATGTCCCTTTAGTAGTGCCATATGGGAAATGCACAAACATATAGGGACATGTCTTCTAAAATTGGAAGAACACACCTCTAGGCTCTAAAAGGTATAAGGAAGAGGTATAACCCTTAGGAGGGTTACACTCAAAACCAAATGGTGCCCTCAAAGACACCCTTCCATGCCTATATAAATGAGTCTTATGTTCATTCTTAAGGGGTCCAGAAAATTCATATAAGTTTGAGTCATATTTTTTGAGTCAATAGAGAGTTTCCACCATTCTTCCCTGTTCAAGTTCTTGGGAAATGAGTGCCCTTCTATAATAAGTATCCAAGTAATATTGGGAGAACGTTAGCCACAAAATCATCCGTAGAGTACTGAAGCGGGGTTAATAAGTTCTTAAGGACATAGGCAACTCGATTTGGATTTCAAGTTTTAATCATCTTCTACATTTACCAGGTTTTATCTATGTTTATGGTTTATATTTACTTTGGCATGTGTCCATTATTATGTTCTCGTTTTGGAATGATTAAGATTAATATGCATATTAATTTTATTTAATGACACATATTTAACAATAATCTTAAGAACTTATTACTTTAATTGTGTTGTTAAATGAAACTTTGCATGTGTTAATAGTAATTTTTTCTGGAAAATATATTATGTGCATGAAAAATACGCAAGGGCATTTGAACGCCCGACAAATGCGTAGGTAAAAATTTAGATTTTCATAATCTCGTTCGAACACGTCTTCAAACGCAACTCGAACCCATGTCTTCTACCAAAGAAAGTTCGAACGCGTCTTCAAACGCAACACGAACGTGAACTCTCTGGAACACTTCGTTCGAATGCGTTTACGAACACAACACGAATGTGAACTCACTGGAAAGTTTCGTTCGAACGAAGCAACAAATGTGACACTAACGAAATTGTTGGAGATTCTAAGGGTCCCAAGGATCAACAAACAAGCATGAACATGTATGAATAACATCGACGAAGTCGCGGAATACTCACATCGATCGGTTGAGCGACGCGGGAGGCAACAAAAACGTTTCCATTTCCTCTTTACTGTCACGGCAGTGGGCAGTTTCACAGCTCACTGGTTTCGGTTTTGATCACCAAGAATCAAGCTCCAAGCTTTGCGAAACGATTCCCGGCTCATGGGTGGACTTCCCTATCACCTTCGCATGTCTCTCGGAGTGCTAGCTCTCTAGAAATTTGCAACAAATCTCACCACTTTGCTTCCCTCATGCTCGGTTTTGCCCAGCAAAACCAGAACAAGAACTGCCCAAAATGGGCGTGAATGATGAAGAAGAAATTGAGGAGAGAGAGAGAGATAAATGTTTAATTGAATTTTGGTATTTTATTTCTAAAACATATACCAAACTTTTGGCTTTTAAAAAGTCAAACTTTTAAAGCTTTAAATGCCAACCACACACATCACTCAATCAATCAAGTTGTCAAGTCACATCACTCAAAGTGACAAGTGATTTGACGCTTGATGCGAATAGCGATTTGACGCTTGATTTGGCGTGCCGCACTCGAATTCGAAATGCGAATGCGCTCATAAATAATCTCAGGCTCGGGTTCGCTAATTCCAAATTAACGAATTTTCCGTTGCGTCGTAAATAAATGATTACGCCTAGTGAAGTCACTATTCACGTCGCTAACGAGTTAATTCTAAATTAATTCGTTTGCCCGAATTAAAATCTAATTTTAATACCGCGTCGAAATCCAATTTCGTTTAATATATCAAATATATTAATTTATCGATTAATTCCAAATTAATCGTTATCTCTCTTTAAATGATATTTTATCCCAGATAAAATATCTCCGCGATTAATCCCAGATTAATTTTCTCTCTCATCTTATTAATCCCAGATTAATTAAAAGTGCGAGTCATACGTCATCGGTGAATCTTTGGGAAGCGACCCATGAGATCCCCGGATATGTTGGCAGTAAATTCGGTCGTCGGACTATCCGAACACGTAAGTACCTCGTACTACGTTCATACCGAATTACAAGACAAGGTTGGCCTCTAGCAAAGCATCATGCCTACCCAATTCTCCGGAAATATCCTTACAGGAATGAAGGATCTATATCAGGCGTAGTATACGTAGTATTGCGTATTTCTGTCCAGTATCAGATGATCACATGCGAGGCCTGGGGCTGGTACAATGTCTGCCCCGTACGAAGCATATATCGGATAACGAGCAACTAGTCTCTTTAATATCGGATAATCATGACCAAGTCATATTATCCCGACGGTTGCAACCTTATATAGAGAACCAGTTCTATATCCCTGCGCGATCATCAACTCCATATGACTGGAGTGACACTTCCGTCTTGACATCACACCCAACACACTACGATTCTCAATATACCCAGCATTGGCGTACACAGAACCGGTTAAAGCCTTGGACGACCGCAACCAAAGTATATTGATTGTCGCAAGTATTAGCGGTGCAAGTCTCAAGTTAAGACCAAATATACATACCCTGATTTCGGATTTCCATAGACACATAGTCATACTACCAATGGAATTCTGAGGAGGTCTTATCCAGAGCGAAGCTGTTTCCCGTACCATCGGTGAAACACAACCTCCTATTACACTTGCATGAGCATCCTATACCCAAATATATGAGAACTATGTTGTTGTGCCCTCACAACGCGCACAAGTGTAATACTAGTCTTTTACGCATTCATCGATGTCCAATCTCGATAAAGCTCTGACTAGGGATGTTTAATGATTTATCCTTCGTGGATTGATACTGTCTCATATCATTCTCAATCCAGGAACAAATCACAGGGACCTCCTATCATTTATATATCTAGGTGATCTAATCACAAATGATAAGAGTGCAATCTCCTTTGTCACATAGTTAATTTGTACAACAACACCATGATCTGTACAAATAGTGACGCTATGGGTCATAATTGTCCAACAATCTCCCACTTGGCCTATAGCCAGTCACTCGAGTGTCTTACACCCGAACTATTACGGTTGGCTCAAACTGCTGAGAAAATGATTTCGTCAGCGGATTTACATGATTATCATCTGATGCGATTTATTCGATCATCTCATCGCCACGATGTATGATCCGAACGAATCAGATGAAAATCGAAGTATGTATCCGGATCGTTGATGAGACCATTAATTCTTTAACCTGTGCTCAAGCCTAGCTCAGCTGCTAACAGAACTATATCTAATCTAATTAGATTTGTTTATCGACCCAGAAGGCTTCTATTGCCACTTCAGCTGCAGCATAACCCATATTTGTTGTTTATTCGGTAACAGTATCTTGCTTGGAAGATTTCCAACTCACTGTACCGTTATTCAACTTTGTAGTACCGTTTGTGACTTTTAGCCGTCTTTATCGGTTAGGAAACTTGCTACAGTGATCCAAGTCACTTCAAGTTCTCCTTCTCCATAGATTAAGACAACATCATTAGTTCTTTAAGATACTAACGGATGTTCTTAACATCAATCCAGTGACTATCACTTGGATTGGTCTGATTATGAATCCATATGCTCAAAGCGTATGAGACACCAGGTCACGTACATTTTTCAATGTACGATTTCTCGGAGAGTTTCAACAACTTTAAATCTTTCCCAGAAGATCTTTATTCCTTGAATAAAGGTTGTTTCTCCCAAGAATTCCACGGAGAATTTTCTCGAAAGCCAAGCTTTCGCCGATTGTAATATGGGAATATCATTTCCAAGAAATGACGTATATTATCATTATTTATAGGACATCCACTATCAGTGCGCTCCCACTAACCCTCTTATATACACAAGAATCATTTTCGTTTTGAATTAAATCATACTTCATTATGATTATATCAAAACGATAATTCCAAGAACCTAAGCTTGCTTCAATCCAAACATGGATCGAATAACCTGCAAACCTTGTTTGCTAGTTTAGGTACGACAAAACCGACAGGATGTTGTAAACATCCTCCAAAAGGTTTCATTTTCAGGAAAATGATTTTCCCGTTAAGCTATCATATTTCATAAATGAAACATGCAACATTAGCAAGCATTTATCCAAATGGATTTACCGTGGCAACATGTAAAAGGTTGAATCGTAATCAACACAATATTGATAAAGATACCTTTCCGCTAAAAGCCTAGCTTTATACGTTGGTATGTTGCCATCCATGTATATCTTCCTTGAAGACTTATAAAGTACCAGTAGGCACAATGCCTTGCGGTACATCAACTAGTATCCAAACTTGTTGATATACATGGAATCCATTTCGGACTCATGACACTTTGTCATAATAGGGAGTCGATACCTTGTATAACTTCCTTATACGTAGTCAGTTGGTATACCTCAAAAGATTAACATCTTTATGAGGTGAGATCAGAAACCCAAACCCCAGGTTGTTTTCTGACTCTCTCCGACATACGCGGTTCTTGTGTATTCGAAGATTATTGGTATAGTTTCATCCTTGATGAACTATTTATGTTCCATTAAGATTTGGTGCCTTGAATAGTATTACTCCGATTTTCATCGAGTTTTACTATCCTCCCACTTACCACTGCATATCAGTATTCTTCTTAGGAAAACCGCATGGTGAGCAACAATCTAATTGTTCTCAGGTGAGTTGTATAAGTACTATACTTATGGTATCCCTAGGATAACCTACAATTGGCACTTATCCAATTTGGGTTCTAGTTTGGTATCATCCAAACATATGCTTAGCATTCCCAAAATTCAGGAATGAGAAACCCGGGGTTTCTTTCCCCTTCATATCTAATATGATTTATGTCAAACAGATATTAATGGAACCTTATTCTAAATAAGTTATGCACTGTTTATGCTTATCCGTTGAAGGAAATTGTAGCTCAGAGCGACTCATGATTAACCTTATTATGTCCAACAAAATTCGGTTACTCGGTTCGGACACACCGTCATAATGACGTGTTCTGGGAGGAGTCCCATTTGAAAGAATATTATACTCTTTCAAGTATCTAAGAAACTTATTGCTTAAGTATTTTCCATTACAGTCTTACCGTGACAGTTTAATACTTTAGCTGATCTGTATGTCTATTTCGTGTCGAAATTTTAAAAGTTTCCGATTTGTGTTCTTCAAAAGAAACACATAACCATAACGCGATGCCACATCCGTAAAGGTCACGAAATATTCATATCCACCTCTAGCCTAGCTAGACATGGGCCCACTTGCATCACTATGAACTAGGGCTAACAGATCTGTGGCATTTACACTTTTACCAAGTAAATAGTGTTTTAGGCACTTTGCCTAATAAACTAGATTCGTGGACTTTATTTGAATGAGATCAAATCAGTCATAGTACCCACTCTTCGAAAGTGTGGATATACGATTCTTGTTTAATTGTGTCCCAGACAACAATGCCACAAATTAGTTTCTTCTGATCAAATCAGTTTGAGCTATTTGTTTATCATGTATATATTTGAGATTTATTTATATTCAAAATATAAATTCTGTCATTCACATCTAATGTGTTTACCTCAATATCATCTCTATATAATAAAACACTTTAGTGTTCTAAATATAAAGGTTCACCCGCAGCGGGTTAAACACTGATATAGAGATAATGTATCTAGTCAAACTAGTTACATATAACAGTTTCCCAATTTAGGTACACACCCGAAGGTAGTTCTAAACTTAGGTACCTGCGGTTAAAACTGCGACTTTCCTCCCGTCTTCAATTCGCCGATAAATCTCAAATGAAGTCAGTATCATGCTCATAGCAGATTCTGAACAACAGTATATCTTTATGTATCACACTTAGTATTTAAAATCTAATTTTAATATAGTAGTGAACATAATGATGACAAACTTATTTGAAGTTAGAGCCTTGCTCGTTCTTCAATTCCTTCATGTCTGCTTTTTCCAAACGGCAGTCACGCTTCCGCGATCCCGTTTGCCACATTTAGCAGACATTTTGGGATATTTCATTTATCTTCCTAGAAGATTATAATGATTTTGCCTCTACCTATTTCAATACTCCATAAGCCTTTGGCCTAGCCTCGGCCTTCGAGAATATCGAAGTAAAGTGCGCCTTACGCTACTTGCCTTATTGTAAATTTTGACTTTATTCCTTGAGAATAGTCATTAACCCTCCAAGAGTTATTCATTGCAATTTAGTACTTCAAAATCTAAATATAGATTTATGAAGATCCTTCAATTTCATTATCATACTTTAAGGATCTAACCCTTAGTTCTGACAAGGAAATTAAGGAGTCTACTGCGACAAGCTTAATGGATTAAGCACTAAAGTTATCATCACATAAATCTACCAAAGATTATGCTCTACTATTTGCTTAACTTCGGGCTTAGGCCTAATATGTTATTTTATCAAATAAAGTAACTTATTTTTTTCCAGAACCATCTTGAAATTATTCCCAATTTGAATATTAAACCATTTAAATACATTTTCCCTAGGATTATGTATTAAACGTTAATCTTTCAATTTTATCTTGATTCTAATAGTCCAACTATTTAATCAACGATTGAGGTACTATTATTATAATGATTACAATAGTCCAACTATTTAATCAACTATAATTTAATAGATTAAAATCAATTATATTGATTACTATAATCCAATTATAAAATCAACTATAAATGAATTGTTTGAATATAGTCCAACTATTAATTAAAACAACGTTTAAATCGTAGTCCGACTAACATTTAATTTGTTTGACGAATGATATTTGTTTGAGCGCGTATGGCAAGTAATTAAATGAATATTGCAAATTCAATTCTTGCCTCCCACTATTTTTCGGCGAGCCTCTAACCCTCTGTCGAGTACTCGGGAAACCGTGTTTCCTAGTGGGCTAGGATCTCGTTAAATATCACACAATCTTGACTTTGGCCAAAAAATTGTATGATAATTAACTAGGTAGATCTCTAAGATCAATTGGATCCAATCCAATTCCTAGATCCGGTAGGGGGACATCCAAGTCCGAAACATATATCTTATATATGCCAATACATCCAATGTATTACCTAACCTTTTTCCTCTGAATCAACTAAGCCTTAGCTTTTGCACAACAAACTTAGTGATCTCAGTGAAGCGCGACCCATTGACCATGGAAAGCTTCGTAATCAATGTCGATGGACAAGAGAGTGGTCTTAACTTTGGCCAAAAAACCACAACTTGGACAAGACACTGACATGGAACAAAGCTCTCGTGATTCAAACACATCCTCGACGGACAAAGACCTTGACTTTGGCCAACAAGCCAATACCAGTTTCGGATCTTGAGTGAGAATCACTCAATGGAAGGAAAGACGCTTAATATTTAGCGAGGGTTTTTCGTGTGCAAATTGGCAACCAATTTATTATCTTTGTTAAGGTCTCATCATCACACCACCTTAAACATGCATTCTAAACACATAATAAAGCACATATAATAAAATAATAATGATATGCGGATGGATACGTTACACTACACTTCTAAAGAAAGCTCATTTACATTGAGGGGAATAGGTGAGAAGAGAATACAAAGAATAAGAAGGTGATAAGGCTGGACACGCAGGTCCAATTTAATAAATCAAATTTATTACAACAATTTCTAAAATTGTCCCACCCATCTAATATCCATCCGATATACATTATTCATGCATCGCAACCATGTATTCACACAAGCATGTTATCAATCAATCTAATCAAATTAATTAATCTGATAATTAGTGACCATCCAATGTTCAAACAACGATTTGATTTTGCTCGAGTCAAACTCGTTTTGCGAATAAGTACTCCAAGTACGAATTCTCGAATTAAATTAAACTACATAATTAAATCCAATTCAATATGCATTTAATTCTAATTCGCTTATTTAATTCCAAATTAAACTTTACACTTTATTTATAAACCTTTACGACTTAAATTCCAAATTTAATCGCAATGGGTCTCAAAGCCCGTTTAACGTCCAACGTTAATTTAATTAAAGTCCAATGGGCTTTCAATTAATTTCTTAAGGTGTGGACTTTTGGTCAACTCGGGTCAAACCGAATAACCAAAATCCAATCCGGGAGTTACACCATAAGCCTAGAAATCAACCTTGGCCCATTAGGCCCAATTAAACTTTAAAGGTCCATTAGTCGCATTTGGGCTTTATGGAAGCGTTTTTGGGCCCAATTGGATCCAATTCAATTTGCCTTGACCCAACTTTGTACAACAAATCCCAATAAGCCCATTACAAACATTTCAAGCCCAATTTCCAAAATTAGCCCAATTCAATTAAATTTCCAAATTCCAAATTCCCAATTTAATTACCTAAAGTGCATTACATAATTAATTACCCAATTAACATTTCTAAAACATAAATTAGCACTAATTAATCATGCCATTAACATTAAAACATGTCCAACACATTTTAACAAAAATCAAACCCAATTACATGCTCAATGACTCTCGACAATTTGGGGAATTATGTGTCCGATTCAGTTTCAATCCAATTAATTCCACAATCGACGTTAAATTACATTCCCGAATGATTCTAACTCATCCAATGAATCAAAAATCAAAAACCACCAAGACATTTAGGGCATCACATTTTCGGCCAACACCAAAAAATTGGGGAAATTTGTTCCAAACACAATTTCAACAAATTGATCCAATCAATCCTAAATTCAAACACATTTAAGCATACTAATTCATCTAATTTCATTAATCATGCTCAAAATCAAGTTTGCCCAATTTTAAGCCCTAAATCAATTTCATGCTTTTAACCATGCTCTTGATACCATTGTTGGAGATTCTAAGGGTCCCAATGATTAACAAACAAGCATGATCATGTGTGAATAACATCGACGAAGTCGCGGAATACTCACATCGATCGGTTGAGCGACGCGGGAGGCAACAAAAATGTTTCTGCTTCCTCTTTACTGTCACGGCAGTGGGCAGTTTCACAGCTCATTGGTTTCGGTTTTGATCACCAAGAATCAAGCTCCAAGCTTTGCGAAACGATTCCCGGCTCATGGGTGGACTTCCCTATCACCTTCGCATGTCTCTCGGAGTGCTAGCTCTCTAAAAATTTGCAACAAATCTCACCACTTTGCTTCCCTCATGCTCAGTTTTACCCAGCAAAACCAGAACAAGAACTGCCCAAAATGGGCGTGAATGATGAAGAAGAAATGGAGGAGAGAGAGAGATAAATGTGTTAATTGAATTTTGGTATTTTATTTCTAAAACATATACCAAACTTTTGGCTTTTAAAAAGTCAAACTTTTAAAGCTTTAAATGCCAACCACACACATCACTAATCAATCAAGTTGTCAAGTCACATCACTCAAAGTGACAAGTGATTTGACGCTTGATGCGACTAGCGATTTGACGCTTGATTTGACATGCCGCACTCGAATTAGAAATGCGAATGCGCTCGTGAATAATCTCAAGCTCGGGTTCGCTTATTCCAAATTAACGAATTTTCCGTTACGTCGTAAATAAATGATTACGCCTAGCGAAGTCACTATTCACGTCGCTAACGAGTTAATTCTAAATTAATTCGTTTGCCCGAATTAAAATCTAATTTTAATTCGCGTCGAAATCGAATTTCGTTTAATATATCAAATATATTAATTTATCGATTAATTCCAAATTAATCGTTATCTCTCTTTAAATGATATTTTATCCCAGATAAAATATCTTCGCTATTAATCCCAGATTAATTTTCTCTCTCATCTTTAATCCCAGATTAATTAAAAGTGCGAGTCATACGTCATCGGTGAATCTTTGGAAAGCGACCCATGAGATCCCCAGATATGTTGGCAGTAAATTCGATCGTCGGACTATCCAAACACGTAAGTACCTCGTACTACATTCATACCGAATTACAAGACAAGGTTGGCCTCTAGCAAAGCACCATGCCTACCCAATTCTCCGGAAATATCCTTACAGGAATAAAGGATCTATATCAGGCGTAGTATACGTAGTATTGCGTATTTCTGTCCAGTATCAGATGATCACATGCGAGGCCTTGGGCTGGTACAGTGTCTGCCTCGTACGAAGCATATATCGGATAACGAGCAACTAGTCTATTTAATATCGGAAAATCATGACCAAGTCATATTATCCGACGGTTTCAACCTTATATAGAGAACCAGTTGTATTCCTGCGCTGCGCGATCATCAACTCCATATGACTGGAGTGACACTTCCGTCTTGACATCACACCCAACACACTAAGATTCTCAATATACCCAGCATTGGCGTACACAGAACCGGTTAAAGCCCTGGACGACCGCAACCAAAATATATTGATTGTCGCAAGTATTAGCGGTGCAAGTCTCAGGTTAAGACCAAATACACCTACCCTGATTTCAGATTTCCATAGACACATAGTCATACTGCCAATGGAATTTTGAGGGGGTCTTATCTAGAGCGAAGCTGTTTCTCGTACCATCGGTGAAACACAACCTCCTATTACACTTGCATGAGCATCCTATACCCAAATATATGAGAACTATGTCGTTGTGCCCTCACAACGCGCACAAGTGTAATACTAGTCTTTTACGCATTCATCGATGTCCAATCTCGATAATGCTCTGACTATGGATGTTTAATGATTTATCCTTCGTGGATTGATACTGTCTCATATCATTCTCAATCCAGGAACAAATCACAGGGACCTCCTATCATTTATATATCTAGTTGATCTAATCACAAATGATAAGAGTGCAATCTTCTTTGTCACATAGTTAATTTTTACAACAACACCATGATCTGTACAAATAGTGACGCTATGGGTCATAATTGTCCAACAATCTCCCACTTGGCCTATAGCCAGTCACTCGAGTGTCTTACACCCGAACTATGTACGGTTGGCTCAAACTGCTGAGAAAATGCTTTCGTCAGCGGATTTACATGATTATCATCTGATGCGATTTATTCGATCATCTTATCGCCACGATGTATGATCCGAACGAATCAGATGAAAATCGAAGTATGTATCCGTATCGTTGATGAGACCATTAATTCTTTAACCTGTGCTCAAGCGTAGCTCACCTTCTAACAGAACTATATCTAATCTAATTAGATTTGTTTATCGACCCAGAAGGCTTCTATTGCCACTTCAGCCGCAGCAATAACCCGTATTTGTTGTTTATTCGGTAACAATATATTGCTTGGAAGATTTCCAACTCACTGTACCGTTATTCAAACTTTGTAGTACCGTTTGTGACTTTTAGCCGTCTTTATCGGTTAGGAAACTTGCTACAGTGATCCAAGTCACTTCAAGTTCTCCTTCTCCATAGATTAAGACAGCATCTTTAGTTCTCTAAGATACTAACGGATGTTCTTAACATCAATCCAGTGACTATCACTTGGATTGGTCTGATTATGAATCCATATGCTCAAAGCGTATGAGACACCAGGTCACGTACATTTTTCAATGTACGATTTCTCGGAGAGTTTCAACAACTTTAATCTTTCCCAGAAGATCTTTATTCCTTGAATAAAGGTTGTTTCTCCACAAGAATTCCACGGAGAATTTTCTCGAAAGCCAAGCTTTCGCCGATTGTAATATGGGAATATCATTTCCAAGAAATGACGTATATTATCATTATTTATAGGACAGCCACTGTCAGTGCGCTCCCACTAACCCTCTTATATACACAAGAATCATTTTCGTTTTGAATTAAATCATACTCCATTATGATTATATCAAAACGATAATTCCAAGAACCTAACTTGCTTCAATCCAAACATGGATCGAATAACCTGCAAACCTTGTTTGCTAGTTTAGGTACGACAAAACCGACAATATGTTGTAAACATCCTCCAAAAGGTTTCCTTTTCAGGAAAACGATTTTCCCGTTAAGCTGTCATAATTCATAAATGAAACATGCAACATTAGCAAGCATTTATCCAAATGGATTTACCGTGGCAACAGGTAAAAGGTTGAATCGTAATCAACACAATGTTGATAAAGATACCTTTCCGCTAAAAGCCTAGCTTTATACGTTGGTATGTTGCCATCCATGTATATCTTCCTTGAAGACTTAGAAAGTACCAGTAGGCACAATGCCTTGCGGTACATCAACTAGTATCCAAACTTGTTGATATACATGGAATCCATTTCGGATCATGACACTTTTTCATAATAGGGAGTCGATACCTTGTATCACTTCCTTATACGTAGTCAGTTGGTATACCTCAAAAGATTAACATCTTTATGAGGTGAGATCAGAAACCCATACCCCAGGTTGTTTTCTGACTCTCTCCGACATACGCGGTTCTTGTGTATTCGAAGATTATTGGTATAGTTTCATCCTTGATGAACTATTTATGTTCCATTAAGATTCGGTGCCTTGAATAGTATTACTCTGATTTTCATCGAGTTTTACTATCCTCCCACTTACCACTGCATATCAGTATTCCTCTTAGGAAAACCGCATGGTGAACAACAATCTAATTGTTCTCAGGTGAGTTGTATAAGTACTATACTTATGGTATCCCTAGGATAACCTACAATTGGCACTTATCCAATTTGGGTTCTAGTTTGGTATCATCCAAACATATGCCTAGCATTCCCAAATATTCAGGAATGAGAAACCGGGTTTCTTTCCCTTCATATCATATGATTTATGTCAAACATATATTAATGGAACCTTATTCTAAATAAGTTATGCACTGTTTATGCTTATCCGTTGAAGGAAATTGTAGCTCAGAGCGACTCATGATTAACCTTATTATGTCCAACAAAATTCGGTTACTCGGTTCGGACACACCGTCATAATGACGTGTTCCGGGAGGAGTCCTATTTGAAAGAATATTATACTCTTTCAAGTATCTAAGAAACTTATTGCTTAAGTATTTTCCATTACGGTCTTACCGTGACAGTTTAATACTTTAGCTGATCTGTATGTCTATTTCGTGTCGAAATTTTAAAAGTTTCCGATTTGTGTTCTTCAAAAGAAACACATAACCATAACGCGATGCCACATCCGTAAAGGTCACAAAATATTCATATCCACCTCTAGCCTAGCTAGACATGGGCCCACTTGCATCACTATGAACTAGGGCTAACAGATCTGTGGCATTTACACTTTTACCAAGTAAATAGTGTTTTAGGCACTTTGCCTAATAAACTAGATTCGTGGACTTTATTTGAATGGGATCAAATCAGTCATAGTACCCACTCTTCGAAAGTGTGGATATACGATTCTTGTTTAATTGTGTCCCAGACAACAATGCCACAAATTAGTTTCTTCTGATCAAATCAGTTTGAGATATTTGTTTATCATGTATATATTTGAGATTTATTTATATTCAAAATATAAATTATGTCATTCAAATCTAATGTGTTTACCTCAATATCATCTCTATATAATAAAACACTTTAGTGTTCTAATTATAAAGGTTCACCCGCAGCGGGTTAAACACTGATATAGAGATAATGTATCTAGTCAAACTAGTTACATTATAACAGTTTCCCAATTTAGGTACACACCCGAAGGTAGTTCCTAAACTTAGGTACCTGCGGTTAAAACTGCGACTTTCCTCCCGTCTTCAATTCGCCGATAAATCTCAAATGAAGTCAGTATCATGCTCATAGCAGATTCTGAACAACAGTATATCTTTATGTATCACACTTAGTATTTAAAATCTAATTTTAATACTAGTAGTGAACATAATGATGACAAACTTATTTGAAGTTAGAGCCTTGCTCGTTCTTCAATTCCTTCATGTCTGCTTTTTCCAAACGGCAGTCACGCTTCCGCGATCCCGTTTGCCACATTTAGCAGACATTTTGGGATATTTCATTTATCTTCCTAGAAGATTATAATGATTTTGCCTCTACCTATTTCAATACTCCATAAGCCTTTGGCCTAGCCTCGGCCTTCGAGAATATCGAAGTAAAGTGCGCCTTACGCTACTTGCCTTATTGTAAATTTTGACTTATTCCTTGAGAATAGTCATTAACCCTCCAAGAGTTATTCATTGCAATTTAGTACTTCAAAATCTAATATAGATTTATGAAGATCCTTCAATTTCATTATCATACTTTAAGGATCTAACCCTTAGTTCTGACAAGGAATTAAGGAGTCTACTGCGACAAGCTTAATGGATTAAGCACTAAAGTTATCATCACATAAATCTACCAAAGATTATGCTCTACTATTTGCTTAACTTCGGGCTTAGGCCTAATATGTTATTTTATCAAATAAAGTAACTTATTTTTTTCCAGAACCATCTTGAAATTATTCCCAATTTGAATATTAAACCATTTAAATACATTTTCCCTAGGATTATGTATTAAACGTTAATCTTTCAATTTTATCTTGATTCTAATAGTCCAACTATTTAATCAACGATTGAGGTACTATTTATTATAATGATTACAATAGTCAAACTATTTAATCAACTATAATTTAATAGATTAAAATCAATTATATTGATTACTATAATCCAATATAAAATCAACTATAAATGAATTGTTTGAATATAGTCCAACTATTAATTAAAACAACGTTTAAATCGTAGTCCGACTAACATTTAATTTGTTTGACGAATGATATTTGTTTGAGCGCGTATGGCAAGTAATTAAATGAATATTGCAAATTCAATTCTTGCCTCCCACTATTTTTCGGCGAGCCTCTAACCCTCTGTCGAGTACTCGGGAAACCGTGTTTCCTAGTGGGCTAGGATCTCGTTAAATATCACACAATCTTGACTTTGGCCAAAAATTGTATGATAATTAACTAGGTAGATCTCTAAGATCAATTGGATCCAATCCAATTCCTAGATCCGGTAGGGGGACATCCAAGTCCGAAACATATATCTTATATATGCCAATACATCCAATGTATTACCTAACCTTTTTCCTCTGAATCAACTAAGCCTTAGCTTTTGCACAACAAACTTAGTGATCTCAGTGAAGCGCGACCCATTGACCATGGAAAGCTTCGTAATCAATGTCGATGGACAAGAAGTGGTCTTAACTTTGGCCAAAAAACCACAACTTGGACAAGACACTGACATGGAACAAAGCTCTCGTGATTCAAACACATCCTCGACGGACAAAGACCTTGACTTTGGCCAACAAGCCAATACCAGTCTCGGATCTTGAGTGAGAATCACTCAATGGAAGGAAAGACGCTTAATATTTAGCGAGGGTTTTTCGTGTGCAAATTGGCAACCAATTTATTATCTTTGTTAAGGTCTCATCATCATACACCCTTAAACATGCATTCTAAACACATAATAAAGCACATATAATAAAATAATAATGATATGCGGATGGATACGTTACACTGCACTTCTAAAGAAACCTCATTTACATTGAGGGGAATAGGTGAGAAGAGAATACAAAGAATAATGAGGTGATAAGGCTGGACACGCAGGTCCAATTTAATAAATCAAATTTATTACAACAATTTCTAAAATTGTCCCACCCATCTAATATCCATCTGATATACATTATTCATGCATCGCAACCATGTATTCACACAAGCATGTTATCAATCAATCTAATCAAATTAATTAATCTGATAATTAGTGACCATCCAATGTTCAAACAACGATTTGATTTTGCTCGAGTCAAACTCGTTTTGCGAATAAGTACTCCAAGTACGAATTCTCGAATTAAATTAAACTACATAATTAAATCCAATTCAATATGCATTTAATTCTAATTCGCTTATTTAATTCCAAATTAAACTTTACACTTTATTTATAAACCTTTACGACTTAAATTCCAAATTTAATCGCAATGGGTCTCAAAGCCCGTTTAACGTCCAACGTTAATTTAATTAAAGTCCAATGGGCTTTCAATTAATTTCTTAAGGTGTGGACTTTTGGTCAACTCGGGTCAAACCGAATAACCAAAATCCAATCCGGGAGTTACACCATAAGCCTAGAAATCAATCTTGGCCCATTGGGCCCAATTAAACTTTAAAGGTCCATTAGTCGCATTTGGGCTTTATGGAAGTGGTTTTGGGCCCAATTGGATCCAATCCAATTTGCCTTAACCCAACTTTGTACAACAAATCCCAATAAGCCCATTTACAACATTTCAAGCCCAATTTCCAAAATTAGCCCAATTCAATTAAATTTCCAAATTCCAAATTCCCAATTTAATTACCTAAAGTGCATTACATAATTAATTACCCAATTAACATTTCTAAAACATAAATTAGCACTAATTAATCATGCCATTAACATTAAAACATGTCCAACACATTTTAACAAAAATCAAACCCAATTACATGCTCAATGACTCTCGGAAATTTGGGGAATTATGTGTCCGATTCGGTTTCAATCCAATTAATTCCACAATCGACGTTAAATTACATTCCCGAATGATTATAACTCATCCAATGAATCAAAAATCAAAAACCACCAAGACATTTAGGGCATCACATTTTCGGCCAACACCAAAAAATTGGGGAAATTTGTTCCAAACACAATTTCAACAAATTGATCCAATCAATCCTAAATTCAAACACATTTAAGCATACTAATTCATCTAATTTCATTAATCATGCTCAAAATCAAGTTTGCCCAATTTTAAGCCCTAAATCAATTTCATGCTTTTAACCATGCTCTTGATACCATTGTTGGAGATTCTAAGGGTCCCAATGATTAACAAACAAGCATGAACATGTGTGAATAACATCGACGAAGTCGCGGAATACTCACATCGATCGGTTGAGCGACGCGGGAGGCAACAAAAATGTTTCTGCTTCCTCTTTACTGTCACGGCAGTGGGCAGTTTCACAGCTCACTGGTTTCGGTTTTGATCACCAAGAATCAAGCTCCAAGCTTTGCGAAACGATTCCCGGCTCATGGGTGGACTTCCCTATCACCTTCGCATGTCTCTCGGAGTGCTAGCTCTCTAAAAATTTGCAACAAATCTCACCACTTTGCTTCCCTCATGCTCAGTTTTACCCAGCAAAACCAGAACAAGAACTGCCCAAAATGGGCGTGAATGATGAAGAAGAAATGGAGGAGAGAGAGAGATAAATGTGTTAATTGAATTTTGGTATTTTATTTCTAAAACATATACCAAACTTTTGGCTTTTAAAAAGTCAAACTTTTAAAGCTTTAAATGCCAACCACACATATCACTCAATCAATCAAGTTGTCAAGTCACATCACTCAAAGTGACAAGTGATTTGACGATTGATGCGACTAGCGATTTGACGCTTGATTTGACGTGCCGCACTCGAATTAGAAATGCGAATGCGCTCGCGAATAATCTCAAGCTCGGGTTCACTAATTCCAAATTAACGAATTTTCCGTTACGTCGTAAATAGATGATTACGCCTAGCGAAGTCACTATTCACATCGCTAACGAGTTAATTCTAAATTAATTCGTTTGCCCGAATTAAAATATAATTTTAATTCCGCGTCGAAATCCAATTTCGTTTAATATATCAAATATATTAATTTATCGATTAATTCCAAATTAATCTTTATCTCTCTTTAAATGATATTTTATCCCAGATAAAATATCTTCGCTATTAATCCCAGATTAATTTTCTCTCTCATCTTATTAATCCCAGATTAATTAAAAGTGCGAGTCATACGTCATCGGTGAATCTTTGGAAAGCGACCCATGAGATCCCCAGATATGTTGGCAGTAAATTCGGTCGTCGGACTATCGGAACACGTAAGTACCTCGTAATACATTCATACCGAATTACAAGACAAGGTTGGCCTCTAGCAAAACACCATGCCTACCCAATTCTCCGGAAATATCCTTACAGGAATAAAGGATCTATATCGGCGTAGTATACGTAGTATTGCGTATTTCTGTCCAGTATCAGATGATCACATCCGTCTTGACATCACACCCAACACACTACGATTCTCAATATACCCAGCATTGGCGTACACAGAACCGGTTAAAGCCCTGGACGACCACAAACAAAGTATATTGATTGTCGCAAGTATTAGCGGTGCAAGTCTCAGGTTAAGAACAAATACACCTACCCTGATTTCAGATTTCCATAGACACATAGTCATACTGCCAATGGAATTTCGAGGGGGTCTTATCCAGAGCGAAGCTGTTTCCCGTACCATCGGTGAAACACAACCTCCTATTACACTTGCATGAGCATCATATACCCAAATATATGAGAACTATGCTGTTGTGCCCTCACAACGCGCACAAGTGTAATACTAGTCTTTTACGCATTCATCGATGTCCAATCTCGATAATGCTCTGACTAGGGATATTTAATGATTTATCTTTCATGGATTGATACTGTCTCATATCATTCTCAATCCCGGAACAAATCACAGGGACCTCCTATCATTTATATATCTAGGTGATCTAATCACAAATGATAAGAGTGCAATCTCCTTTGTCACATAGTTAATTTTTACAACAACACCATGATCTGTACAAATAGTGACGTTATGGGTCATAATTGTCCAACAAAAATTAATCCTGGAATTAATTTTAGATTAAAATAGACTTAGATTAATTTATGTTATCATAATTTTAACTTAATAAAATCATATACTGTATTATGGTAAACTTGGTAGTATAGATTTAAGTTAATATTAGGGTGTTCAATTATCACAAGCATACACATAGTGATAAAGTTGAAATTTAATTGTGTGTTGCATACTTGGTTGAGAATTAAAAGTGTAATCTTACACAAGTAATTTCATCCAAGCTTGATTGATTTATACACATATACACATACAAATCTACACATATTTAATATTGTATTGTGAATTGAAATGTAATACTAAGTTTGAATGTCTAAGATATTCTATTGAGAAAGTGGTTAAAGGATATTCTGTAAACAAGACGATAAGAGCCTAAGTGGGTAGGGATTTAAGTGGTTACTCCAGACCCCCTCGTCTTCTGGGAATATTCATTTATTCACTTATCATAAGAAACCTTAGTCGTAAATTCAAGGACTTGTGTTATTTGGTACTACTATCCAATATAACAACGAGTGGACTCTTAGTATATCACTTAAACAAGATCATTTGTTTGATAATTGTGCAATTTTCCTTTCGTAAACTTTTTGATTACTGTTGGTTTTTCTAGTTACACATGGCTAGCTGAAATACCACAGTACCGGTCGCTCATGGAGAAAAATCGGAAAAATTTGGTGGAGCAAACTTTAAGCAATGGCAGAGCAAATTGTTGTTCTACCGGACAATGCTGCAGTTGGCTAAGTACCTCAAAGATCCTCCGGATCCTGTGGAGGGGGAAACCAAAATAGCCGAGCAACTGCGAGAAGAGACATGGTCGTCAGACGACTTCTTGTGCAAGAATTACCTCTTGAGAGGACTTGACAATACCGTGTACTATGTGTACCAAGTCATGACTTCTGCGAAGAGTCTCTGGGAATCTCTCAAGAAGAAATACAAAACCGAGGATGCCAGACATAAGAAATTTATCGTGGGTAGGTTCTTGGACTATAAGATGGTAGATTCAAGGACGATGATGTCTCAGTTAGGTGAACTTCAGGTAATCATTCATGAACTATTGGATGAAGGAATGAAACTTTGCGAGACGTTTCAAGTTACCACAATTATTGAAAAGTTGACTCCATCATGGAAGGTCTTTAGGAGCTATTTAAAACACAAAAGAAGGAGATGAGTCTTGAAGACCTTGGTGTTCGATTGAGGATCGAAGAGGATAACAGGAAGTCCGAGAAGGCCAGCTACAAGATTATGGAGTCTAAGGCCAACATTGTCAAAGGTGAAAAGGGTAGCAAAAAGAGAAAGAACAGTGGAGCCGATTTTTCCCAAGCAAAAGATAAGTTCAAGGGGAAGTGCTACACCTGTGGAAAAAGCGGTCACATAGCAAATGACTGCAGAAACAAGAAGTCTCATGAAAAAGGCAAGAAAATGAAAAATGAGGTCTGTGTCACTGAGGATGAGCAGCTAACTGATGAGATATCATAAATGAACCTCTCAGCAGTTGTAACAGAAGCCAACTTGGTTGGAAATCCGAGAGAATGGTGGGTAGACATTGGGGCTACTCGTCATATATGTGCTGATAGCAAGATTTTTTCCTCGTATCAGAAGGTTGATGGTAGTGATCATCTGACAATGGGAAACTCGTCTATCTCTAAAGTGGTTAGACAAGGCACAGTGGTTCTGAAGATGACATCTGGGAAAGAGCTTACATTGAAGAATGTCTTGCATGTTCCTGATATTTGGAAGAACTTGGTTTCGGGTTCACTCCTTAGCAAGAATGGTTTTAAGCTTGTATTTTTTTCTGATAAATTTATGTTGACCAAAAATGATGTCTATGTAGGAAAAATGTTACCTCACTGAGGGCCTTTTCAAGTTCAATGTAATGACTATCAATCGACACAGTGCTAATAATTCAGCTACATCTTTCGCTTATATTATTGAGTCACAAAATATATGGCATGGGAGGTTATGACATGTTAATTATGATACAATACGTAAATTAATTAACATGGACCTTATACCTAAATTTACAATTGATAACCAACATAAATGTGAGACATGTGTTGAAGCAAAAATGCATAGAGCATCATTTCATTCCATAGAACGAAGTTCTGAACCCTTGGAACTCGTACACTTTGATGTGTGTGATATGAGTATTGTGCAAACAAGAGGCGGTAAAAAGTACTTTGTCACTTTTATCGATAATAGTACAAGATTCTGTTATGTGTATTTACTGAGGAGCAAAGATGAAGCTATTGAGAGCTTTATACACTATAAAAACGAAGTTGAAACTCAACTTGGCAAGAAAATCAAAAGAATAAGGATTTATAGAGGTGGTGAATATGTGTCACCATTTGGTGAATATTGTTCCAATCATGGAATTATTCACGAAACAATTGCTCTTTATTCGCCTCAACAAAATGGGATTGCTGACCTCAAAAACCAAACATTGAAGGAAATGATAAACGCCATGTTGAGAAGATCTGGTTTACCCTAGAACTTATGGGGGGAAGCTTTGCTTTCCGCCAACTATGTTCTGAATAAGCTACCTCATAAAAGATTGGACAAGACACCATATGAATTATGGAAAGGTCACATACCTTCCTACAAATATATGGAAGTATGGGGGTGTCTTGCCAAAGTAATGGTTCATAAACCTAAGAATGTTAGAATATGACCCAAAACTGTTGATTGTATATTCATTGGATATGCTCACAGCAGTAGTGCGTATCGATTCTTGGTACATAAGTCTGAAATTCCTAACATCAATCCGAATATGATAATTGAGTTAAAGAATGCAACATTCTTTGAAGAGACATATCCTTGTAAGGAAAAACAGAGAACGGTGTCTCTTAAAAGAACTATTGATGTTGTTTAAGGTAGTGATCAAGTTGGCCAAGATTCGGATCAACATGAAAATATTGAGGAAATTGAACCTAGACGTAGCAAAAGAGCTAGAACGTCTAAGTCATTTAGACCCGATTTTCTGACATACGTATTAAAAAATGAGCCTCAAAGCTATAAAGAAGCAATGTCTTCGTCGAAGGCACCTTTGTGGAAAGAGGTTATCAATAGTGAGATTGATTCCATCCTACAAAATCATACTTGGGTTTGGTTGATCTTCCTCCAAGTTGTAAGCCATTGGGGTACAAATGGATATTCAAACGAAAGATGAAACTGGATGGATCAATAGATAAGTACAAGACAAGACTTGTCATAAAAGGTTATAGACAAAAAGAAGGCCTTGATTACTTTGATACATATTCCTTAGTGACTCGTATTACATCAATAAGAATGCTCATAGCCATAGCAGCTATATTTAGTCTTGAAATATATCAAATGGATGTAAAGACGACATTCTTAAATGGTGAACTAGATGAAGAGATTTACATGGAACAACCAGAAGGTTTCAATATTCCTGGACAAGAAAAGAAGGTGTGAAAACTTGTAAAATCCTTATACGGATTAAAACAAGCACCTAAACAATGGCATGAAAATTTTGACAAAGAGATGTTGTCAAGTGGGTTCAAAATCAAAGAGTATGATAAGTTTGTATACACCAAATTAACTCAAAAAGGACATGTCATTGTGTGTCTCTACGTAGACGATATGTTGATAATTAGTAGTAATCATGAGATGATTCAGTCTAACAGGAAAATATTGATCATCAAATTTGATATGAAAGATTTAGGAGTAGCTGATGTGATCTTAGGTATTAAGATTTCCAGAACATCAGAGGGGTATATATTATCTCAGACTCACTACGTTGAGAAGATACTTGAGAAATATAATAAAGGGAATCTAAATGTGGCTATAACCCTTATAGACCTAACTCTTCATTTATCAAAGAATACTGGCTCAAACGTATCATAATTAGAGTATTCGAAAATCATCGGAAGTCTAATGTATCTCACAAATTACACATGACCTGATATCGCTCAAGCTGTAAACAAGCTTAGCAAATATACAAGCATTCCAGGACATAACCACTGGAAAGCCATAGTAAGAGTTTTGAGGTATCTGAGAGAAACTTCAAAATATGGTATGTATTAAGGCACTCTCAAAGACACCACCAAAGTCGGTTTTGACTTCATTTATTTTTTCGTTTGAACGTTTTCCTTCAACATCTTCTTTGATATCCACATCGAAGTCTTTATAAGTCTGCCCAAGATCATATGTTATAAGGTGACCATAGATAAGTGATAAAAAAAATTGAACTTCCACTGCAGAGAGTAAGAACATCATGTTAGTTTGATCAGGTAATCATTCAACAACAAACAATACCAAAACTGAATTGGAAAATTAAGAAATGATCAGCCAATGCAAGCCCTTGATTTTGTAACCAACCAGCGAGCACGATGCTGAAAATGCATCAGATTCACAAAGGAGACCTTAATGCAATGATGAGAGGCCAATTCTAGTAGACATGTAGGATACCTTTTTTGGCTCAACCAATGAAAAGAAAGATGACGATTTTTACTAAATTGGAAACCAAGTGAATTTGTTTTTTCCCCTCCCTGCAACGAGATGTCATGGCAAGTCAAAATTATCCCAAATGTTTGACAGAAAGGTTGACTGCATTCAAAAACTCAAAATATACTACACTTGAGAAGCATTAGCATTTACAGACACATTCATGACAAG
Source organism: Zanthoxylum bungeanum (assembly GCA_019454045.1). Classification (NCBI taxonomy): domain Eukaryota; kingdom Viridiplantae; phylum Streptophyta; class Magnoliopsida; order Sapindales; family Rutaceae; genus Zanthoxylum; species Zanthoxylum bungeanum. The sequence continues at coordinate 92,978 of SKCR01036748.1, forward strand.
CTATGCAACTATTTATGATGACAAACAATTAAATGAAAATACCATTTAAATTTAATAATTACATCTAATAGCAGGAAACAGAGCTCAAACCTGTAGAACCTGACAGTTTTCCAGAGTGCTCTGTCCCCCTCTGAAATTCATTTACATAAAAGTTAGGTTTCCAGCAGCAGTTGCAGGCAAAAGCAAAGGGAGATTGCATATTTACAACCACAAGAGAAATAAAGACCTTAAAACATTAGAGGTTAAAATGGGAAGTGTGTAAAAGGATAAAATGAATCAGATTTGTTCAGTTCGGTTAAGGTTCTACCCTAGCCAACTGAATAGAATCGGAACCGTTGGAATTGACTGATTCCAATCGATTCCACAGAATCGTTGGAACCGTCCAATTCCAACCGGTGCCACGGTTTCGGTTGGAAGCGGTTGGGCCTAAGATAAAATTTAATTACTAAATTACCCTTAATAACATTAATAAAACGGCTAATTTTAAGGACAATTTAGGTATCACATAAATTATCCAAAAATGAATAAATACGGGTCATATACTTCATTTTTTCAACATATTAATTCTCAATTCTCTCAATTTCTTTAATTCTCTCATTCTCAATTCTCTCATTTTCAATTTCTCTTATTAAATTAATTTTATAATTCTTCATTATTAAAAAAAATGGTAAACTCATCTGAGAATACAAAAAAATGTGTCAACCCAAGAGAGCATCCAAAGTATCAGATACGGAGAAGATAAGTTAAGTCTCGATCTTCAGATATTTTCAAAATTTCATTTTTCGTTTAGTCAATACTGAAAATGAAGGTCCAATAGCAATATGCAACTATTGTGGTGTATCTTACAAATTTACTAGCAACTATCAGTGGCGGAGCCACAGTGTGCCCAGTGGGGGCAGTTGCCCCCACTGGACACACAATTTTTTTTTTTTTTTTTTATAAATTATATATATATATATATATATATATATATATATTATATATATATATATTAACAAATATAAATAATTAAACAACACCAATAAATACATTATTTATTAATTTTTTGAATTGTATTTTTTAATATAATATGTAGGCCCAAGCCCAAATTAGTTAAAAAAATTCCCATATACTTTTACATCAATCTTATTTTTTAAACATATCTAAAATAATTATATTTAATTTGTATGTGTATAGATAATGACTATTTTTCATTTTAAATTCACTCATTTATGTGTTTTTCCATTTGCAAAAGAATAGATATTTCGTTACATTTAAATAAAAATAAAAATAAAAATAACTATGTTTATACTTAGGTTGATTTTAGTATATAATATACTAAATAAACTTAAAATACATAATTTTAAAAATAAATTTTTACTTAAATATTTAGGGTAAATTGATATTTTTAGAAATTATGAATAAAAATATAATTATGAAAATTTTGAGTTAATTTATAAGTTTAGAAATTAGAGGTTATTTCATAATTTTCAAAAATATAGGAATCATATTGTAATTTCAAAAAATATGTATGAATTCATTATATATTATTTTGGTAAGAAAAAATTTTGCCCCCGCTGACTGAAATTTCTGGATACGCCACTGGCAACTATGACAATATGAACAAACACTTAGATAGACATCATGCCGCTGAAATTGGACTTGATACAACACAAACTCAAATGGACAGGTACGCTTCATCTAGTAGAGGTACGAGTTCTTTAGATTTATTTAAATATTGTAATGCTAAAAATACATAATAATTTGCTAATTTACTTGTATGTGAAATCTTTCTTTAAGTTTTGGTGAAAAAATTTGCTTTTACTAATTATGTTCGAAATATTTCAAATCATGTTGCCTGTAAAATGTATAGAAATACAACAAAACGATAAAATTTTAAATTATACAAAGATGCTAAAATTATTTTAAATGAAATATTTAAAGATATTAAAGGTCGTCTTTCTATCTGTTCTGATATTTGGAGTGACCATTGGCAAACACGCTCATATATGGGTGTGACTTGTCATTGGATTAATGTATCATGGAACATACAAAAATGACTTATTGCATTTAGAGTTTTTAATGAGCATCATACGGCACATATTATTTATAGAATGATTAAAGTAATTTTTTATGAATATGGTTTATTAAGTAAAATTTTAACAATTGGTTTTGAAAATACATCTACAAATACTTCATAAATTAGAAATTTAAAAAGAAATATACCAACCAAATTTGGTGGTCGATTTTTTCATGTTCGTTGCACATGCCATATCCTTAATTTATGTGTTCAAGATGAACTGACTTTTTTAGAAAATCACATTAATCCTATTAAGATTGCACTTAATTATATTTTGTCATATTCTAATGTCAGGAGAGAATGTACCAAGTTTTATAAATTAAATGGTGTTAAATCGGTAAAATTTTCAACTCGTTGGAATTTAACTTATTTTTTTTAACTCAAGTTTTAAATACAAAGATGTATAAATTAATTTTTTTCCCAACATGTTCAACATATAACACTTTTGCCTAATCAATGAGATATTTGTGAAATAATTTAGAACTTTTAAAAATTTTTAATGATGCAACAAATATTTTTAGTGGAGTTTATTATCTTACAATAAATTTTTTTCTTGTTGAATGTTTGAATAATATTGAAACTCTATATGAGCATGCTGAAAGTTTAAATATTAATGATATTATTTTAATTGAAGCTATTACTATTATAAAGAGAAAATAGTTGACTTATTTTAAAGACATTTCATTACTTTATCTTATTGCTACAGTTTTTTATCGTAGATTTAAATTAGAAGGTTTGAATAGTGGCTTACAAACTTACTATGTATTTTTAGGAATAGATGATGAAATTAATGTGTTGATGGTGATTTCTTGACCCGAGAATAGCCGAAGTATGAAGAATGGTATTAAATGGATTTCACTTACCAAGAAGGGGGCCCAAGATCTTTATCATGATAAGACTCTGAACTCAGAGGTGTCAGACCCGACCAGTGGATCAGATTTGGCTACATTTGGATATCGACCCGAAGAATAGGGGAATCAGTTGAGACACAGTCACATACATCTGAGGAAGGTGATCATTAGAAGATACAAGTTAGAAGAAAATCATAACAGTTCAGCATGTCATTGATGGAAGTTATTTCTCAATATTTCTACATGAAATGGGGCTCAGTGCAGGCTTGACCTTTTTGAAGAGAATATGGGGGAAGTGAAGGCTTTTCTACTGACCCGTCTTGTTAGTAGATGCAATAAAGGACGTTTCTTGTTTCAACGGACCGACTCAATGATTTTGTTCGGGGTTGCAACATTGTGTTCTTAGATGAGCGACGTAAGCCCTAAACGGAAGTTTGGGCTTCCCAAGGATTGATGAGATAGAAGTAGGCCAGCGGCTGATGGGATGGAGCAGGGCTGCAAGTTTATTGACTGACACATGCAACCACATAAGAGTGGTTGGAATACAGGCTGACACATGGGAAGAACATGTAACAGTTACCAAGAATGGGTAATTTAATGAAGTTCAGATAACATGCAGTAGAGGTGTCAGGCGCCTAGGCTATTATTCGTATGATAATTAGGGAAGAAGGCCCATGAAATAATGGTTTAGGATCGTGGCTGATGTCATGAGTTGGTGTAATAGTAGAATTTGACCTAGTATATAAGGGGTGGAGAACTCATTATAGGGGGTTCGCTAATTTTATTTCGCACATAACTTGTAGAAAAGAGAGAAAAAAAGCTTAAGTGTAAGTGAGAGCTAGTGCATGTCGGTCAAACCCGAGGACTTAATGAAGATTTTAATTTCCTTGCACCCGTGGACGTAGGTTGGATCCATTTCGCTGAACCACATTAAACTTTTTGTCTTGTCTGTTGTTTCCATCTTTTCCCAAGTTTGCATTTGGTTCGCAACAAACCAAACAAATTCACAGTTGAATGAGGTTTATTCGAGGATTGATTTTCCCGAATTACCCTTGGAACGAAAAATAGCCGTCAATAGTTGGCACCGTTTGGGGGAATCAGAACAAGAAGTATCAAACACATTAAGACGATGGCAGGAGATGGGAACCACGGATCTTCAAAGGCTTCGAAGACGGAGTGGATGGAGAAAATGAAAGAAACCATGCCAAGTGATAGAGAATATGCTCGAAAGGAAAGGGAAACAACTCAAACCTTCATGAAGGCCATGATGGAGAAGTTGGAAAAGTTGGAAAATAAGGCAGGAGAAAGAAGGGAAGTATATTCTGGCGGAGGGAGAATAGATAACAAGTGGACAAAAACCTATATTCACAATAGCAGAGGGAAGGACATTGGCCAGGGATTCGAACTGGGCAAGAAAGAACTATTGTCGGATTAAAGGCTCAGAGATTCTGACAACAGAAAGTGCCCCGAGGATCCAAAAGGCTAGACTGGTGCCTATAGTGTTCACTGAAGAAGATGCCCAAGGGATCAGCTACCCCTATGATGACGCGATAATAATTAGGGCCAATATCGGCGGGGCTGAGGTAGATAGGATATTGGTAAACCCCGGGAGCACGGTGGATATTATCGCCAATGAAGCTTAAGATAATTTGGGGGTGGAGTACACCACTTTGATCTGGGATGCGATATCATTGTACAGGTTTGGGGAATCATCAGTAGTCCCGTTGGGTCGGATGTAGTTCGCTATAAGTATTGGGACGGCTCCCCGCACTCGAATTATTATGATGGATTTTACCGTAGTAGATTGCATGAGCAATTATCAGCTAATCTTAGGAAGGCCCTTTATGATGAAGTCAATGGCGGCTATGTCGTGCTACTACTTGAAGTTGAAATTCCCAACTTGGGAAGGAGTTGGGGTTGTCTGCGGGAGTCAGAAGGTGGCTAAAGACTGTTTCACCATCGTTTCTAAAGAAAATTTGTGTATTTATGAGATAGGAACGAAAAGGAAAGGAAAGAAGGGGGAAGATGGTGTGGAAAACGGGGTCGTCTGTAATCCCATAGCTATCCCAAGCAAGGAGGTTAGTGTTGTTTCAAAAAATGATGTGGCAGAAGTGGAGTCGGCTGACCCTCGACTTGACGAGTCAGCCCAGCTAGGAGTAGCAAATGACCTAGAAATGGTGGCATTTTATGGTCGTGGGAAGATAATAAAGGTTAGGGCCAGTTTGGAGCCAAGTTTGAGCGAACGATTGCAGAGTTTTTTGAAGGAGTATGCGGATGTCTTCGCATGGGATCACAGAGATATGCCCGGAATTGACCGCAAGTTCATCAGTCATCGTTTGGCGATTGATCGAGCTCACAAGTCGGTGAAGCAAAAGAGAAAGATTTTTAACCAAGAATGATACGGGGCAATTCGGGCGGAGGTTGAAAAATTGCTTAAAGCCGGATTCATCAGGGATGTTAAGTATCAGAATGGGTATCCAACATGGTCTTGGTAAAAAATGCCAATGGGAAATGAAGGATGTGCATAGACTTCTCCGACTTGAACAAAGTTTGCCTGAAGGACAGATTCCCACTCCCTAAAGTAGACCAGCTGGTGCACTCTACGGCATGTCATGGACTCCTCAGTTTCATGGATGCTTTCTCGGGGTACAACTGATTCATGATGCATGTCGAGGACAAGGAAAAGATAGCCTTCATTACTGACCAATGACTGTATTGTTATAAGGTGATGCCTTTTAGATTAAAGAATATTGGGGCGACGTTTCAGAGGTTAGGGAACAAGGTTTTCAAGTCGCTCATCAGCCAGAAAATGCAGGTCTATGTTGATGACATGATCACAATGACGGAGAAACCCGAGGACCATCTGGGCGACCTCATAGGGACGTTTGAGCTATTGAGGAAGCACAATATGAGGCTAAATCCAGACAAATGCGCTTTTGGTGTATCTTCGGGAAAATTTTTGGGGTACATGGTCAGCGCACGAGGCATCGAGGCAAAACGTAGAAAATCAAGACATTGTTGTATCTAAAGCCCCTTAGGACGATCAAGGAAGTGCATCGCTTAACGGGTCAGTTATTAAACTGGTTCATATCTAAGGCCACCGACAAGTGTCACGTCTTCTTCCAACTGATCAATAAGGCTAAGAAAATAGTCTGCTGGACAACTTAGTGCGAGGATGCATTCCAACAACTCAAAGAGTACCGACCATCTATTGAGGTAGATATTGCACAATCCAAAGGTCTCGGGTCATCTAGTGAAGTGGTCTATGGAACTTAGTGAGTATGATATATCTTAACTACCTAGGGTATCGATCAAGGGAAAGCATTGGCAGATTTTATTACGGAGTTCACAGGGCCTCTGGTTATGACAATCAAGGAAGTTAAGTGGGAACTGTTTGTTGATGGGTCGGTTAGCACATAAAGAAGTGGGGCCGGGATAATCCTCAGAAGTACAAAAGAGAGGAGTTGAGCTACGCCTTCAAAGCTACGAATAATGAGGCAGAATACGAAGTAATTATAGCAGGATTAAGACTCTGCATGACAGTTGGAGTCAGGGATGTGATAGTGAAAAATGATTCTCAAATGGTCGTTCAACAACTGAAAGGTGAATTCTAGGCAAGGGAACCGAACATGATTGCCTATCAGGTCGAGGTGAAGAAGCTAGCTGAAGAAATGGGGAATGTAGTGTTCGAGTAGGTCGGACAGGAGAATAACCAGCAAGCAGATTTATTAGCTCAACTTGCGTCATCCATCAAGTCAAAAATTCCCAGGACCATTCCGTTGGGGAGCTTGCAATCAAGAAGTGTTGGGACGACAAATGTAATTGAGGTAGATGCCGAAAGGAGGGCCTCCTGGATGGACCCGGTCAAGAAATACTTGGAAACGAGGGACGTACCAGAAGAGAAAAAAAAGGAAAGAATAATGAAGTATCGATGCACCAAATTTTATTTGATAAATAGAGTATTATACCGAAGGGGGTACACATCGCCATACTTGAGATGTTTGGGGCCCGAAGAGGCTAATTATATACTTAGAGAAATTCACGAGGGGATTTGTGGAAATCATAGTGGAGGTCAGTCGATCACCGACAAAGCACTTAGACAAGGTTTCTTCTAGCCGACAATGCATCTGGACGGGGCTTGGATCGCCAGAGCCTGTGACGGATGCTAGAGGAACGCTAACATAGCTCACCGACCACCCGAGCAACTAACCATATTGTCAAGTCCTTGGCCTTTTGCCCAGTGGGGGTTGGATATCATCGAGCCAATGCCTAAAGACTGGGGTCAAGCCAAGTTTCCAATCGTTGTGATCGATTACTTCACCAAGTGGGTGGAGGCCGAGCCGTTGTCGACAATAACTGAGAAGAAGGCTACAAACTTTGTCAAAAAGAATATTGTGTGCCGTTTCGGCATCCTCCGTGCTATCATTATGGACAACGAGAGACAGTTCGACAGTAAGGGCTTTAGGAAGCTTTGTGAAGACCTCCAGATCGCTCTGAGGTTTGCTTCACCTGCTCATCCGAAGGCAAACGGACATGTGGAAGCAGCGAATAAAACCATCAAGAGCAACTTGAAGGCGAGGCTCGGGTCCTGTAAGGGTCTGTGGGTCGAGGAACTGCCAAAGGTTTTGGAGCTTAATATTTTTAACATGTGCAGATAACCATACAATGAGGATGGTGAAAATGAGAGCATAGACTAATTGAACCAATTTTGGTGGAACATATTCATGGGAGTTTATCTGATCCTATGAAACTTTGTACAACTAATATCTTGAATCAAGTACACAATTAGATTTAGATATTCCTAATGATTTGTTACTTGATTCTACACAGGTTTTGGAAGACGATGGAGAGAAATAAAATTTTGAGGAACTAGGAACACTGGAAGAAGAAAAACATGAGGAATCACCCAAATTGGAGTTAAAGATTTTGCCAGAGGGATTGAAGTATGTTTTTCTTGGAGATTAACAAACTTACCCTATGGTAATTTATTATTCCCTCACAAGAAATCAAGAAGGTAAGTTGTTAAATGTGTTGAGAGAACATAAACTAGCTATTGGCTTGGGGAGTATTTCGACAAGTATGTCGTTTGGGGTAGGCGTAGATGTACCTGAGCATTGATGTCGTTTAGACCTGTCGAAGGTCATACCATGTTGATGGAGCCAAATAAACATCAAGTATGATCCTCAGTCAACTATACATGGACTTTGATGTTGCTTGGACCTGTCTAAGGTCATATTACGTTAACATAACAAAACAAATACTTGGGATTATCCTCAGCCGACCAGCCATTAGTGTTGATGTTGCTTGGTCCTAGGATAATCCTCGGTCGACCCGACCTAGGTGTTGATGTTGTTTGAACCTGTCAAAGGTCATATTATGTTGATGGAACAAAATAAATACCAAGGATGACCCTCGGTCGACCAAATCCGGTTGTTATTATTGCTCGGTCCTGGGATAATCCTCGGTCGACCCGACCTGGGTGTTGACGTTGCTTGGACCTTCCAAATGTCATATTTAGAGAAAATAAATAAATATTATGGATGATCCTCAGTCGACCAGATGAAGGCTAGGACAATCTCTAGTCGACCAAACCAGCTAAGGGTCGGGGGAGTCTTCAACTTCATCTGAACCAGATGAAGGTCATAGTCTTGAAATCGACTGGACATGAGTCATTGGGGAATGTTCCCGTCGACTAGACCAGATGAAGGCCAGGATAATCTCCATTCGACCAAACCAGCTAAGGGTCGGGGGAGTCTTCAATGTCTTCTGGACCAGATGAAGGTCCAGGTCTTGATCTCGACTCGACACGAGTCATATGGGAATGTTTTCATTGACTGGACCAGATGAAGGCCATGATAATATCTATTTGATTGGTCAGAAGACCATGAGAGTCTTCAATGTCGTATGGACCAAATGAAGGTCCAAGTCTTGATCTTGACTCGACATGAGTCAAATGGGGAATGTTCCCGTCGACTAGACCAGATGAAGGCCAGAATAATCTCTAGTCGACCAAACCAGCTAAGGGTCGGGGTAGTCTTCAATGTCGTCTGGACCATATGAAGGTCCAGATCTTGAACTCAACTCGACATGAGCCATTGGGGAATGTTCCCAGTCGAATGAACCAGATGAGGGTTCAGGATAATCTCCATTCGACTGGTCAGAGAAAGACCATTGGGTAGGTTTGTCTTGTCGAATCTAATGGAAGTAGCTGACATGTCTGCATATACCCCTATGATCATGAACATTTATTAATAAATATGAATAAATATTTATACTTGTCGCATGGAGGTTTCGTCGAATGAGCTTATAGTGGATTTGTCGACTGGGCTAGATATTGGTCATTTTAAAAGTGTCAAATGGAACAATGTGATGTGAAATTGCTTAAATACCGGTTGTCTGGAGCAAATGATGAATTCCATTCGACAAACTATGAGCCGCCTCAACTGGATTTTTGGCCAATGCAAAGTGAACTGTCTTGACTTGTCGTGTCGAATGGGATAGTTTTGCCATATGCTAAGCTGCATGTCTGAAATTACGAACATGGTTAGTGGCAAAGTGGGAATCGTCATACCTGTTCGAGTAAGCCAATTGGTGGCTTTGTAACAAGAAGTTTGTCTTATCGAATGGGATTGATGTCGGTCTATCCAATAGGTTGACCTTTCATCTTTGAGCCTGTATCACAAATATGGTTTCTAGTAAGTATAAAACATCAATAACTATCTTGTCGTATGAGGCAATTTGATGGCTCTCCAATGTAACCATGCTATGTCGTCTGAGACGAGGGAAGATCTTTTTTTATCAACATATATTCTTTGTGTCGACTAGGAAGAAAGCCAATATTCTTGATATTTGGAGATTATGCCATACATGGAAGATGTTTCGTTGTCATCTGGGATTATTGGAGTCCAATGAATGTTGTTCTATGTAGTCCGAGAAGAACAAGTATCTTCATCTGTCGTATGAGGAATATAAGAGTTCCTGATCCTCGGGGAGGGTTATTCTCTTCCAAATTATCATAGCTCATTCCTTTCAGATTGTCTATAGTCCACTGGACCTGATGAAGTTCTTAAAAGAGTCTCCACTCCACAAAGTTTGATGAAGCTCCATGAGACTACGGTCGACTGGACCTGGTGAAGTTTCATGATAGTCATCACTCCACTGAGGGTCCGAAAGAGTCTTCACTCTACCGACCTGATAAGAGTCCATGTGACTATGGTCGTCGGGGCTTGATGGAGGTCCAAGTGGTTTTTCACTATACCCGACCTGATAGAGGTCCTCGAGGTTCTTCACTCTATCTGACCCAATGAAGGTCATGAGGCTTTGATCGATTGGACCCAATGGAGGTCCTCGGGGTTCTCACTCTACCTGACCCGATGAAGATTAAGAGGCTTCGGTCGACTGTACCCGATGGAGGTCTTCAGGATTCTTCACTCTACCTAACCCGACGAAGGTCAGGAGGCTTCGGTCGACTGGACCTGATGGAGGTCCTCAGATTTCTCACTCGAAATTACCCGATGAAGGTTATGAGGCTTCGGTCGATTGAACCTGATGGAGGACTTCCCACGTAGTCTGAAGTTGATGGCAATCCATACATGTCATATGGAGAATATGACTATATTCTCATGTCGTCTGGAAGACTTGACAACCCTTCCATGTAGTCTTGAGTAGATAACAGTCAATCGATGTCGTATAGAGTAGATGACAATTCATCCATGTCATCTTGAGTAGTAATAATTCATCCCCATCGTTTGGTAAAAATGACAATCTTAGAGAATGCTTCTTGGTCGATTGGGTATGCTAGAGATTTACGAGGGTATTCCTATATCTACTGGGAGAAGTATGTCAATTAGGATAAGTGATGGTCAATATGTAAGAACAATATGTTCTTAATATTAATAGTCTTTTACTTTTTGTATATAAGAAATTCTCGTTACTAAGCGTCGCTTGGTCTTGATATTGAATGAGATAAATTCACTGAAGACTGGTGTCGTATCATGTAGGCTGAATGAGTGCGTTTGTAATCTTTTTTTTTAGGGTGATGATTCCCAGCTTGCGGAGCCCGACTATTTATTGGTTGATGGGTCCTTACATCCAAACTCATTCGTCATTTGGAAGGGTTTGAAATTTTCTCTTCATAGCAATTAGTGGGATCGTCCCATTTCTTACTCCTCTTGTCCTCTTTCCATCTGATCTCGATTTGGGTTCAATCCATGACCTGATCCATAGTGCAACATAGGAGTTTTGTTAGCTTCTTATAAAGTCCACTATCTGCTAGTAACCCATTCTTGAAAGCTTCAATGGTAGTCGGCTAGTGGAGATCCGAAATGGATATTCTCTCTTTGTTGAAACGCGTGACGTAGCCTCGTAGAGATTCTCCTTTCCGCTGTTGAATTGCGTTGAGGTCGTCTATTGTTTTCTCAAGTTTACAAGAGCTGGCAAAGTGCTCCAAAACTTATCAGGTAGTTCTTAATACGACCCAATAGTCCTGTAAGGTAGATTGATGAACTAAGTGAGGGCTGGGCCTGCCAATGTTTCTTTGAACCCTCTACACATTCCAGCTTCCCATTGATGATGAGTTAGATCAGTCGACATCATCTTGTATTTGTAATGGACCACATGGTCGTCTGGGTCTGTGGATCTATCATACAGCTTCATATTTGGTGGGCTAAACTTCCGTGGTAGTTCGATGGAAGTAATGGATCCTAAAAATGGAGTATCTGAGATCGTGTCGGCTCGGCTTTTTCTCACTAGTAGTTTGACACCAGATAGACTGGAAAGAATTGCATCTTTGAACTCCTGCATTTCCTTGTGCGTGGTGGAGGAAACTTACCATGCTTGGTCGGTTGGAGTGATATGTTGACTTCTTTCTTGATTTAGTGGATGGTTGTCTGATGGCGGATTATCGCTTGCCACATTGTTGAATGCCCCCAAGAGATTGGATTGAATGGCAGGATTATTGGGCGATCTGTAGCCTTGTTTCGTTGGGAGATGGAAGAAATTTATTCCAATTACTTCTGGAGATTAGTATTAAAGCTACCCATGACTAAGTTTTCCTCCTCTAAAACTCGTAACCGTTCTTGGAGAATGGCCAGCTGAGCGGCCAATGGGTCTGGTGTTTGCTCGCTACTTGAAGCCATGAGTAGCTATGTTTGTAAGGATCGTAGACTAAGAGATCTTCGCTTGCTATAAATCGCTAAGGCCCCGTGGTGGGTGCCAAATTATGGACGCTGGATTTTTCCTGAGGTCCACAATCAAGAATTCATAGGAATGGGGCACTGTCGATCCTGCAAGACAAAGGTAGAGTGAGCGGGGAGTTCCTATCCACCGGTGTGGTGGGTACCGTAGGCACTTCGACGCTCAAGTTAGTAGTGAAGACAAGCGAAAAATAAGGAAGAGCAAGATTCAAGGTTACATTGACCTCCGTAGACTTTCGTGAGAGCGGTGGGCTGGTGTTTAAAGGGTGAAATGCTTTGAGAGCTCAAGTAAAAGTGCTTTGGAGAGAAAGCCTCGAGAAAAACCCTCATTCAGACTCTGAATTTTGCCTTTTTTTATAGATGATCATGATGTGAGTCTCATTAATTCATTAAAAGGTAAACCCTTTTAAATCAAAACGGCTAATCACGTAAATCATGAATGAAGGCATTTTGTCGGTTAGGTAGCTGGTAAGTCAAGAGGTTGTTTGGTAGGCCTCTCTTTGTGTGTGGGCGATAATTGGGTCATTGGACCAAGTATATTTTGGGTACTGTTTGTAGGGATAGGACTATATCTGATATAAGGCCTGAAGTGAAAAGTCAAAAATGCCCTTGGCCCAAATTTGGCCCGTACAGACATTAATCATTTGATCTGCACACACAAAATATATTTAGAAGATGATGCTAGGACATATCGTAAACTCCAGAGGAGATTAAACCCTCAAATGAAAGAAGAGGTAAAAATATAAGTCCTTAAACTTCTTGATGTGGGCATTATCTACCCTATCTCCGGTAGTAAGTGGGTAAGTCCTACACAAGTTGTGCCTAAAATGTCTGGAATAACAGTCGTAAAAATGATAAAGGATAATCAATTCCAACTCGAATCTCATCTAGTTGGCATATGTGCATTGACTAGAACTGGCCACGGTTCCAGTTCCGAATCGAAACCGAACCGGTTAGAACTAGACTGTTCCGGTTCCAACCAGTTCCGATTATGGAACCAAAACCATAATATTTCAGTTCGGTTAGGGTTCACCCCTGACCGAACCGAAATAGAACTGCTGGAACCGAATGGTTCCAACAGTTCTACGGTTCCAACCGGAACTAAACGGTTCTGGTTGGAACCGTAGGGCTCCCAACGGCTACTAGTCGTTTCTCCCTTCCCTATTTTCCAAAAAAAAATAAAAAAATAAAAATACTAAATTACCCTTAATAGCATTAATAAAACGGCTAGTTTTAGGGGCATTTCAGGTATCACAAAATATATAAAACTCTATAAATAAATGTCATTTTTTCAATACACCAATTCTCAATTCTACAATTCTCTCATTCTCAATTCTCTCATCTACAATTTCTCATTCTCAATTCTCTCATTCTTTAAAATTTCTTTAACAAAAAATGGCAAGCTCATATGAGAACATCATGTCAAATGTGCCAACCTAAAATAATACCAACCCATTCCCTACTCGCAGCTGGATCTCTCCCGGCTTCAATCTTCTAGTTTCCCCCAGATCCTGTAATGAATTACAGATATGAGAAGGACAAGCGGTGTCTAACACCCAAGTCGAACTAGAATCAAAAGCAAGTGTAATGTCAATAATAGGAAAGCAAATACCTGAGGGAGCTTTCTTCAAAGAAGCTAAATAATTTGGACAATTACGTTTCCAGTGTCCAAGTATGCTGTATTGGAAACATTTTCCTTTTGCAACATATGTCTTCACATTTGGCTTAGAAACCCCTGCAGAAGCAACCTTAGGACCTTTACCTTTACCTATAACTTTCTTTTTCTTTTTCTGTTTCTTCCCAGCCGGCTTTTGAGAAGCCTGAGAAGGTCCAGAAGAAGAAGCACCAGTGACCATGAAAGCATAACTATTCTTATTCATGTCATCTTGAGTCGTCAGCAACATATTGTGCAACTCAGAATAGGTGGGAAGCATCTTATGCATGTTAAAGTTAACAATAAAGTCCTTGAAAGACTTAGGAAGAGATGCGAGAATCATACTATTCCCGAGGCGGTTGTCAATAGGAATATCCATCATTTCGAGCTCTTCAGTACAATCTATTAGCTTTATCACATGTGGTCTAACAGGTTTTCCCTCCGGGAGGAAAGTATGAAAAAGCTCGACAGCCACCTTATGCATCTCTACGTGTGGTCGATCACTGAATAGTTCATTCATATGCATCAAGATGGATCCGGAATCAGGCATCAGCATATACTTCCTCTGTAGTTCAGGCACCATAGATCCCAAGATGTATGACCGGACTTTCTGATCATCATCCTTCCATCTTTTGAACGTCTCATTTTCCTCATCTAAAGCATCATCTGAAACCCTTGCAGTCATTGGGCGATTTAGAACATATTCAAGTTGCTCCGCTTGACAGAGAATTCAAAGATTCATGAGTCAAACATTATAATTAACAGCACTCTAGAGCCTATCGTATCAAGTATACACGAAAGCGGGTTCGAAACAGACATTCTGTCTACACAAGAAAAAACAAAATTAAGTGGATAATAATATTTAAATATCATGATAAAACACTAAATAGAATATGGATTTACTTTTTCTATAAAGTGCCCTCGCATTATCTTACATATTCTTTATAATCTCTACATTTACGCAAATCTCACGCTTTAGCAATATTGACCTTTGTAAATTCGAGAAGGTAGTTAACTATTGTCAATTGCATCTCATGCAACTCTTATATTCGGTCCTAAATCGAATCTTATCCTCACGCTTTAGCAATATTGGATAATTCAATTTTTAGATCAACTTGTTTATCGTCAAAAGTAGGATACTAATATTAACCTCACGCTTTAGCAATATTGGATAATACTTTCTTTTAAATTTGACTCATCTCATGCTTAACCGGATTAGAACAAAACATTACAATCAATCCCTCACGCTTTAGCAATATTGGGAATAATCATAATGGTTTAACTAAGACTGTATAGACAAGCCGGACCATGTCAAATTTTCACACAAAATTAATGACACTTAGATCTAGTGTAGAGATTTCAACAAGCTCAAATGCATACAAATATTTAAAAGTATACATGTACAATAAAATGCCTAAACATGTAATCTACTATTTAATGTATGCATGGGCATTTTATACAATAAAAAAAATTAATTATAAGGAACATGAATAATTAAAAGCATGTATCGCTCTGATACCACTTGTTGAGTGAGGAACGGATAAGCCGTGCGCAGCAGAACTCGTTCGAGATCAAATCCCGAGCGAATAATTTTTTTTTTCGGCAGTGACAAAAAAACAGTATATAAATTTTTTTAATCACAAATTTAAATTTTTCAATGCACTAAAAATCATTACCAATTTTTATACATTAAAATAATTACCATAAGCTCAATTAAATATTTTACACACTTTAATACATTTATCAACTCTTGATAAATCATTGAAAAATAATCCAAGCATACAAAATCACTATATCAACTATATACTAATTTTTCCATACACTTTTATGCTTCAATTCCTCACATACATGCTTCTAATGTATCTAACAAATTTTCTCAACACAAAAAAATTACAAATTAAATTTACCAACTAAAGCTTTCAATCCTTGCCAATTGTTGAAGCTTTGCATCCAAGCTTTTCCAAATCCTTCAAGCAATTTCAACCTTTGAAATCTTTCTATCTCCACCAAATTAATCTTCTCCAAGAACAAATCTTGGTGATCAAAATGTGGTTTGATCACTCAAGAATGACAACCAACTTTTCCCAAAATTCAACACTTAAACCCTAGGAAAAAGAAAACTTCAAGAACATAGATTAACCCTTAACACTTAGGGATTAATTCCATGGACTTGATTATTTGTTGGGTAATATTTTGTGAGAGTTTTGGCTTGATTTTGAGAGCAAAACAAAAACAAAACCAATAGCTTTTCTTTCTTCAAAGTTTCGGCGGTGAGGGGGTGAGAAAGAGAGAGATGTTGCCACACTTTTGTATTTTTTCTATTCTTGTTATTTTTAAAGAAAAACAAAAACAAAAACAAATCGTTTAATTAAAAAACAAACCATGGTTTAATGGCATCTTCTCTCTACACCATATGTTTCAAAAAGCTAACTTGACCAAAGTTAAAAATTAATCTCACCAACTTAGTCAACTTAGTCACAATCAAATGATTTAGTTACTTTAACAAAAAAATATTCAATTGCATTAACTAAAGTTACTTTAATTAATTAAAACCTTTATTTGTATAAACCAAGTAATTAATTTTGTACATTAATTTAACAATTAAATTAATTTACTAATTAATTACTAATTTAATGTAAATCAAATTTACATCTATTATACAATAAACTTATATCAATTCTTGATATAAAATTAATTAATTCAATTCATCTCATGAATTATCGGATCAAACAATTTAATCCTTAAAACCCAAAAAAAATATATTTTGTCAACATTTGACGAAAGTCGCCCTAGTGCTCAACGAGTAAACTTAATATAATGAAACTCTCTAGGCTCACGTTCGGTTGTTACTTATATATATACATATATATCTCATATATTTGTACACATATTCATGAAGGCCTGCCCACCTAAAAATCATGACTAAAAACAACACGACATGTCGAACCATACAAGTCGAGGTTAAAACGTTAATGTATAATCCCTTCGTCATTACCGTCTCCAATTGAGTAAGGTTATAGTTTTTACTGTCAAAATCTTATCTACTCAATATATAATAACTTTTCACAATCATATTCCATTAATAAATAATATATGCAAAACTCTTTTCAATATTATTTATAATGTT
Source organism: Zanthoxylum bungeanum (assembly GCA_019454045.1). Taxonomy (NCBI): domain Eukaryota; kingdom Viridiplantae; phylum Streptophyta; class Magnoliopsida; order Sapindales; family Rutaceae; genus Zanthoxylum; species Zanthoxylum bungeanum. The sequence goes on from SKCR01036748.1 coordinate 109,863, forward strand.
AAAGAAATAATTTCTTCAACGAATTTTTGGCCAAAAGATTTCTGGAATATACTCTGAAAAATTTCTGGAAACATAATCCAACCATATGGACTGACGATTCCTCATATTAACACACACCGATCTTCGTGAGCATCGGTCTATACCTAACAGTTATCCAGAGGTCAGACCATAAAAGGTCTCTGACATGTATGGTATCAGGCAAATAGGATCACTCACAAGACCACCGTGGTGTCTCAAGTCAAAGGACCACAATAACTACTCAACTCGAAAAGACAACTATTGACAGTTTTATGGAATATCTATTAGTCATCTTTTATGAGTTTGTTCGATATTCATTCCACTACTGAATATCTGCATTTCTATACGAACTTCCACTAAGCTGACAGTCTGTTGAGACAAACCATATGTCCATTATATATATAGACAATGCACTAGTCTTACCAATATAATGACTGACCCATGTCAATATATCTAGACCATGAATAATTTATATTCGAGAGAATGCATGATATTTCTCAACACCATTTGCAACTCTTGCAACTATATCACCATATGTTGTAACTCTCGGGTCTTTACTAATTTCATATAAGGTTCCGAGTGAAACTCGAAATCTCTAACTCTTAAAGTAATCTAACACTTAGATTTACAATATATAAATAAAAGTAAGAAATTACCATACAAATAAATAAATAAATAATCATGATAAAGAAAATATTACATTGCATAAATAATAAATATCCATACAAAAGGTGAATGGTGCTCGATCACCATTTCCAACAGGGATAACAAGACTAACAACTCGGAATTAGATAATTATTTATCAACCAATTTCGAGTTTCATACTGAAAGTTTAGTGAATAAAAATTTTCAAATCCTTGAATGGCGGAACCAACATCAAAATGTATATCGTGTCAATTATTGCTAAAGAATTGCTGGCATCACCTATTTCCACCGTTACGGTTGAGCAAGCCTTCAACATGGGAGGCAAATATTGGAAGCGAGACGGTCTTCATTACATCCTATCACTTTAAAAGCAACAACATGTGTGGATGATTGGACCTGAGCCAATCTAAGGCAACAAGAAGATGCCCCCAATGAGTTTGAAGACTTGTTCGACAATGTGATGTGATCCAGAATGAGGTCTGTTTGTTGGGCCAAGTTAATTTGAAGTTGTGGCTGATTGCATGACTTGGTCAGATTGGTGTATTTGGGCCTTTTGGTGGATTTTGAAGATTCCTTGGGTTCTGGAGTTTGGTCCATGCATGAGACTTTATATGAAGATTTTATTATGTCTAAGACAAGAATGGAATGGGTTTTGGATGTGCATGGGCTGTCTTGATTGATTTCGGGCTTAATTTCCTAATGGTGCATTAGTAGTGGCGGAATTTACGCAGTCTTTGTAATTTGGATGTACCTTTCTCATCCGATGTCCAATTTTAGTGATTCAAGTTGCATTGGAACGAGGACTCATGGTTCAACAAATTTTTAGTTTACATCTAAGTCCAATTCAGAAGCCTTATTGGTCAAAATAAAGAAGCAAGTTATCCTTAGAGCTTTTATGTTTCATATTTTTAAGGTTATGTGATGTTTAAGTGATGGGCTGAACTTTAATTAAATTAGAAAGCTCATGCATGAAATTTTAAAGTATTTTATGTGTTATTGGGTTTATTTTACTAGGATTTTATTATATTTGGGTAGAATTAGGGTTAGCCACTTATTTAAAGGGGCATTATTCATTGTAATTGATAATTAATTAAGAACATAATTTTTACAAACCAAAGTGACTTTTGTCATCTTGTGGGAGTGGATTCTTCCTTGGTTCTACGGAATAAAAGCTTATCAACATGTGGCAAGCGTTGTGGGGCTGTATCGCTGTTCAAGATTCTCCAAAGAAATAAAAAAAAATTCTTAAGGGCAAGATTCCTTAAGGGTTGGACTTGATCTTGGAAAGATTTTGTTCTTACAAAAAATCAAGATCCACGGTTCTTGGGACTTAGAAAACGTGGAGGGAGTTTGCTTGGCTTGTTCCAATCAGGTTCTTATCACAATGCATCTACAAGTGGAACGGGATCTGAAGGAACAACAGACACTGATAATGATGACTGATCAATAAATAATTGTAAATTGAAATGGGGAACTATCTTAAAATTATAATGGAACTACATAAGCTTTGATTCCTCTCACCCTTGGAGGATACGTATGCAACTTAAGTTTTTAAAAATTTAAGTTTAAGCTCTTTAATTTAATAATTTTATTTAGATAAAAAATTTATTTGTAATTTAATATAATCTAAATTCAAATTCATAATTTTAAATAAATTTTTTAATCTCATATTTCTAAAAAAATCATTTTTAAAATTTGAAAAAAAAAAATTAAAAAATAAATAAACCGAATGGAACCGGTACCGGAACCAAACGGTTCGGTTCCGATTCTGGTTCTGGTTCTGGTTCCAGTTCCACACTTATGGAATCGGGAACCGACTGGTTCGGTTCCGGTTCAGAACTGAACCGGACCGGTAGCCGGGTCTAGCGTTGACTATAGAAAACTAAATGACACCACTAGAAAAGATTATTTTCCTTTATCATTTCTTGAACAAATTTTAGAAAGAATAGCAGGACATCCATACTATTGCTTTCTTAATGGTTACTAAGGTTATTATCAAATTCTCATTGCTTTAGAAGACCAAGAAAAGACCACATTCACATGTCCCTTTGGAACATTTGCATTTAGGAAAATGTCTTTTGGACTTTGTAATGCACCAGCAACATTCCAACGATGCATGTTAAGCATATTTAGTGACATGATTAAACATTATTTAGAGGTCTTTATGGATGATATAAATATTTTTGAGAACTCTTTTGATAATTGCTTGAATAATTTGGAAAATATTTTTGAAAAAATGTGAAGAAAAAGAACTCGTTTGAATTGCTCATGATACATCGGGTTAAACAAACAATTGGAACTCCAATTCTAATATACGTCATGTGCTAGCCTTCTAGGTTATAGGAATTCGACCGTATTCCAAAACAAACGACTAAAAAATATTTACTTTAAGAATAGTTTATAATAGAAATATTATCTCAATATTAGACCACATAGTATCCAGTATTACTACATGACTATTCTAAGGTCGATGTCGTTCTTAATATATTTATATATCAATCTAATATACATAATGAATTTGCCATTAACAAGGTTTGAAATGAAAATGTAGTTATTTTATTAATAAATAATAAAATATAATGTACAATACATTATTCGGATTGACGCTCTAAACCAACAACAACAACTACTACTACCACTACTACTACTACTTCTACTGCTGCTGTTGCTACTGTTGCTACTATTCTACTACTGTTGCTGCTACTACTACGGCTAATAATAATTTTTCAATGCTAAAGAGTGAATCTTTGGGGTTGAATCTATATATTCGACGCTATTAAAAAATTTTCATGTACCGCCAACACTTGGAACCTCAGGAACCTCTGAAGGGTTATTAAAATCCCCAAAGGTCACTCTCCTCCCCAATCTCTCTCGCTCTATGGAACCTCTTTCTTGCCCACCCTTCTTCCATGTCATTTTAGAAACAAAATCCCTTTTTCCTTTCTCGCTTAATCTTGGCTTCCTTTGATCACCATTCTTCGTCCCTCTAGTGAAGAAACAAAACAAGCCCTAATCGTTTCGGTTTCAGCATTTTTGGAGTCAACCCCTTTGTCACACCTCACGCCTCACAAATTGTAAGTGATTTTAGTTTAAAGTTGCTTTATTTGATGCGTAGGAAATTTGATGCTTCATTGTGTGTTTGGTTGTTGAGAAAAGTGAATTAACTGATTTCAAGTGTTGATATGCTTAATACTTAAAAGTTTTTATATGATTTTAAGAGATAAAGAAAGAGATCTTCTTGATTGAGTGGTTTAGATGGTCACCATACAATGCAAGTTATTGACCATTAGATGTGAGGAATGGTGATCTTAAATTTTCTGCATTTTTTAAGAAATTATTTTGCATTGGTTGTGATGCCGATATACTTTGATTGGATGTATCAAACTAGGAGATTGACTTTCATGAAGGTTCTATTGCTTATATAGTTTCCTTTGCAATACTTAATTTCTTTTTATGCATAAATGGTCAAAATAGCAGTGTTTTTCTTTGGTGTTTTTTTCCAATGGTGAAACAATAAGGGTGTAAATGCAGAGGGTAGATACCATTTTTAAAGAAAATTCGCCCTTTATAATTAGGGGTGGCAAAACGAATCAACGAAACGAATTTGTATCGAATCCTAAACGAATCGAATTAAAATGTGATGGATTCGTATTCGATTCGTTTATTAAACGAATCCTAATATCAGGATTCGTATTCGATTCGTTTATTAAACGAATCGAATACGAATATTCGTTTATTCGTTTAGTCAATGATATTATTTAATAAAATAATTTACCACACTTGATTTACATTAATTCTTCATAAATATATACATATGAAATATGTAATTAATATATTTACTAAAAATACATCACCAAATATCGAAAATTTTACTTTTTCTATGATAATTAACTATAATTTCTCGAATCTTAATTGAAAATTAACAAGAACTAGTAAATAAAATTAATAAAACGAATCATAAACGAATAAACGAATCATTGAGCTTACAGAGCGTGGTGGCAAGGAATTGATGGAGCGGATTGACAAGCGCATCACTGCTCTAAGTTTTCACATCAAAAATTATTACTGGCTTGACTTCACCCGATGCCGTACACTTGAGTGGCAAAGGAAAGCGAGATCGTACCCTTTTTTCCAGGCCTTGGGCTCCAACCCCGGTGGTCCATGATTGGGCTAATCAAATACTCTTACTATAGTAAGACGCGTCATGAGAAATCTCCGAGATGGAAGGCGAGCAGAAGATCTTATTCCTTTTAGTTCAGATGATGAGCGGAGATAGTACTTCTTCTGCATCTTCGTTTAATAAACGAATCGAATCGAATTGACCCATTTATTAAACGAATCCATTTTTTCAAACCCGTATTCGCTTTAAAGCGAATCGAATCGAACGAATAAACGAATCCAGACCCAAATTGACACCCCTATTTATAATCATATGCCATTATCATTTTTTGTATGATTTTACATTTTTGTTTGTTTTATTAATGGGTGTCTTGAGTAGGGATGGCAATTTTACCCGCAAACCCGCAAAAACCCGCCCTCAATGGGTAGGATTTGGTAAATATATTAGTGGGTGCGGTGCGGGTTCGGTAATTTAAAGCAGAACCCGCTGCGGGTGCGGTGCGGGTTTGGTATTTAAGAAAAAAAAATGCGGGTATCCGCATACCCGCAATATTATTTTTTATTAATTAATATTTTTAGGACAATATAAAAAAACCTTCATGTAAAAACAACTAACAAAACCTAAACCTAAAACACTAATCAACAGTTCCACACTCCCACTCAGCCGCATCCCACAACTTGCCCAACTGAAGATTTTTTGCATGACTATTATTATTTTTTTTAATCACACTTGTTAATAAAATTATAATACAAAAATTTGGATTAAGTTCACATGACCAGAAACGGGAGAGGAGCAAAATAAGCTAGTGTTTGTTGCAACTTCAGTAGCTTTCCTGCTGCTTCATTACACCTACACCACTTGAGCTTTGTAAGCATCACTTTCATTGCAGTTAGCATAAAAAATATAACCAAATGTTGGTGATTACTTTTTAGCATGTTTTTGATTGAGTTGGCTAACTTAGATCATTATAATTATGAAGGGAATAACTCGTTTTAATTATGTTTATATGAAAAAATAAACATATGGTACTGAGTATTTCATACATTATGTTATATATGTACTGTATATACATACATTGCATGTTGTATATGTCAAATGAAAAACAAATGTGAAAACTACAGCTAGCAATTAAAAATAATTATTTAATTAAAAAAATTATATTATTAAGAACACAAATTAATTCAATATTTTAAAAACCCGCAAAAAATCTGTTGGGTACCAATGCGGGTTTGGTAATTTATTTTTATATGCGGTGCAGGTTTGGTAATGAAAATTAAAACCTGCAATGGGTATGGTGCAGGTTTGGTAATTTATTTACATATGCGGGTGCGGGTTTGGTAATGAAAAACCCGTACCATACCCTACCCACTGCCATCTCTAGTCTTGAGATGTTTATATACTTTGCTTTTCAAAATTGCCCTTGGTGAGCCGATACGATATCATTGCACTATGGCAATTCCCTATTCCTGTTCAATTTTTTTTTATGTACGTGTCAACAATTATGTATGCATGCTTCTTTACTTTTTACTTGTACATGTTTATTTTTTATTTTACAAATGATACCGGGTTCTCGCAAATGCCCTTATTCGACGCCATCTACATCTAGAAGGATATATGCTAATCCTGGGGTCTCCGCTGTTAGTGTCTCTAAGAAATGCCAAGGATCCTAAACATGATTCTAGTGTGAATAAAATAAAAAATAAGTTGCGGAAAAAACTTACATTGATTTGGATGAGAAGTTCAAAACTTTTCTTTGAAGATGGAAGCTTCAAGCTTGATGTTTGAGTTCCAAACTCTTGGTTGAGTTTCTGAATCACCTTTCCTTGACCCCTTTAAGTGCTAGCTATGATGATTTTTGAAGCAAAAATCCAATGGAGATGGAGAGCCAAGGTCACGGCAATAGAGGATTTTGGAGGAAAGAGAGAGTTGTGAATAGTGCTTTGTGTTTTCCAAAAACAACATAATAAAGTTGACTTCTAAAGTTAACTTAAGTGTGTTGTTGTATTGAATTAATAAATCCAATTTATTATGCCAACCACTTCCATCAAATAGTCACTAGTTGATGTAAGTGAGAGGGTCCCACCACTTTGAATTCAAAATTCAAGTTGGCTTGCACAACACACTTCGGGCCCGGTCCGTTTAATCCGATTAAACGAATTTTCGTCTCGACGTAATTAAATCTAATTTATTAAAATAATAATGTCTCGCAAAATTATTACGAAAGACGATTACGAATTAATTCCGAATTAATTCGTTCGCTTAAATTAAAATCCAATTTTAATTCAGTATTGAAATCCAATTTCAATTAATATATCCAATATATTATTTTAGCCCAAATAAATAAATTGAATAGTAAAATCCAATTTAACTATTAAATTTATTTTGCCGATTAATTCCAAATTAATCGCGTTCTCTCTTCTCGACGAATTTAATCCCAAATTAATTCTTGTCGCAATTAATCCCTGATTAATTTTATCTCTCATAATTAATCCCAGACTAATTCTGTTCGAGTCAAATGTCATCGGTGAATCTTTGGGAAGCGACCCAAGAGATCCCTAGATATGTTGGCAGTAAATACGGTTGTCGGACTATCCGAACACGTGCGTACCTAGTACCACATTTTTACCGATTTACAAGACATGATTGGCTTCTAGCAAAGTATCGTGCCTACCCAATTCTCCATAAATATATTCAACATGGAATATATATAATCTGTATCAGGCGTAGTATACAATGTATTACGTATTACGATCCAGTATCGGATGTCACATGCTAAGCCTAGGGCTGGAATTGTGTCTGTCCCGTACGAAGCATATATCTGATCACTAGCAACTAGTCTCTGTAATCGGATAATCATGACCTAGTCATACTATCCCGATAGCTGAAGCATTTAAGAGTATTAGTTATGTATCTCTGCGTGATCATCATCTCCATATGACTGAAGTGATACTTCCATCTTGACATCACACCCAATAGACTACGATTCTCAGTATACCTAGAAGAGGCGTACACAGAACCTGTTAAAGTTTCGGACGACCAAAACCAAAGTATACTGATTGTCGCAAGTATTAGCGATGCAAGTCTCAGGTTAAGACCACATACACCTACCCTGATTCGGATTCCCATAGACACATAGTCATACTACCAATGGGACTCTGATGGGTCTATCCAGAGTGAAGCTGTTCCCGGTCCAACGGCTAACAGAATCTCTTATCACACTTGCATAAGTATCAAATACTTAAATATATGAGAACTATGTCGTTAAGCTTCCATAACGCGCACAAGTGTAATTACTAGCCTATTCCGCATTATCGATGTCCAGTCTCGATAATACTACGACTATGGATATTTAATGATTAAACCTTTCGTGGATTAATATTGTCTCATATCTTATTAATCCGGTACTAATCATATGGACTTTTATCATTTATATATCCAAGTAATCCAATTACAAAATGATAAAAGAGTAATTTCATTTGTCACATAGTTAATTTGTACAAAAAAACCATGTCTTTTACAAATAGTGATGCTATGGGTCATAATTATCCAACATCCGCTAGCATAGGTGATTCGAGTACAGAGAAGCCTCGAGGACGCAGTCGTGGCCTGATATTGGTTTAGTACGTCAAGGCCCACGGCCACATCCCAATAGAGATATCGGATGATGGAGAAAGATAGATCAGGCAACATTCTTCATTCTTTACCAATGTTATAGGTGCAGCTGCCCAGTTTGAAGTTCCCCAAAAATATGTGTCTTGGAGAAACATCCCGTGGGAGGCGAAAATCAACTAGCGCTTCGTCACCCTACTTGTGAGTAAACTTACACGATTGAGTTTTTGTTTTTTTTATTTTCCTTAAATTATTATTTTATATTTAATTTCTAATTTGTTGCTATTCCTACAAGAGTGGCTCGACGTGGACCTGAATAAACCAAACATCCTGAAGTATCTCGATCACCATATGAGGAAGAGTTACACGGATTTCAGGACAAAAGTCTTGAAATCTATATTTGACGAACATGGGACATTAGAGGCTCCACAACACAAGTCTGGTTGTATAGGGGAGCAAGATTGGATATTCTTGTGTGAGCTCTAATCGAGCGAGAAACACGAGATAACTTTTAAAATAATACGAAATTGATAATTCTCTTTGTTTTTGTTACAGACAACGTTGTTAAATGCAGAATAAATGTCAAGCAAACGTGGAGAATTGCAGCCACCTACGTTTCAACCATTGTGGAGGCTCCAAGCCATTTTCCCTACACAGTACCAATCATTCTGAGGTAAATATACCATAAACTGTTTTTAAATATTTCATTAATTTTACTAACACTAACAACCACTTAATGGTTTATTACAGAGTAGCACGGGTGAGGTGCAGTCATTTCCTGAGTTTTTCCGAGTGATGCACTACAGCGAGAAGAAGAAATGGATCAATGAATAAGCCAAACGCTGCTACGTAAGTTTTAGTATTTAAACTAAATTAAATATAGTTTTAAATTTAATTTTTGTTCTTTTCAATTTCGAACATTACTTCAATTTTTTTTAAACATAATGAAAAGGTGGAGGTCCAGCGACAGGCTCAAGAGACAGTGTCTGACACTCTATCAGATGAGGAGTTGTCGTAAATAGACGGCGTACAACGTCAGTCTTGGCACTTGTAAGAAAATGACATCGTTTGGACGGACTAATATTTCTAGTCTTACTCGGCTGCGCATTCAAGAACAGCTAAATAACACGAAGAAAGAGTTAGACAGTACCAAAGAAGAGCTGAAGAAGACCTAGGATAAGCTACAACAGGTCAATGAGGATAATCAGAAGAAGTTGCAGGAGTTTAACTAACAGAAGAGGACTTTTAGGCAGATGCTGGAGGCCTCACTCAGCCAGTCTGCATCGGGCCCGACCGCCCCTCCATCACAGCAACAATTATTGTTATTTTTTTATTTTCATTTGTATAAACATTCATTTATTAATTTTTAATAGACTATGTATTTATTTTATTTAATAAAATTTAATTTAATTTAAATTTATTTTTTAAATTTATAAGAACAAAAAAATATTATTAGAATATAAATAATTTTACTATTATTCAATAAAATTATTTTTATTCTAATAATATTTTTTTAACAAATCCAAACGCCTTTAGCGTCGAATGTTTCGATGCTAAAGGCAATAAAATAATTATTTAATTTTTACTATTATTTCACCTTTAGCGTCGAAACATTCGACGCTATAGGTAATAAAATAAACTTTCAATTTTTATTTTTAAAATAACATTAGCGTCGAAACTTTCAACGCTAATGTATGGTATCGAAACATTTTCGACGCTGAAGGTAAAAATATTTAAGTTTTTTTATTAAGTAAAAAAGTCTTTGGCGTCGAAAAAACGTCGAAATATTATGACGCAGAATGTTGTACTTTAACATCGAAATTCCATGTTCGACGATAATATTCTTTGTCGTCCAAGTATTAGTATCAAACATTGGTGTCGAAATTATTCGACTCTAATGACCTTTGGCATCAAAATTGCTTCTTTTAACGTCGATATTTTTCGCCTCTAAAGACCTTATTTTTTATAGTGTCAATTGTTTAAATTACTTTGCATTTTTTTTTATATTATTGTATTTATGCCTATGTAATAGGACTTTATGTATTTATAAATTACATTGTGCTTCAAAAATAAAATTTTATGAGCTTAGATATATTTTAGGTAGATGGAATGGACTGGCCTTCAAAGGTTTCCAATACATAGGCTCATTTTCCTATGACCTTAAGATCATATAAGGGCCTTCCTATGTCTTAGGAAGCTTTCCGGCGTTTGGTTCTCTTTGAATGTCAAGAGCCTCTCGGAGGACCAAATCACCTTCTAGGAACTTCTTATTCTAGACTTTCTCTTATTATACTGATTCTCTAAACATCTCCAGTATGCTTCCAAATGGATAATTGTCACATCTCGAATCTCATCTAATAGTTTCATATCTGCTTCTTGGACTGTTTAGTTTTTAGGTATTTAGGCCAGCTTACTCAACGTCGGCACAATAGTTTCAGTGGATAAAATGGCATTCATTCCATAGATAGATGAATATAGGGAATTACCAATAGGTCTTCACTCAGTTGTTCGGTAAGCCCATATCACATTTGCTAGTTCTTTGAGTCATCTTCATTTCCTGTGTTCAAGCTTCTTTTTCAAGTTGTTGAAGATAGTTCGATTTGTAATTTCTGGACGTTTGACTAGGGATAACTCCGGGATGAAAACCATTGCTGAATTTTGTTCTCCCTGTAGAAATCTTCAACCACTACATTCTGGAATTGTCTAGCGTTTTCAGTGATTAGAGTTCATGGAGGGCCAAATTTGGTAACGAATTGCTTCTTTAGGAACGTGACCACATCTATTCCGGTAATGCTCTTGTAAGCTTTTGCTTCACCCATTTAGTGAAGTAGTATGTTGCCAACAACTCGAATCTAACTCATCCGCTTAAGATTGGTAGTGGGCCAACTGTGTCCATCATCCTTTGAATGAATTTCCAAAGAGTTGCCATTGTTGCTAAATCTTCTTCGGGGATGTGGATTTTAGTGGCATGCTTGTAACATTTTTTGCACTTTCGAGCGGAACCTTTTGCCTCATTTTGAAGAGTGTGCCAATAATATCTTGCCCGAAGTATTTTCTGCTGCAATGCTCTCCCTCCGAAGTGATTTCCTACTTGGCCTTCAAGAATTTCCGATAACACCACTCATGCTTGTCGCTTAACTAAGTACATGAGGAGGGGTTTGAAATAAGATCTTTGGTACGACTCTCCGTCTATAAGAATAATTTCTTAGATTTCTGCTTTATCTGACGGACTTCATTTTTTTCATCTGGAAGTGTCTGGTTCTGCAGATAAGTAATGTATGGGTTCATCCAGGAAGTTCTGAACTTCTGCTCACAACTTCTAATTCTAGTTGTAAAATTAAAGGTTCATATAAGGTTTCAATACAAGTTTCCCTCCATAATGTCTTCACAGCATCGGAGGCTGGTGTGGCCAAGCGGTCTACCTCCGAGTTCTCCATTCAAGGGACTGGCTAATCTGAAAAACTTTCAAAAGATACGGATAACTATTTTGCTAGATTTAAATAATTCTCCATTCAGCTTTCTTTGGTCAGAAAATCCTTACGCCATTATGAAACTACCAAAGCTGAATCCCTACAGATATTTATCTTTTTACACATGGGCTTTTTGTGAGCCTTATTCCCATTATCAAAACTTCATACTCAACTTCATTGTTAAATGTTGGGAATAATAACTGAATATCATCTTTTATCACTAGACCATTCAGACTTACTAGGTACAAGCCAATACCTGCTCCGGTTTGATTGCTTGACGTATCAATTTACAATTTCCACACCTCATCTTTTAACTTGGTCAAGTAAAGAGTTTCATCTTCTAAAGTTGGCTCATATTCAAGTAAGAAATCTGCCAACACTTGACCCTTTCTGGCAGTTCAGGACCGAATTTAATATCATATATGGACAACTTCATTATCATCTTCCCAACTCGCCTTATTACGTCTGGCTTATTTATGATAGACTGTAATGGATAAGAAGTCATTACTACGACTTTGTGACTCTCAAAATAATGTCAGAACTTCTCTTTTACGCAGTGAAGGGCTAAAACTAATTTCTCTGCTACCGCGTATCGAGTTTATGTATCAGGCAATGTTCGGCTAGTGAAAAATACTAGATTTTGCCTTCATTCTTCCTTTTTCAACAGTATTGTGCTAATAGGGTAATGAGAAACTGCCAAGTATAAAAATAAATCTTTGTGTGCTTTTGGTGCAGACAAAATAGAGGGCTGCTTTAGATAAATTTTCAGTTGATCTACGGCTTTTTCTTGCTCTAAGCCCTATGATGTCCCATTCCTATATCAGATGTCTTGAAGAATTCCCGACACTTGTCTGACATTCAAGAAGTGAATCTGCTAAGGGCCGCAGTGGTGATTTCCAGTAACGCCTTCACTCAGGCTGGATTTGCCTCAATCCATATTTATCTAACAACATGCCCAATGAAGTTACCAAATGAAACTCCAAAGGCACATTTGTTGGGGTTACGCCTTAACTTGTATTTACGAATTACTTCAATGACCTTTGCCAAGTTTGTAATATGATCAAGAGCTTGTTAAGTCTTCACCGCAGTGTCATCGATGTAAGTTTCAACTACATTCCCAATTAACTCTTGGAAGATGATGTTAACTATTCTCTGGTAAGTGGTTCTTGCTTTCTTCAACCCAAAAGACATAACTTTATAGCAATACAGGCCTCGAGGAGTAATGAAAGTTTTTTTCTCATTGTCATCCAAGTGAAGTGGGATTTGATTATACCCATTGTATGTGTCCAATAACACAACCTTTTTATACCCCATAGTTGCATCCACGAGCTGCTCACTCTTTTGAAGTGGATAAAGATATTTCGGGCATGCCTTATTCAGATCTGTATAATCAACACACACTTTTCACTTCTCATTCTTCTTTTGAACTACAACCACATTGGAAACACTATGGATATCTCATTTCTTTTATGAAGCCAATCTTCAATAGCCTGTCGACGTCTTTAGAGATGATCTGATTTCTTTACAGGGAAAATCATCTCTGCTTCTGCACCCCTGGCTTAACTTCTTTATTAACTACTAAATTGTGGCAAGCCAAATTCGGGGTCAAAGCCTGGAATATCTTCATATGTCCAAGCAAAAACTTATGCATTCCCCATGAGAAATTTCATTAATTCTTCTTTTTCTTGCCCCGCTAATTCTGATCCAATGTACACCATCTTTTCGGGACAAGCCAGATCCGATGGCCAGGACTCCAATGTTTGAATGGTTTGACCTTTGTACTCACTGTCATCCGCGAACCACTTTGGAGTTGGATTCTGTAATTGCTAATTGGCCTTATTTTGGGGCCTATCCTCCTCCAAGATACTATTCTTTTTATCCATCTCTTTATTCTGCATCGGACGAATGATTAAACCATATCATTGCTGAGCTGTTTGCCGATCCCCTTTTATGTCAAATGTACCACTTCCATCCGGATTGACACACCTTATCACCTAATGTAAAGTGGTAGGGACAACCCCCGATGCTATGGATCCATTCTCTCCTGACTATGGCATTATACATCGAAATGCGTATCAACCACCAAAAAGTGTAAATATACCATCTTCCCACTTGTAGTCACTGGCAAAGAAATTATGCCTCTTGCATTTAGCATTGTTCATTCAAATGCAATGAGGCCTTCAGTTTCATTTTCCTGAATTTTTCTCCAATTAAAATATCAGTTTTGCTTCCACCATCGACTAAAATGCAGTGTACTTTTATGCTGCAAATCATAAGGGAAATAACCAATGGTTCTACATGAGGAAAATCAACATCAGTTAAACAATTTCTTATAAAAATGACTTGTGCTCGATCATCATTCACAGCCATTATAATAGCTCCCAGAGCTTTCTCTATCTCGGTTCTCTTCGCCTAGAAGGCTTTATGTATTATGCTCTTTAAGGTTCTCTGAATTCACTATCTGCTGGCCTCCCATGAATTGTGCAAGTATGTCTCGGCTTAATCTTCATCTATGAAAATCGGATGACCATTTCGTTTACCTCAAATATCCCATGATGGATTATCATTGTGATCTCCACCAAGTGCATTCATCTCCCACTAAACTTGGTCTCATTTCCCGGGTCCTTTCATGACCTCCCAATGGCTCTTTCCATCTGCCTATACTATTATAGTTGGAAAACATTTTGGAGCAACCATTGAATTTGGTTTCTAAAGGTGAAGCAATTTTTGATATTGTACCTTATATCTTTATGGAAGGCACAATACAGTTTCCGGTCCCTGGACTCTTTGGGAGCTCGGATGGGTTTGGGTTCTCTAAACAGACCAGACAATTTGTTGTCATCCCAGATTTTGGCGGGACTTGGTTTTAAAGGAATGTCTCATGGTCGGTTAGGTTTTTTGTTGGACTCGAATTCTGATTTGGAATTCTTTAGCGGTTATGGGGCTTGTCTCTTTTTTGAAGGGGTTTCGGGGTAGTTGTTTGAGTTGGTTTGGGTGGCTCATCTTTTCCAACAGTGATAGTAGTGGTTCACTGGTTACCAACTCCTTAAAGTCCCCATCCTCTTCAATCCAGATCCACTATAGGGATTTCAGGTTTACTTCGTCCATGCTTTGGAAGTTCTTTCTGACCATATACTTCGTATAATGGGTATTTTTTTGGATGGATTTGCCATAAAACTTGGCAGCTAGACTTGTGTCATAGTCTTTAATCTGCATAATCTGCAATAAAGCTTGATTGAATCTATACAAGACACTTGATCGTCTCACTCGACTTCTCTTTTAAGCCAAAGATGGTGTCAATTGTCTTCAGAAAGCATCTAAACTTGGCATAGTGTGCTAAGAACTTCTCACAAAGGGATCGAAAGTCTCCAATAGTATTGGGAGAAAAAGACCCAAACTACTCTAGGGCAACCCCGTCTAGGCTGGAAGGGAAATCTTTACAATACCAAGCGGCATCCCCGGTCTTCAAGCTCATCTTTTGCTTGAAATAGAATAATTATTGCTCTGAATTGGAGATCCCTATGAACATCCAGAATGTTAGGATCTTAACATTCTTGGGCTTCTTCACGTCAACAATCTGTTGTGTGAGGGGAGAAGTGTTGATTCTTCGTGCGGCCTCAGCCATGCTATCCTGGGACATCCTAGACAGTAGTGTTTGGGCAGATGTCCCAAGCGCACTCTTAAATTCCTACCTCACAACATCCTGAAGTGAAGTTTCTACTCTGAAGTGTGGTGCATCTGGGGTAACCGAGGTTGAAAATGGCATTATTGTTTGCATCGCTGGAACTACTAGAACACTTGAAACTACAACTTTAATTGGGATGTCAATCTGTCTAACAGTATCTAATGTTAACTCTGGCTGTTCCCCCTCTAGCACTTTGACCCTTTCAGCCAGCCTTTGATTCTCCTAGATTTTTTTTTCTAGGGCCAAGATTTCCCTTTACAGTTTCTGCTTTATAAGCTCATACAATTCTAGAGCAGTAATTATCTCAAAATCTCCATCTTCAGCGTGCAAAGCCATATACCAAATCTAAATTTTTGGTAAATGTAAAAGAGAGAAATTTTCAATTTTTGTTTCAATGTAAAAGTGAACTGATTTTCCAAAAACCAAAAACATATACCAAATCTAAATTTTTGGTAAATGTCACTCAAGCTTTTCATTATTAAAACAAAGTGTGTCTTACAAGCAACCATCATCTCATCACTAACTTCCATCACCAAAAAGTGATGTGAATGACAAGTGATGTGACTTGTGGACCCCACTCGAATTCAAAATCCGAATGGGCCCGTAAACACTTCCGGGCTCGGGTTCGTTAATTCTGAATTAACGAATTTTCCGTTGCGACTTAATTAAATCAAATTTAATTAAATAATTATGCCTAGCAAAATTACTATTAAAGTCACTCGCGAATTAATTCTAAATTAATTCGTTCGCCCAAATTAAAATCCAATTTTAATTCCGTTATGAAATCTAATTTCATTTAATATATCAAATATATTATTTTATTGATTAATTCCGAATTAATCGCTCTCTCTCTCTTCTAATTGAATTTTATCCCAGATAAAATCTTGTTGTAATTAATCCTAAATTTATTTTCTCTCTCTTATAATTAATCCTAGATTAATTCTGTACGAGTCATACGTCATCGGTGAATCTTCAGGAAGCGACCCATGAGATCCCTGGATATGTTGACAGTAAATCCGGTTGTTGGACTATCCGAACATGTGCGTAACTCGTACCACATTTTTACCATTTTACGAGACATGTTTGGCTTCTAGCAAAGCACTGTGCCTACCCAATTCTCCATAAATATTCTTAAATGAATATATAATCTATAACAGGCGTAGTATACGTAGTATTGCGTATTGCGATCCAGTATCTGATGTCACATGCAAGGCCTGGGGCTGGAATAGTGTCTGCCCCGTACGAAGCATATATCGGATCATAAGCAACTAGTCTCTATAATCGGATAATCATGACCTTGTCTTATTATCCCGATAGTTACAACATAATAGAGAACCGGTTATGTATTCCTGCGTGATCATCATCTCCATATGACTGAAGTGATACTTCCGTCTTGACATCACACCCAATACATTATGATTCTCAATAAACCCAGAAGAGGCGTACACAGAACCTGTTAAAGTCACGGATGACCAAAACCAAAGCGTATTTATTGTCGCAAGTACTAGCGATGCAAGTCTCAGGTTAAGACCAAATACACCTACCCTGAAGCGGATTCCCATAGACACATAGTCATACTACCAATGAGACTATGCGGGGTCTATCCAAAGCGAAGCTGTTTCCGTACCATCGGTAAACATAACCTCCTATCACACTTTCATAAGTATCCAATACTTAAATATATGAGAACTATATTGTTACGCTTCCATAACACGTACAAGTGCAATACTAGGCTATTTTGCATTATCGATGTCCAGTCTCGATAATACTACGACTATGGATATTTAATGATTAAACTTTTGTTGATTGATATTGTCTCATATCTTATAATCCGGAACTAATCATAAAGACTTTTATCATTTATATATATAAGTAATCTAATTACAAAAAATGATAAAATGCAATTTCCATTGTCACATAGTTAATTTGTACAAAAACCACAATGTCTTTTACAAATAGTGACGATATGGGTCATAATTGTCCAACAATCTCCCACTTGGCCTATAGCCAGTCACTCAAGCATCTAACACCTGAACTATGTACATATCGCTCAAACTTTTGCTGAGGAATAGCTTTCGTGAGCGGATCTGCAATGTTGTCCTCTGATGCGACCTTCTCGATCTTCATATCGCCACGATGTATGATCTCACGAATCAGATAGAAACATCGAAGAATATGCTTGGATCGTTGATGAGACCGCGGTTCCTTAGCCTGCGCTATAGCCCCATTATTATCACAATACAATGGAACGGGCTCAGCTGCTAACGGAACTACTCCTAATCCAATTTGGAATTTACTGATCCAACTGCCTCTTTTGCTGCTTCAGCTGCGGTAATGTATTCTGCTTCTGTTGTTGAATCGGTAACAGTCTCTTGCTTGGAAGATTTCTAGCTTACTGCTCCGTTGTTTAAACAAAATATATACCCAGATTGTGACTTACAGTCGTCTTTATCAGTTTGGAAACTTACATCGGTAAACCCAGTTACCTCAAGTTCTCCATCTCCATAGATTAAGAAAGCATCCTTAGTTTGTCTAAGATACTTAAGGATATTCTTAACCGCCATCCAGTGACATCACCTGGATCGGTCTGATAGTGACTACACATGCTCAAAGCATATGAGACATCAGCGTACATATCATATCATACATGATCGATCCAACTGTCGAGGCGAACGGTAGATCTTTATTCCCAGAATAAAGGTTGCTTCTCCTAGATCCTTCATGGAGAATTTTAATGAAAGTCAAGCTTTCACCGATTGTAGCATGGGAATGTCATTGCCTATAAGCAATACATCATTGACATAAAGGACAATGAATGTCAGTGTGCTCCCACTAACCTTAATATATACACAAGGATCATCATCGTTTTGAACGAAATCATATTATTTTATGATCTCATCAAAACGTTGGTTCCAAGAACACAATGCTAGCTTCAATCCATAAATGGATCGATTTAAATTGCAAACCTTGTCTGCATGTTTAGGTACGACAAAACCGTCAGACTGTTGCATATAAACATCCTCCAAATATCTCGTAATCGAAATATGCAGCAATAGCAAGCACAATCTGAATGGATTTAATCATGGCAACGGGTGAAAAAGTTTCATCATAATCGACACCATGTCGTTGATGACACCCTTTCGCTGTAAGCCTAGCTTTGTACGTTTGTATGTTGCCATCCATGTCGGTCTTCTTTTTGAAGACCCATTTGCAACCAATAGGCTTTACACCTTCAGGTGGATCAACCAGTGTCCAAACTTGGTTGGTGTACATGGAATCCATTTCGGACTTCATGGCATCTTACCATAAACCGGAGTCGATACCTTGTATCGCTTCCTCATACGTAGTCGGTTCGTCTTCCTCAATAATATTAATATCTACATGAGGTGAGATCAGAAACCCATACCTCTCAGGTTATTTTCTGACTCTCTCCTATCTACACGGTTCTTGTGTATTCGAAGATTGTGGTACAGTCTCATCCCTGATGAACTGTTTAAGTTCCGTTAAGGATTCTGTGCCAGGAACAGTATCACTCCGATTTTCATCGAGTTCTACTTTTCTCCCACTAACCACTGCATTTAGGAATTCCTTCTCAAGGAAAACCGCATGTAGAGCAACAAATACGTTGTTCTCTTGTGGGTGATAGAAGTAATATCCTTTTGTTTGCCTAGGATATCCTACAAATAGGTATTTATCTGATTTGGGTTCTAGTTTGGTACCTTCCAAACGTTTGACGTATGCCCAACAACCTCAAATCCTCAGGAATGAGAAACTCGGTTTCTTTCCTGTCCAAATTTCATATGGAGTCTGTTGAACACACTTTGACGGAACCTTATTCAAAATAAGTATTGCATTGTTCGATGCATATCCCCAGAAGGAAATAGGTAGCTATGTGCGACTCATCATCGACCTTACCATGTCTAACAAAGTTCGATTTCTCCGTTCGGACACACCGTTTAATTGCGGTGTTCCGGGAGGAGTCCACTGTGAAAGAATACCATATTCTTTCAAGTAATCAAGAAACTCATTGCTTAAGTATTCGCCACCACGGTCCGACCGTAATGTCTTAATACTTTTGCCGGCCTGTTTTTCTACTTCGTGTCGAAACTCTTTGAATTTCTCAAAGGTTTCCGACTTGTGTCTCATAAGATACACATAACCATAACGCGATGCATCATCCATAAAGGTTATGAAGGATTCATATCCACCTCTAGTCTGGCTAGACATGGGCCCACATAAGTCACTATGAACGAGGGCTAACAGTTCGGTAGCACGTACATCTTTACCGCTAAAAGGTGTTTTAAGCATTTTACCTAATAAACAAGATTGGCAGACGTCATATGAATTTGGATCAAATCCGTCCATGTACCTACTCTTCGAAAGTGTGGATATGCGAGTCTTGTTAATGTGTCCCAGATAACAATGCCACATATAAGTTTCATCTTTGTTACTTAGTTTAAGCCTTTTGTTTGTTACATTATATGTTTGAGATAGATTTATATTCAAAATATAAAGACCATTATCTACATCAGCACTTCATATCTCCATATCATTTTTATACATAAAACACCCAGTGTTTCTAAAAACAAAAGTATAGCCACATTGGGCCAATAAAGATACAGATAAAATATTCCTAGTCAAACTAGGTACATAATAACAGTCTGAAAGATTAAGTAAATGTCCCGAGGGCAGTTCCAAAATATAAGTCCCAACGGCCAAAACGGCGACTCGAGTCCCATTTCCAACGCGGAGGAGGTCAATCTCTCCTGAGGCCAGTCTCCTACTAATCCGCAGATCCTGCACATCAGTACATATATGAGTACCACAACCAGATCAAAAATCCAATTATTAAAACTAGAAGTAGACATGTTTATTTCTATAATAAACATACCTGAAGCCGGTGCCTTACCCGCTTTGATTTCCTTCATGTGCGGCTTGTACTCACGACAGTCACGCTTCCAGTGACCCCGTTTGCCACACTGCAGGCATACTTCTTGAGATTTGTCCTTACCTTTCCCAGAAGGTTTTGACGATTTGGCCTTGCCCTTCTTCTTCTTCTTTACACCTCCAGCTGCCTTCGGCCAAGCCTTGGGAGATTGAGATGTTGAAGCGAAGTGCGCCTCGCGCTCTTTGCCCTTCATCAGCTCTTTTTCTGCTTCACACAGCATTGCCATCAGCTCTCAAATAGTATGGTATTGGTTCATCATATTATAGAAGTCTCAGACTGCAAGATCAAATCTATAGAAGTCTCAGACTCAAAGGTTATGCCTAGCTGACCTAACTGTTCAATGTCAGCAATCATCTGTGACACATGGTGCTCAACAGATGTACCCTCCGACATTCGAGAGCGAAATATCTTTTTCTACAATTCATATCTTTATGATCTAGATCAATGAAGGTCCTTCAATTTTGTCATCATAGTATAGGGATCAAATCCATTGTTTTGGCGACGAAATTGAGGGGCCATCGCAGCGAGCATGACGGACTGAGCATTTGAGTTGTCATCGCTATGAGTCTTCCAAAGCTCAAGCTCAAGCGGCTGCTCATTTCCGGGCTTAGACCCAAGGGGTCTCTCTATCGTATAGAGCATCCTATCATCCCCCAGGACAATCATGAGGTTCATATCCCAATCAAGAAATTTCGCGTCATTAAAGACATTTTCGCCCATGATAATGTCTCTAACTCCGATCTTTCCAGCCATCTTAATTGCAATAGTCAAACTATTCAATTAACGATATTTGGGTACAGTCCAACTGTTACAAGAAAAATAATAGAATATTTGTCCAACTAATAAATATATAATTGACGAAATAATTTGAAAGCGCATAATGCCAAGTATTTGAACGAAATTGCAAATTCAATACTAGCCTCCCACTATTTTTCGGCGAGCCTCTAACCCTCTGTTGAGTACTCGGGAAACCCAGTTTCGTAGTGGGCTAGGATCCCGTTAAATAACACACAACCTTGACTTTGGCCAACAAGCTGTATGATATTTAACTAGGTAGATCTCTAAGATCAATTGGATCTCATCCAATTCCTAGATCCGGTAGGTGGACCTCCAAGTCTGAAACAAATATACAATATATATGCCAATATATCCAATATATTTTCCTAACCATTTTCCTCTGAATCAACTAAGCCTTGGCTTTGGCTCAACAAGCTTAATGATTCCAGTTAAGCGGGACCCATTGACCTTGGAAAGCTTCGTAATCGATGTCGATGAACAAGATTGATCTTGACTTTGGCCAACAAATCACAACTTGGGCAAGACATACGGTATGGAACAAAGCCTTTATGATTCAAACACATCCGCGATGGAAAAAGGTCTTGACTTTGGCCAACAAACCAGTGCCAATCTTGGATCTTGAGAATGAATCATTCAATGGAAGGAAAACGCTTAATATTTGTTGAGGGTTTTTCGTGTAATTGGCAACCAATTAATTATCTTTGATTAGGTCTCATCATACACCCTTAAGCATGCATTCTAAAAGCATAATAAGACGCGATAAATAAATTAATAATGATATGCGAATGGATATCTCACAAATTGTTCCTAGAACAAATCACTCATTTTCCTCTCCCCGGCTAGCATTATTCTAACTTCTACCCAATTACATAATACATTAAAGAAACCTCATTACATTGAGGGGAATTGGTGAGAAGAGAATTACAAAGAATCGAGAGATAAAGGCTGGATACGCAGGTCCAATTTAATAAATTCTAAATTTATTACAACAATTTCCAAAATTTCCCTCACCCATCTAATATCCATCTGATATACTTTATTCATACAACACATCCATGTATTCAAACAAAGCATGTTATTCAATCAATCTAATCCAATTAATTAATCTTTGAATTAAGTGATCATCCAATGTTCAAACAACAATTTGATTTGCGCGAGTCCAACACGTTTTAAGAATAAGTACTCAAAGTACGAATTCTTGAATTATATCGAACTATAATTTTAAATCCAATTTAATTTGTATTCAATACTAATTCCTTATTTAATTCCAAATTAAATAATTACACTTTAATAATGTGCCTTTACGACTTAGATTCGAAATCTAATCTTAATGGGTCTCAAAGCCCAATTAACATCCAATGTCAATTTAATTAAAGTCCAATGGGCTTTCAATTAATTTATTAAGGCATGGACTTTGGCAACCAAAACCTAATAAGGAATCACCCTTTGCCACAAAATTAATTTTGGCCCATTAGGCCCAATTAATTACTTAAAGGTCCATTTGTTATATTTGGACTTAATGGAATGATTTAGGCTCAATTTGGATCCAATCCAATTGTCCTAAACCAAATTGGCTCAACCAAGCCTATTAGGCCCAAATACAACAATTTTAGCCCAATTCCAAATTAAACCTAACTAATTAAATTTTAATATTCCAAAAAATCACAATTTAATTAATTAAAGTGTATTGCACTAATTAATTATTTAAATTAACATTTCCAAAACATCAATTTCATTAATTAATCATGCATTATTATATTCAACACATGTCCAACATTATTGAAACAAAATCAATTCATTTTCATGCTTTTTGTCACCGGCAATGGAAGGATTTTTATATCTGATTTCGATTTCAATCCGATTAAATCACAAATGAATATATCCAAGCATTTTAAACACATCCAATGGTTTAAAAAACAAAAAATCACCATGACCTAGGGTTCTTTAGTATTCGGCCAAGCCTAAGCATTTGGGGAAAATTAATCCAATTAATTTTTCTTCAAATTGATCATGCATAACACTTAGTTATCATTATATAAGCATACTCAAACAAACAATTTGATCAAATCATGCTCAAATCCAAAATACCCAAATTCAAGTATATAAACCCTAAGTTCATTTCATGCTCAAAATTGGCTCTGATACCATTGTTGGTCTCTAAGATCATCCCAAGAACATTTAAAGCATGAAATAATGTGCATACAAAAGAAAAGTATAGCGGAAATATACTTACAATGATCGGAAGAGAAGATGTGTTGATAACAAAATTTTCCTTCCTTGAAAGTCTCCAAGCTTTCTTTGAACAAGGTTGAGCTCCAAGCTTGAGTGATATGAGATTCCAAGCTCAATGGGAAAGGTTTCCCTATCACATATGTATGATTCTTTAAGTACTAGCTTTGGAAATTTTGCTACAAAATTTCCTTGTTCTTCCTTGTAACTCTCGGCAATGGAGGGTTGGGAGAGAGAGATAAATTTTCAATTTTTGTTTTAATGTAAAAGTGAATTGATTTTCCAAAAACCAAAAACATATACCAAATCTAAATTTTTGGTAAATGTCACTCAAGCTTTTCATTATTAAAATAAAGTGTGTCTCACAAGCAACCATCATCTCATCACTAACTTTCATCACAAAAAAATGATGTGAATGACAAGTGATGTGACTTGTGATGTGACTTGTGGGCCCCACTCGAATTCAAAATCCGAGTGGGTCCGCAAACACTTCCGGGCTCTGGTTCGTTAATTCCGAATTAACGAATTTTCTGTTGCGACTTAATTAAATCAAATTTAATTAAATAATTATGCCTAACAAAATTAATATTAAAGTCGCTCGCGAATTAATTCTAAATTAATTCGTTCGCCCGAATTAAAATCCAATTTTAATTCCGTTATGAAATCTAATTTCATTTAATATATCGAATATATTATTTTATTGATTAATTCCGAATTAATCGCTCTCTCTCTTCTAATTGAATTTTATCTTAGATAAAATCTTACCGTAATTAATCCTAAATTAATTTTCTCTCTCTTATAATTAATCCCAGATTAATTCTATACGAGTCATACGTCATCGGTGAATCTTCGGGAAGTGACCCATGAGATCCATGGATATGTTGGCAGTAAATCTGGTTGTCGGACTATCCGAATACGTGCGTACCTCGTACCATGTTTTTACCATTTAACGAGACATGTTTGGCTTTTAGCAAAGCACCGTGCCTACCCAATTCTCCAGAAATATTCTTAAAGGAATATATAATCTATAACAGGCGTAGTATACGTAGTATTGCGTATTGCGATCCAGTATCTGATGTCACATGCAAGGCTTGGGGCTGGAATAGTGTCTGCCCCGTACGAAGCATATATCGGATCACAAGCAGCTAGTCTCTAAAATCGGATAATCATGACTTTGTCATATTATCCCGATAATTGCAAAATAATAGAGAATCGGTTCTATATCCTTGCATGATCATCATCTCCATATGACTGAAGTGATACTTCCGTCTTGACATCACACCCAATACACTACAATTCTCAATAAACCCAGAAGAGGCGTACACAGAACATGTTAAAGTCCCGGACGACCAAAATCAAAGCGTATTGATTGTCGCAAGTACTAGCGATTCAAGTCTCAGGTTAAGACCAAATACACCTACCCTGAAGCGGATTCCCAAAGACACATAGTCATACTACCAATGGGACTATGCGGGGTCTATCTAGAGCGAAGCTGTTTCCGTACCATCGGTAAACACAACCTCATATCACACTTGCATAAGTATCTAATACTTAAATATATGAGAACTATGATGTTACGCTTCCATAACACGCACAAGTGCAATACTAGTCTATTATGCATTATCGATGTCTAGTCTCGATAATACTACGACTAGGGATATTTAATGATTAAACCTTTGTGGATTGATATTGTCTCATATCTTATAATCCGGAACTAATCATAAGGACTTTTATCATTTATATATATAAGTAATCTAATTACAAAAAAATGATAAAATGCAATTTCCATTGTCACATAGTTAATTTGTACAAAAACCACAATGTCTTTTACAAATAGTGACGCTATTGGTCATAATTTTCCAATAAAAAATCCTTCACTAGTTGGATCTCTGGTTCCATCTCAGGTTCCTTAATGTTGGGATCAAACTCATCGAGTTCAATCTTTCTACAATTCTTACTTTCTCTCTAAAATTCATTTTCAAGAAAAATGGCAAAACGAACAACAAATATGTTTCGTTGCTCAGAATTATAGAATTGATATACTAGAGAATTTTCAGGATATCCAATGAACCTATATTATACCATATGAGTGCTAGTTTATCCCGCTACACAACTCTAATGTATGCAGGACAACCCCAAATCTTTAAATATCTAAGACTTGGATTTCTATCGTACCATATTTGATATTGGGTTATGGAAACAACTTTCGATGGAACCCTATTAAGTATGTGGGCAGAAGTAAGTAAAGCATAACCCCAAAGGTAATAAGGAAGATTTGTATAGCTCATCATAGATCGTACCATATCTAATAAAGTACGATTTCTATGCTCAGACAGACCATTGTGTTGAGGTGTTCCTGGTGGGCTATATTGGGTAAGAATTTCATTCTCCCTTAAATAATTTATGAATTCTCACACATGTATTCACTGCCTCAATCTGATCGAAGGCAATTGATGAATTTACTAGTTTGTTTTCTACTTCGTTTCGGAATATTTTAAAATTGTCAAATATTTCCGACTTATGTCTCATCAAATAAACATATCCATATCTAGACTTATCATCCGTTAAAGTCACGAAGTATGTTGAACCATTATAAGTGGCATGATTTGATGGACCAGACACATCGTTGTATATTAGCTCCAATAAATCTCCAGCACGGTGTCCAACACCAAGAAATAGAGCATTTGTCATCTTCTCTTGGATACGTGAATCACAAATCGGATTAGAATCTAAGGTAAGATTTTTAATCAAACCATCATTTACCAATTTGAATAGACGTCTACACCTATGTGGCCCAATCTTATATGCCAAAATTCAGTATTATTTAATTCAGATTTCCTACCTGTATTTTCCTCTACATTAAAGACATATATATATGTTTCCAAAACATAGTGACCTTTTAGATAAAGAACATTCACATTTCAATAAATTATCTTTATCATATAAACATAAAGCTTCATCTTTAATGTTTATTTTATATCAATCTTTATCTAATATTGGCAGTGATATTATTTATGTGATAAGTGAGGGTACATAAAAACAATCATGTAAATCTAATTTACATCCATTATGGAGATATAGAACAATTGTTTATATGGCTTTAACATCCAATGTCTCACCATTTCCAACTCTAAGCTGGATCTCCCCTTTATTTAGCCTTCTTTTAACCGTTATGACATGCATGGAGTTGTGAATATGAGTAGGACTGTCAGTGTCTAACACTCATCCACTATTTGCTTCTAAGGCTAATGCGATGTCAATAATAGGAAAAATACAAAGCATATCTGAGGGTCCTGCTTTTCCTTTCAATTTTGGACAGTCCTTTTACAAGTGTCCAAACTTCTTGCATTGTAGACATTGATCACAAGCTACTTGCGGTTTTTCACCTTTGCGCTTCTTGGAGTTTTTCTTTGATATCTTCTTCTTCCCCATTTTTATTTTCTTTGACTTCCTAGAAGTCTTTGAAGAGCCAGCTCCACTATAGAGGTACAAAATTGGGTTTCCTTTCCTCAGATCATGCTCTGTCGTGCGTAACATGTTATGAAGTTCTTCATAGTTGGCTCACATTGAGTGCATATGGAAGTTTAATACAAAGCTAGCATAAGTTCCATGCAAAGAAGACATAATCAAATTACGGCGTAGCCGTTCATCAATCACAATATCATATCGTTTCAAATATCGGATATGATCTATCATGTTCAAAACATGAATGCTGACAGCTCCTCCATCCTTGAGTTCAGCACGGAACAATTCCTTAGACCTCTGATATATTTCAATCTCTTGATTTGCCTCGAATAACTCATTGAGTGTTCGCATAATGCTTCAAGCATCTGGTACCTCTATGTACTGTTTTAGCAAATCTGGAACCATCGATCCTAAAATGTAGGATTTCACCTTCAAGTTATCATTCTGCCATTTTGCAAAAGTTTCTCGCTCTTCAAGAGTGGAGTCAGGATCGATTTCAACACGCAATGGACTAATAGTTACATATGTCAACTTTTCAAACTCCAAAACTAGGCAGATGTTCATTTCCTATTCGAAATAGTTCTCGGCTCCTTTTAGTTTATTAGAATCCAAAAGTCTCATCAATGGATTTACGGCAGCCATCTACAAGACAACATTTTAAACAGTAGCATGATATTTTTCATTTTAAAATAATAACACTAATTGATTATGGAATTTTAAATCTATTAGTGCCATCCCACTACTTTACATAATTCCATAATCTCCCTTAACGGAAAAATAGAAATTTGACAATCAAAATTTTATAGCTGGAAGTGGATCCCATGATATTTACTCCAGCCTCACACTATGACGATCTTGGCCTTAATAAACTTATTAGGTAGACCTCAAAGGTCAATCACTTCATGTGACTCCTAGTTTCGTCCTGAACCATTTCTTATCCTCAAACTAATGACGATCTTGGATTAAGACGTGTTCCAGGTGTATACTTGTCAATGTGCACTAATGAGCTTCATATGTACACCCTCACACTAATGACGATATTGGGTGACTGCGTTAACTCATCACGCTACATCTAATATTTTACCGGAGCAACCTAAGTTCTGAGCACTTATACCCTCACACTAATGATGATCTTGGGTATAAGTAGTAAGAACTCATTCATCTCCGTATTGGCAAGACGGACCGTCCAATAATACTATAACATTACTAATACTATTACTTAAAATAAAGTAATCAACTAATCATGGGATTTATGAAAATCAAGTCATTAATATAATTAGGTCAAAATTTTAATTTAAAACATGCAATACATATCCAATATGACTTATGCATAATTAAATTAAAATACAGAGCATAGATTCAAATACATGTCAAACGTGCAACATGTGTTGTGTGGTTAAGCTTTGCTATTGATACCATTCCGTTAGGGCGGATGTGGAACCCCTAGGGTCGGATCGGTGCCCTGCATAGTGGAAGTGGGTCTAACCCATGGTTATATATCATGGGTGTATTTTAAAATATTTTTCTGTAACATTACATTCTGTTTTGAGTCCGTAAGAAAAAACAGGGACCAAAACGGAGTCTGAAAACTCTAGAACGGAGAAAATAAAGTCAGTAAGTATGAGCTCAGCGCGTCGCGATGCGGGAGCTTGGGTGTCGAGACGCTCGAAAGTGCGAGAGTAATATGAGAGTTGAAAGTCGTAGTGTCACGATGGAAAAGGGTTTGCGTCGCGACGCTCATAGGTATGATGCTCGGTGTCGCAACGTTGAGGGGTCAGAGTCGCGACGCTGCCCTAGGCAGTGAGCATTTTTCTACTTTAAACCATTACTAAACACTTCCAATTTTCTCCGAATACTTCAAATACACATAAAATCCAATTTTAGCTTCATAACCACCATCAACACATGTTATACAACTAGCATACATGTATTGTAAATACTTATATGAATTTGTTTGAACCAAAACACAAACCAATTTAGAATCCCACTATGAAATGTCTCATGAATAATTCTAGTTCACCCAAATGTGGTCAAGTGATTCTAGAATGGTACCCATAGCTCTAAGCTTTAATCTAGAGTTCCAAACTCTTATTAATTATTTCATGTCCAACATGAACATCTTTGACCTAATTAACATGCATATTGTGTTTATACTTCCAAAACATCCTAACACAATTTATTAGCCTTATTTCAACTTTAAGTTATGTAATCATTGACCGGCGTAAAAACACACGTATAACGCAAGCGCACGTATCGTTCAAGTAGTATAAAAATATCGATCCCACGAGGACTTAATTCCTATTGTTGTTATTAATTATTGATACTATTTATTTACAGGTATCTAATTATATGGAGAATAGAATGATTGTTTGATCGGTTGAATGTGGTTTTCCTTAATTAAAATAAATAAAATAAACAAAATAAAATACTAAGGAAAATAACAAAAGACTCAAAGATCTAGGGTTGTGAATCATTCTAATATCTTTTAAAAGATGAAGTGATTATTTTATGTTTGTGTAATAAATCAGTTTACTAACCTGGAACACGAAATTATGCAAAAGCCTATGTCGAAGGTCAGACGCAAATGCCCAGTTTAACCCAATTGAACCATATGTCTATGTCAACCAAATTATCTGGATTCATTAAGTTTAAATTCCAATTATGGCTACCCCCGCCCGACAGGTATATGTCTATCCTGTAAGGAAATCTATTAAAGGGTTATCTATCCTCAAGGAAGATCGTGGGCTATTAAGTCTAATGCTGAAACCTAAAATCCATATGTCTAGTTCATTTTAGATTTACCACATCAATCTTATCGGTGATCAGACAACAAGAAGCATTAAGCTTAAGACTTAATAAGTAAACCTTTAAATTACCCAAACTATAAAATAACCTCTTATAAACCGGTGATATTAGAATTCATCACAATCCCAGATAACTAACACATAACTAGGGCTAATAAAAACTTAAATAAAATAAAAGACATAAAGTAAAATGCTGAAAAGTAAATGACGGAAAGTAAATGCTGAAATTAAATACTGAAAATTAAATGATGAAAAGTAAATGCTGAAAGTAAATTGCTGAAAAGTAAATGCTGAAAGTAAATTGCTGAAAGTAAATTGCTGAAAAGTAAATTCTGAAAAGTAAATGCTGAAAGTAAATTGCTGAAAAGTAAATTGCTGAAAATTAAATAAAGTAAAAGTACAATAAAAGAAAATGCTGAGGTAAAAGGATCCACTTTTATTACTTCTATTTTAGATATCTCCCTTAATATAATATATTAACTTTGCATGATAATTACCAACCAGCCATATAGGCGGTATCCGGATTAAGTCAAATTAATAATTAATTACCAACCGACCAATCAGGCGGTATCCAGTTTAGTCAGGTTAAAACCAATTTAAATAATTACCAACCGACCAATATGGCGGTATCCTCGTTAAGTCAGGTTTTAACTAGTTTATATATTATAATTAAGGGAGATTAATCTAAATATTAGTAATAAAAGTTTTACATTTTACCCAGTAAAGTGGAGTTACCTCCTCATTACTGAAAAATAAAAAACTGAAAATTAAAGAAAGAAAAGTATTGTGCATAAAAGTAAATTGCGGAAAGTAAAAACTTAAAAGTAAAGAAAAGAAAGTGCGAAAGCGGAAATTCATTACTAAAAGCTATAAATAAACAAACAAGATACAATCTTCTTAGTATTCTTAAGGAATTCCTTAGAAGAAAGTATGAATTTACAAATGAAATGGCTTGGTATTTATAGGCAAAATTTTGCATCCATCAAATCATCCACCAAATCAATTATTAATTGCTCCACTAATTGCTCCACTAATTGCTCCACCAAATCCATTATTAATTGCTCCACTAATTGCTTATCATGTTTGGTGGTGATTTGATAATTTTTATTATTTATTTATTAATTTATTTTTTGCTTTGAAAATGACTTTAATAATTATACACAACACACTTCTGGATGGTTTATCCATTTCGGGCATGAAATCTTCAGAATTCGAAATTATTTTGTCTTTCCAAAGTTGTAGATCTTTGATTTTTATTTAATCTGGAACTTGAATCAGCTCAATCCGATATCGGAGTAAACAGTTATGCCTAAAATACGACAGATGCGTAAAATTGGAATTTCCAAAACTGCACTTCGTTAAAACGCCCTTTCAAGTTTCCAATCTCCAAAATTAATATGTCAAGTCCAATTTTTGCCCTTATTTGACCCACATTTCGTCCTAAATGATTTCATTGTGTTCCAATATTATTTTATCTGCAAAATAAACTAAAACACATCAAAACATTCATCAAACCCGAGAAACTAAACAAAATATTAAGTAAAAAGGGCGGTAAATATTGATATATTTTCCACTCATCACACCCCCAAACCTAACATTTTGCTAGTCCTCAAGCAAAAAAACAAAATAAAATACAAGAAATAATTAAAATTAAACTAAGCCACTTTCGTAGGGATCACGGTTGCATTTAGCATATGCAACAAGCCTTTAAACCCCTAGGTGTCCCTAGTGGACGAGTTATAGTCTCGTGAGGGCTTACAGCAACGATACCCACAAACGTTTTACAAAAGTAAAAAGATAATAAACTAATGCACACAAAAGCAAAAAGACAAGAGAAAAGAGAATAAAGAAGTTAGTGACTAATCAGGTGAAACTTCTACTCTAAGTCAATAGTTGTTTTGTTTCATTCTAAATTACCGAATAAGTAAATTCTCCGATTATTTTTACCATTCTCCATATACACAGTGACAAAATATTAATCAACTCATTTTTGCCCACAACAGTCACAAGTGTAGTTGATAAGAGAGTAATATTTTTGTCCTAAAGTTTTATCAGAATTCACATCTTTTTGCAGCAATGAAATAATTTTTCTGATTTTTCTGAATTTTTTTCTTTGATTTTTGATTTTTTTTTATATACAATATCTTCCGTCTATGCAGCGAGTGTTGGGTCGGTGGCTCCCAAACTAGTTGGCTTTAGGGCACCAGGTGTTAAGACACCCCTACGGACTTAATTACTCAGACTTCAGATATATATATTTATTTAGCATCTTTGATCCATGTAACGAGTTTTGGGCCAGTGACTCCCAAACCTGTTGGTTTTAGGGCACTAGGTGTTAAAACACCCTTACAGACTTAATAACTCGGACCTTAAACGTTTTTTTTTTGTACTCCATTGCTTTTTGAGATGCTTACTCCAATTAAACTAGAGCACTGAATATTACAAACTTTTCAATTACAGTTCATATCCGTATGTTTCTATTTATGTTGATAATACCTGTCAACTGAGCATATGAAGATCCATTTTAGTCTGTTTTATGGAAAATTTACAAATTAAATAATTTAAAATGAAATAAACAAAAATTAACTTGTTCCGAAAATGGGTTTGAGATACGTCTCAGGAGTGGGAACTCCTTACTCAGCTATCTCTTACCAATTTCACATTTTTAGGCAAAATAAAAACACAAAAACGTAAAATATTTTTGTAATTTTTGAAAAATTTTCAATTTTTTTGTATTTTTAGAAAAATTTTAGACTAAAAATCTAATAAAAATAACACAAAATAAAAAAGATACTAATCAACTATTCCCTCCCCCAAACCTAAATGAGACATTGTCCCCAATGTCTTAAACAGTAGAAGAGGAGTTAAGAAGGTCGTACCTGGTTAGCTGAAAATCTACGAAAAATTACCGATTAATATCTATGTCCAATTTACGCTTCTGACCACGATCGCTATCTGACCAGTTCAAATTGGAAAGAATGGGGTCGATTTTTGGTTCAAATGCTAGGATTTGGTCAATTAATTCTTCGGCCTTTGTCGCAGTCAGGAAAATATCTTGTATTGATTTGGTGACGAACTCATGTCTATTGGCTTCCGCAAGAAATACAAACAGTAAATCGAAGAAATGCTCAATGTTAAGTAACCCAATGGGCTTCCGATGACTGTTTAAGTGTGCCCATGATGCTACGGTGAACATTTATTCAAACGTTCCAAGCCCACCTGGTAATGCAATAAACGCATCCGCAGTATTGATCATTTCATGGATTTGTTCAGACATACCTGATACAATGCGTTCATCTCCATTTGTTGGTCCAATTAATTGTTTGTCTGCCAAAGGTTTTGGAATGATTCCCAAAATATGACCGCCACCTTCCTGAACGGCTTTTGAAATGATTCCCATCATTCCAAGATTGCCACCACCATATACTAGGTGCATATTTTTCTCTGATATGACTCTCCACAATTCCTTTGCAGCCTCAATGAATTCTGGTTTATTACTAGAAATGGATCCACAGAAAACACAAATTCGCTTGACTCGCTGCTGTGAAGTTGCTTCCATTTTCTTTCTCTTATTTGAATGTATATCTGAATATGTCGAAGAAAGAAATGTAGAGCTGAATTTATAGAACCTGAAAATGGGTGAGTAATAGTAGCACTAGTACCTACCAAATGACAATTATTAGATGAACGTTAAAATAAATCGTGAAAAATTTAAAAAGTTTAGATCTTGTCGGCGAAAATAAAGGAAATAAAAACAGAAAAGCAAATCAAAGCAATTATTAAGGCAACAGAATTGTGTACGCAATACGCCACTAGCTTAGTATAAATGTTGGTGTTTGCTAAGGTCCCAAGATCATTAAACAAGCATGAAACAAGTGCGAATACAAATCAACGAAGTTGCGGAATACTCACATCGATCGGTTGAGCGACACGGCGACGAACAAAATCAACTTTCTGCCTCCCACATGTCACGGCAGTGGCAGTTTCTATCATCACCATTTTTCGGCTTCAAACTTCAAGAATCAAGCCCCAAGCTTCGTCAAACGATTCCTGGCTCATGGGTGGACTTCCCTATCACCTTCGCATGTCTCTCGGAGTGCTAGCTCTCTTGATTTTTGCCACAAAAACCAAACACTTTGCTTCCCTATCTCCTCTTGGCTCTCGGCAGTTCACTTCCAAACCAAAAGAAAGAATGCCCTTCATGGGCGTGAGAGAGAGATGAGTTTGTGAGAGAGAGAGTTGTGTATTTTTGTTAATTAAAATGGTAAATGATTTACCAAAAATCATATACACAAATTGCTTTCAAAAAGTCAACAAAGGACAAGCTTTAAAAGCTCCCAACAACTCCCATCAAGTCACATCATTCGATCAATCAATGGTCACATCACTCAAAGTGACATGTAATTTGACGCTTGATGTGACTAGCGATTTGACGCTTGATTTGACTTGTGTGCCGCACTCGAATTCGAAATGCGAATGCGCTCGCAAACAATCCCGGGCTCGGGTTCGTTAATTCCAAATTAACGAATTTTCCGTTGCGTCGTAATTAAATGATTACCCCTAGCGAAATCA
Source organism: Zanthoxylum bungeanum (assembly GCA_019454045.1). Taxonomy (NCBI): domain Eukaryota; kingdom Viridiplantae; phylum Streptophyta; class Magnoliopsida; order Sapindales; family Rutaceae; genus Zanthoxylum; species Zanthoxylum bungeanum. Next base: position 144,226 of record SKCR01036748.1, read on the forward strand.
CTATTCACGTCGCTAACGAATTAATTCTAAATTAATTCGTTCGCCCGAATTAAAATCTAATTTTAATTCCGCGTCGAAATCCAATTTCATTTAATATATCGAATATATTAATTCATCGATTAATTCCAAATTAATCGTTATCTCTCTTTATTAATATTTTATCCCAGATAAAATATCTCCGCAATTAATCCCATATTAATCTTCTCTCCCATCTAATTAATCCCAGATTAATTAAAAGTATGAGTCATACGTCATCGGTGAATCTTCGGGAATCGACCTATGAGATCCCCGGATATGTTGGCAGTAAATTCGGTTGTCGGACTATCCGAACACGTAAGTACCTCGTACTACGTTTTACCGATTTACAAGACAAGGTTGGCTTCTAGCAAAGCGCCATGCCTACCCAATTCTCCAGAAATATCCTTACAGGAATAAAGGATCTATATCACGCGTAGTATACGTAGTATTGTGTATGTCGATCCAGTATCGGATGATCACGTGCTAGGCCTGGGGCTGGAATTGTGTCTGCCCCGTACGAAGCACATGTCGGATGTCTGGCAACTAGTCTCTATAATCGGATAACTATGACCTAGTCATATTATCCCGATGACTGCATTACTTAAGAGTACTAGTACCGTATCCTACGTGACCATCATCTCCATATGACTAAAATGATACTTCCGTCTTGACATCACACCCAACACACTACGATTCTCAATATACCCAGCATAGGCGTACACAGAACCTGTTAAAGCCCTGGACGACCGCAACCAAAGTATATTGATTGTCGCAAGTATTAGCAGTGCAAGTCTCAGGTTAAGACCAAATACACCTACCCTGATTTCGGACTTCCATAGACACATAGTCATACTACCAATGGAATTCCGAGGGAGTCTATCCAGAGCGAAGCTGTTTCCCGTATCATCGGTAAAACACAACCTCCTATTACACTTGCATGAGTATCATATACCCAAATATATGAGAACTATGATGTTGTGCCCTCACAACGCGCACAAGTGTAATACTAGTTTTTTACGTATTTATCGATGTCCAATCTCGACAATGCTATGACTATGGATATTTAATGATTTATCCTTCGTGGACTTATACTGTCTCATATCATTCTCAATCCAGGAACAAATCATAAGGACCTCTTATCATTTATACATCTAGGTGATCTAATCACAAATGATAAGAGTGCAATCTCATTTGTCACATAGTTAATTTGTACAACAACACCATGATCTGTAGAAATAGTGACGCTATTGGTCATAATTGTCCAACAATCTCCCACTTGGCCAATAGCCAGTCACTCGAGTGTCTGACACCCGAACTATGTACGGTTGGCTCAGACTGCTGAGAAGGGGCTTTCGTCAGTGGATTTGCATGATTATCATCTGATGCGATTTATTCGATCATCACATCGCCACGATGTATGATCCGAACGAATCAGATGAATATTGAAGTATATATTTGGATCGTTGATGAGACCATTAATTCTTTAGCCTGTGCTGACGCCTAGCTCAGCTGCTAACATAATTATATCTAATCTAATTAGATTATTATCGACCCATAAGGCTTATATTGCCGCTTCAGCTGTAGCAATAACCCGCATTTGTTGTTTATTATAACAGTGTCTTGCTTGGAAGATTTCTAGCTCATTGTACTGTTATTCAAACTGTATAGTACCGTTTGCGACTTATAGTCGTTTAATTGGTTTAGGAAACTTGCAGTAGTGATCCCAGTCACTTCAAGTTCTCCTTCTCCATAGTCTAAGAATGTATCCTTAGTTCTCTAAGAAACTAACGGATGTTCTTAACATCAATCCAGTGACTATCACTTGGATTGGCCTGATTGTGAATCCATATGCTCAAAGCGTATGAGACACTAGGTCGCATACATTTTTCAATGTACGATTTCTCGGAGAGTTTTCTCGAAAGCCAAGATTTCACCGATTATTATTATGGGAATATCATTTCCAAGAAATGACATATTATCATTATTTATAAGACAGCCACTGTCAGTGCACTCCCACTAACCTCATAATATACACAAGAATCATTTCGTTTTGAATTAAATCATAAACCATTATGATTACATCAAAACGAAAATTCTAAGAACTCAATGCTTGCTTCAATCCAAACATGGATCGAATAACCTGTAAACCTTGTTTGCTTGTTATGGTATGAAAAAACCGACAAGATGTTGTAAACATCCTCCAAAAAATTTCCTTTTCAGGAAAGCGATTTTCCCGTTCAGCTGTCATATTTCATAAATGAAACATGCAGCAGTAGCAAGCATTATCCAAATGGATTTACCATGGCAACGGGTAAAAGGTTGAATCGTAGTCAACACAATGTTGATAACGATACATTTCCGCTACAAGCCTAGCTTAGTACATTGGAATGTTGCCTTCCATGTATGTCTTCCTTGAAGACTTAAAAAGTACCAATAGGCACAATGTCTTGCGGTACATCAACTAGTGTCCAAACATAGTTGGTATACATGGAATCCATTTCGAATTCATGGCACTTTGCCATGATAGGGAGTCGAACCTTGTATCACTTCCTCATACGTAGTCAATTGGTATTCCTCAATAAGAAAGACATCTTTATGAGGTGAGATCAGAAACCCATACCCCAGGTTGTTTTCTGACTCTCTCCGACATATGCGGTTCTTGTGTATTCGAAGATTAATGGTAATAGTTTCATCCTTGATGAACTATTTGTGTACCATTAGGAATCGGTGCCTAGAATAGTATTACTTCGATTTTCATCGAGTTTTACTATCCTCACACTTACCACTGCATATCGGTATTCCTCTTAGGAAAACCGCATGGTGAGCAACAATTCAATTGTTCTCTTGTGAGTTGTATAAGTACTATACTTTGGTATCCCTAGGATAACCTACAATTGGCACTTATCCAATTTGGGTTCTAGTTTGGCATCATCCAAACATATGCCTAGCATTCCCAAATTATCAAGATTGAGAAACCCGGTTTCTTTCATGTTCATATCTAATATGATATCTGTCAAACAGATTTTTATGGAACCTTATTCAAAATAGGTTCTTGCACTGTTTATGCGTATCCGTTGAAGGAAATGGTAGCTCAGAGCGACTCATGATTAACCTTATCATGTCCAACAAAATCCAGTTAGTCATTTCGGACACATCGTCAAATTGACGTGTTCCGAGAGGAGTCCTCATTTTGAAAGAATACTTTACTCTTTCAAGTATATTAGAAACTTATTGCTTAAGTATTTTTCATTACGGTCTTACCGTGACAGTTTAATACTTTAGCCGATCAATTTGTCTATTTCGTGTCGAAACTGTAAAAGTTTCTGATTTGTGTTTCAATAGAAACACATAACCATAACGCGATGCCACATCCGTAAAGGTCACGAAATATTCATATCCACCTCTAGCCTAGCTAGACATGGGCCCACTTGCTTCACTATGAACTAGGGCTAATAGATTGGTGGCATTTGCACTTTTACCAAGTAAATGTGTTTTAGGCACTTTGCCCAATAAACTAGATTCGTAGACTTTATTTGAATAGAATCAAAACAGTCCTAGTATCCACTCTCCAAAAGTGTGGATATACGATTCTTGTTTAATTGTGTCCCAGACAACAATGCCACAATTAAGTTTCATCTTATCAAATCAGTTGAGCTATTTATTTGTCATATTATATATTCGAGATTTATTTATATTCAAAATATAAATTCTGTTATTCACATCTAATGTGTTTATCTCAATATCATCTTTATATATAAACACTTTAGTGTTCTAGAATATAAGGTTTCACCCGCGCGGGTTAAACACTGATATAGAGATAATGTTTCTAGTCAAACTAGTTACATTATAACAGTTCCCTAATTTAAGTACACACCCGAGGGTGGTTCCTAAAGTTATGTATCTACGGTTAAAACAACAGCGACATTCGTCCCGTTTCCAATCCGCATATTAATCTCAATTGAGTTCAGTATCCTGCTCATAGCAGATTTTGAACATCAATATATTTATATCACACTAAGTATCTAAAATCCAATTTTAATACTAGTAATGAATATATGTATGACAAACATATTTGAAGTCAGAACCTTGCCCGTTCTTCAATTCCTTCATGTCTGCTATGTCCAAACGGCAGTCACGCTTCCGCGATCCCGTTTGCCACAATTAGGCAGATATTTTGGGATATGTCTTTTATCTTCCCCAGAAGATTATAATGATTTTGCCTTTGCCCTTTTCAACACTCCAGAAGCCTTTGGCCAAGCCTTGGCCTTCTAGAATATCGAAGTAAGGTGCGCCTTGCGCTACTTGCCTATTGCAAAGTTTGACTTTGTCTCCTTGAGAATAGTCATTAATTCTCCAAGAATTATTTTATTGCAATTATAGTACTTCTAAGATCTAATTATAGATCTATGAAGTTCCTTCAATTTCTTTATCATACTTTAAGGATCTAACCTTTAGTTCTGACAAAGGAATTAAGGAGTCTACTGTGACAAGCTTAATGGATTAAGCAATAAAGTTATCATCACATAAATCTTCCAAAGATTATGCTCTACTATTTGCTTAACTTCGGGCTTAGGCATAATATGTATTTATCAAATAAAGTAACTTATTATTTTCCAGGACCATCCTGAAATTTATTCCCAATTTTGAAAATTAAACCATTTAAATACATTTTCCCTAGGATTATGTTTTAAAATGTCAATCTTTCAATTTTATCTTGATTTTAATAGTCCAACTATTTAATCAACGATTTTGGTACTATTTATTATAATGATTACAATAGTCCAACTATTTAATCAACTATAATTTAATAGATTAACATCAATTATATGATTACTATAATCCAATTATAAAATCAACTATAAATGAATAGTTTGAATATAGTCCAACTATTTATTAAAAACAACATTTAAATATTAGTCCAACTAACATTTAATTTATATGACGAATGATATTTGTTTTGAGCGCGTATGGCAAGTAATTAAACGAATATTGCAAATTCATTCTTGCCTCCCACTATTTTTCGGCGAGCCTCTAACCCTCTGTCGAGTACTCGGGAAACCGTGTTTCCTAGCGGGCTAGGATCCCGTTAAATATCACACAATCTTGACTTTGGCCAACAATTGTATGATAATTAACTAGGTAGATCTCTAAGATCAATTGGATCCAATCTAATTCCTAGATCAGTAGGGGGACATCCAAGTCCGAAACATATATCTTATATATGCCAATACATCCAATGTATTGCCTAACCTTTTTCCTCTGAATCAACTAAGCCTTGGCTTTGGCACAACAAACTTAGTGATCCCAGTTAAGCGCGACCCATTGACCATGGAAGCTTCGTAATCAATGTCGATGGACAAGAAGTGGTCTTGACTTTGGCCAACAAACCACAACTTGGACAAGACACCAATATGGAACAAAGCCTTCGTGATTCAAACACATCCTCGATGACAAAGGCCTTGACTTTGGAAAACAAGCCAATGCGAGTCTCGGATCTTGAGTGAGAATCACTCAATGGAAGGAAAAACGCTTAATATTTTGCGAGGGTTTTTCGAGTGCAAATTGGCAACCAATTTATTATATTTGTTAAGGTCTCATCATCATACACCCTTAAACATGCATTCTAAACACATAATAAAGCGCGTATGTAAAATAATAATGATATGCGGATGGATACTTTACACATTGATCCTAGATCAAATCTCTCCATTTCTCTCTCCCACTAGCACATGTATTACTTCTACCCGTTACACTACACTTCTAAAGAAACCTCATTTACATTGAGGGGAATAGGTGAAAGAGAGAATACAAAGAATAATGAGGTGATAAGGCTGGACACGCAGGTCCAATTAATAAATCAAATTTATTACAATAATTTCTAAAATTGTCCCACCCATCTAATATCCCTCGATATACATTATTCATGCATCGCAACCATGTATTCACACAAGCATGTTATCAATCAATCTAATCAAATTAATTAATCTGATAATTAGTGATCATCCAATGTTCAAACAACGATTTGTTTGATTTTTCGCGAGTCAAACTCGTTTTGCGAATAAGTACTAAGGTATGAATTCTCGAATTAAATAAACTACAAAATTAAATCCAATTCAATATGCATTTATTCTAATTCGCTATTTAATTCCAAATTAAATACTACACTTTATTAATGAACTTTTACGACTTAAATTCCAAATTTAATCGTTACGGGTCTCAAAGCCCGATTAACGTCCAACGTCAATTAATTAAAGTCCAATGGGCTTTTAATTTTTTTTCTTAAGGCGTGGACTTTTGGTCAACTCGGGTCAAACCGAATAACCAAAATCCAATCCGGGAATTACCCCATAAGCCCAGAAATCAATTTTTGCCCATTATGCCCAATTAAACTTTAAAGGTCCATTAGTCGCATTTGGGCTTTATGGAAGCGGTTTTGGGCCCAATTGGATCCAATCCATTTGGCCTAAACCTAACTTGGTACAACCAAGCCCAATAACAACTTTAAAAGCCCAAATCCAATTTTAAGGCCCAATTAATTAAATTCCAAAAATCCAATTTCCCAATTTAATTACACTAAAGTGTATAATACAATTAATCACCCAAATCAATATTTCCAAAACATTAATTTATACAAGTAATCACGCTCAATTACAACAAAAACATGTCCAACACACATTTCATCAAAAATCAAACCCAATTTTACATGCTAAAGCTCTCGGCAATATGGGCAATTTGTGTCTGATTCGGTTTCAATCCATTAAATCCACAATCGACATTAATCACCATTCCCGAATGATTCCAATTCATCCAATGAACAAAAAATCAAAAATTCCAAGACAATTAGGGCTTCCAACCATTCGGCCACACAAAAATGATCCAATCATAATTTCTTCAAATTCCATCTAATCAATCCTTAATTAAAACACATTTAAACAAATATTCATTCATCCAATTTCATAAATCATGCTCAACACACAATTTTACCCAAATTTTAAGCCCTAAATCAATTTCATGCTCAACCTTGCTCTGATACATTGTGGTGTTGCTAAGGTCCCAATATCATTAAACAAGCATGAAACAAGTGCGAATATAAATCAACGAAGTTGAGGAATACTCACATCGATCGGTTGAGCGACGCGACGACGAATAAAATCAACTTTCTGCCTCCAACATGTCACGGCAGTGGCAGTTTCTGTCATCACCATTTTTCGGCTTCAAGCTTCAAGAATCAAGCTCCAAGCTTCGTCAAACGATTCCCGGCTCATGGGTGGACTTCCCTATCACCTTCGCATGTCTCTCAGAGTGCTAGCTCTCTTGATTTTTGCCACAAAACCAAGCACTTTGCTTCCCTATCTCCTCTTGGCTCTCGGCAGTTCACTGCCAAACCATAAGAAAGAATGCCCTCCATGGGCATGAGAGAGAGATGAGTTTGTGAGAGAGAGAGTTGTGTATTTTTGTTAATTAAAATGGTAAATGATTTTCCAAAAATCATATACACAAATTGCATTCAAAAAGTCAACAAATGACAAGCTTTAAAAGCTCCCAACAACTCCCATCAAGTCACATCATTCGATCAATCAATGGTCACATCACTCAAAGTGACATGTGATTTGACGTTTGATGTGACTAGCGATTTGACCCTTGATTTGACTTGCGTGCCGCACTCGAATTCGAAATGTGAATGCGCTCGCAAACAATCCCGGGCTTAGGTTCGCTATTTCCAAATTAACGAATTTTCCATTGCGTCGTAATTAAATGATTACGCCTAACGAAATCACTATTCACGTCGCTAATGAATTAATTCTAAATTAATTCGTTCGCCCGAATTAAAATCTAATTTTAATTCCGCGTCGAAATCCAATTTCGTTTAATATATCGAATATATTAATTCATCTATTAATTCCAAATTAATTATTATCTCTCTTTATTAATATTTTATCCCAGATAAAATATCTCCGCAATTAATCCCAGATTAATCTTCTCTCTCATCTAATTAATCCCAGATTAATTAAAAGTGCGAGTCATACGTCATCGGTGAATCTTCAGGAAGCGACCCATGAGATCCCCGGATATGTTGGTAGTAAATTCGGTCGTGGGACTATTCGAACACGTAAGTACCTCGTACTACGTTTTACCGATTTACAAGACAAGGTTGGCTTCTAGCAAAGCGCCATGCCTACCCAATTCTCTAGAAATATCCTTACAGGAATAAAGGATCTATATCAGGCGTAGTATACGTAGTATTGTGTATGTCGATCCAGTATCGGATGATCACGTGCTAGGCCTGGGGCTGGAATTATGTCTGCCCCGTACGAAGCACATGTCGGATGTCTGGCAACTAGTCTCTATAATCGGATAACTATGACCTAGTCATATTATCCTGATGACTGCAGTACTTAAGAGTACTAGTACCGTATCCTACGTGACCATCATCTCCATATGACTGAAGTGATACTTTCGTCTTGACATCACACCCAACACACTACGATTTCAATATACCCAGCATAGGCGTACACATAACCTGTTAAAGCCCTGGATGACCGCAACCAAAGTATATTGATTGTCGCAAGTATTAGCGGTACAAGTCTCAGGTTAAGACCAAATACATCTACCCTGATTTCGGATTTTTATAGACACATAGTCATACTACCAATGGAATTCCGAGTGGGTCTATCCAGAGCGAAGCTGTTTCCCATACCATCAGTAAAACACAACCTCCTATTAAACTTGCATGAGTATCCTATACCCAAATATATGAGAACTATGCCGTTGTGCCCTCACAACGCGCACAAGTGTAATACTAATCTTTTACGTATTTATCTATGTCCAATCTCGACAATGCTCTGACTAAGGATATTTAATGATTTATCCTTCGTGGACTGATACTGTCTCATATCATTCTCAATCCAGGAAAAAATCATAAGGACCTCCTATCATTTATAAATCTAGGTGATCTAATCACAAATGATAAGAGTGCAATCTCCTTTGTCACATAGTTAATTTGTACAACAACACCATGATCTGTACAAATAGTGACGATATGGGTCATAATTGTCCAACAATCTCCCACTTGGCCTATAGCCAGTCACTCGAGTGTTTGGCACCCGAACTATGTACGATTGGCTCAAACTGCTGAGAAGGTGCTTTCGTCAGTGGATTTGCATGATTATCATCTGATGCGATTTATTCGATCATCACATCGCCACGATGTATGATCCGAACGAATCAGATGAATATCGAAGTATATATCTGGATCGTTGATGAGACCATTAATTCTTTAGCCTGTGCTGACGCCTAGCTCAGCTGCTAACAGCCATAATTGTCCAACAATAAATTCATAATGATGCGTCTCAAGAATTAATTCTTTACTCAGTCATCACAATTGAATTAGCTCTATCATTTGTTATTGCCAAACACCATTCCTTATGTCTTAAAATGCTCCGTTTGTTCTTTTCCCTACAAAAATAACACACAAAATTAAAAACTCTACAACATGTATACACAAAATATAAAAATAGAAATTACAACAAATTGCATGGGTTGCCTCCCTGCTAGCGGTAAATTTTTTGTCTTCAGCCAGACGTGACTGAAATCTATCTGTCAATGAGGTTTCAGCATCATTTTGGATGTCCGATTAAAGACAATCCCATGAGCGTTACTTTTGAAGGGTTTCTTCCAACGGTAAGGTAGCAGAAAAATTTTTGTCCCATTTAGTGCTTGTGCCACCTTTTTGCTCCTTGTTGCTCCAGTTGTTCCTACAAAGAAAGAAAGAAAATCAGGAGGTCTCGTATGGTGCTTGACTTGGAATGGAAGTTCCATTCTGTCAAGCTTCTGGGTGCTATCTTTGATTTGTACTCCCCGATACAGCGATGTTTCTCCTAAATGCTCTGGATTTTCTATTTGGTCTGACATTTGCTCCTCAATTTGCTCTGTTTCTTGCTCCACCTTTTCTTCACAGATGTATTTGAAAATTTCCATATTCAGCTCTTCATCCGTCATCTGTGAAATGCATGCTCCATAAATATCTGTCTGATGATGTAAAGATGTTTCTGACATTAGGTTTTCATCCTCTGATACGAGTGCAATGGATGGTTCAGGTAGATCTTCATCAAACATCATTGTAAAGCATGCTCCAAGATCTTCATTTTGAGGATTGAAAGTTTGATCCTCCGTTGTTGGTGCAGTTGGTACAAATAGATCAGCTTCATCCTCGTCAGAATCTGAATAATAAAAGTCAAATAGAGACTTTGCTGGTTTGGGCTCCTGAACTGATACCCTGGTTGTTGATACTGCTCAGCCTCATCCTCTGTTAAGGTGTCATTGTGGATCTCTGGGTACTCGAAGGCTTCATCAGTGTCATCTAAAAATGCTTCTTGAGGTATTAAGTTCTGGTTTTCTGTTAATTGTCTGATCTGATCTGCTATTCTCTGTATGGATTCTGTTTTACTCTGAATACTTTCGATTTAATTCTGGAATGTTTCAAGCATTGTATCCAACATTTCATCTCGTTTCTTGAACACATCTTTGAGCATGTCAATCATCTGATCTTCTTCTGATTGTTCGATTGTTGATGAAGATCATTGTAGGTGGGTGGTGGATAAGATGGAAAATGTGGTTCTGTGAAATGTGATGGCTCGTCATACCATGAAGGATCTTGATAGCTCTGCAACCCTGGATGGTAGTTGTATTCGCAATAATCTCTAGGGTGGTTACCATTACATATGTCACATCTCCTCATTGCGTCTTGTTGAGCAAATGTGGTATTGCTTGGTTCTGGCATCGAGTGATAATTTTTGTGCTGGACAACAGGCCTTAGAAAACGGACTGTTGCTCCCAGATTTGGGGTGTATCTTCTAGTAAAGCTCGTGATCTCTCAATCTCCCAATAATGTTCCATTTTTCAATCACCTGAAAACAAAAGAAAGAAATAAAAATTACTAATAAAAATGAAGAAAATTAGATACAAGTAAATTAGATAGCTTCAAAATTAATAACTCAAGAAAAATAAGCCCCCGGCAACGGTGCCAAAAACTTGACCGGCGTAAACACACACGTATAACGCAAGCGCACGTATCGTTCAAGTAGTATAAGAATATCGATCTCACGAGGACTTAATTTTTACTGTTGTTGTTAATTATTGATACTATTTATTTACAGGTATCTAATTATATGGAGAAGAGAATGATTGTTTGATTGGTTGAATGCGGTTTTCCATAATTAAAATAAATAAAATAAACAAAAGAAAATACTAAGTAAAATAACAAAAGACTCAAAGATCTAGGGTTGTGAATCATTCTAATATCTTTTAAAAGATGAAGTGATTATTTTATATTTGTGTAATAAATCATTTTACTAACTTGGAACACGAAATTATGCAAAAGCCTATGTCGATGGTCAGACGCAAATACCCAGTTTAACCCAATTGAACCATATGTCTGTGTCAACCAAATTATCTGGATTCATTAAGTTTAAGTTTCAATTATGGCTACCCCCGCCCGACAGGTATATGTCTATCCTGTAAGGAAATCTATTAAAGAGTTATTTATCCTCAAGGAAGATCGTGGGCTATTAAGTCTAAGGCTGAAACCTAAAATCTCTATGTCTAGTTCATTTTAGATTTACCACATCAATCTTATCGGTGATCAGACAACAAGAAGCATTAAGCTTAAGACTTAATAAGTAAACCTTTAAATTACCCAAACTATAAAATAACCCCTTATAAACCGGTGATATTAGAATTCATCACAACCCCAGATAACTAACACATAACTAAGGCTAGTAAAAACTTAAATAAAATAAAAGACATAAAGTAAAATGCTGAAAAGTAAATGACGGAAAGAAAATGCTGAAATTAAATACTGAAAATTAAATGCTGAAAAGTAAATGCTGAAAGTAAATTACTGAAAAGTAAATTGCTGAAAATTAAATAAAGTAAAAGTACAATAAAAGAAAATGTTGAGGTAAAAGTATCCACTTTTATTACTTCTATTTTAGATATCTCCCTTAATATAATATATTAACTTTGCATTATAATTACCAACCAGCCATATAGGCGGTATCCAGATTAAGTCAAATTAATAAATAATTACCAACCGACCAATCAGGCGGTATCCAGTTTAGTCAGGTTAAAACCAATTTAAATAATTACCAACCGACCAATATGGCGGTATCCTCGTTAAGTCAGGTTTTAACTAGTTTTTATATTATAATTAAGGGAGATTAATCTAAATATTAGTAATAAAATTTTTACCTTTTACCCCAGTAAAGGGGAGTTACCTCCTCATTACTGAAAAGTAAAAAACTGAAAATTAAAGAAAGAAAAGTATTGTGCGTAAAAGTAAATTGCGGAAAGTAAAAACTGAAAAGTAAAGAAAAGAAAGTGCGAAATCGGAAATTAATTATTAAAAGCTATAAATAAACAAACAAGATACAATCTTCTTAGTATTCTTAAGGAATTCCTTAGAAGAAAGTATGAATTTACAAATGAAATGGCTTCGTATTTATAGGCAAAATTTTGCATCCATCAAATCATCCACCAAATCAATTATTAATTGCTCCACTAATTGCTCCACCAAATCCATTATTAATTGCTCCACTAATTGCTTATCATGTTTGGTGGTGATTTGATAATTTTTATTATTTATTTATTAATTTATTTTTTGCTTTGAAATTGATTGAAAATGACTTTAATAATTACACACAACACACTTCTGGATGGTTCATCAATTCGGGCATGAAATCTTCCGAATTCGAAATTATTTTGTCTTTCAAAGTTGTAGATCTTTGATTCTTCTTTAATCTGGAACTTGAAGCAGCTCAATCCGATATCGGAGTAAAACGTTATGCCTAAAATACGACAGATGCGCAAAACTGTAATTTCCAAAACTGCACTTCGTTAAAACGCCCTTTCAAGTTTCCAATCTCCAAAATTAATATGTCAAGTCCAATTTTTGCCCTTATTTGACCCACATTTCGTCCTAAATGATTTCATTGTGTCCCAATATTATTTTATCTGCAAAATAAACTAAAACACATCAAAACGTTCATCAAACCCGAGAAACTAAACAAAATATTAAGTAAAAGGGGCGGTAAATATTGATATATTTTCCGCTCATCAATCATGCTCCAATATATAACTCATCACTATATGTCTCATTAATGAAAACTCACTAGTGAAGAACATAGCTTACGAGAAGTTCAAACTTACCTAGTAAGCTTGATGCAAAGATCTAATATCCTTCTCTTTGTTGAAATTGTTGGAGAACTTCCAAGGATTGGCAGCTTGACTCTAAGATCCAATCTTGATTCCAATGCTAGCAAGCTTCACTCCAAGATCCAATCTTGATTTCTCCTAGATGAAATGTTGTAGAGCCCTCACAAATCTTCTCTAAATACTTCCCTAACTTAGGCTAATTCTCCAAGAATTTCTTGTACTTAGTTTTCTCAAGCTTAATTAAAACCTTCCTAAAGCTTGCTATTTATAGCAAAACTTAAGCAATTTTTTAATTAATAAAAGTTATAATTAACTTTTATGCGGGCTTAATCAAATTTATCCAAATATGTATAATTAGGTGTGACTAATCATATTTGTCTACCACTTTGATTTAATCCAATTAAATAAAGACAAAGATTAGGAAATGGATTAGTTCAATATTTTGCACTTTGATTTAATCTAATTAAATCAAGCCAAAAACACCTATAATTATATACTTGCAATTACTATAATATTCTCAAATGGTAGAGATAATTATGAAATTATGACAAAGCCCTTATGTAAATATTGAATTAATCCAATTACGTCAAAGTAAATAATCAATGTTATCTAATAACACTTGATTATCTTAGTTGTTAATTATAATATCGAATATTATCTTTTATCAAAAATAATCGGCTACACAAGTGCTCAACAAGTACACTTCATATTGGGATTCTCTAAGTTCTGACCTGTTCGTCATAAAAGCCTAGCTAATATGTACGCAATTCGGCCACCTCCGAAATCGTGAAGAACGAGAATGACTTTTCTAAACTATACAAGTCGAGGTCATCACATATGTTTAACAACCCCTCCGTCGTAGGCCATCCAAGTTGTGCTTAGGAAACATAGAATACACCGTCAAGTTTTCGAGGCGCACATCTCTTGTCGACATATCCACGATTCTTTACAACCGATGCGATCCACCCTGGGTGATCGACTTTAGCCAAAATCTTAAGAATCGTGACTTACTTACATGGATACCTAAACCCCTTATGGTACACATACGGGCCGACAGATTCTATCTTGATTCGCACTTGATTAATGAGTGCATCGGTCTACACCCAACGAACATCTAGAGGCCATACCATGAAAGGTTTTGACATACATGGCATCAAAGTGTGGAGGATCTCACACAAAATCAATGTTATCCTATAGTCAAAAAATCACATATGCTACTCGACTCGAGAAGATTCCTATTGACGGTGGTGTATACTTCCAACTATTAGGAATCACCTGTGAGTCATTCAGTATCTGGTCCAACCAATACTCAAATGTCTATACGAGCTTCCAAAGCTCATGGTACATCGATTTTAAGCCATTGGAACTCCAATTCCAATATACGACATGTGCTAGTCTTCTAGGTTATAGGAATTCGAACAAATTCCAAAACCAACGACTATGAATATTTACTTTAAGAATATTTTACATAATAATACTTATTTCAATGTCAGACCACCTAGTGTCCAGTATTACTACAAGACTATTCTAAGACCGATGTCATTCTTATCATATTTATACATTAATCTAATATACATAATAACAATACCATTAATAAGTTATGAAATGAAAATATAGTTATTTTATTAATAAATAATAAAATGTACAATACATTATTCGGATTGGCACTCCAAGCACTAACTCCAACAAACTCATACTTGCTTAGTGTCAATCTGGATGGTACTGCAGTCACATCTCTTCCACATGTTTATTGAATAACTTAGGAGGTAAGGTCTTTGTATGTGGGTCTGTTATGTTTTCCAGTCCTTAATCCTTCAAGACCACTATGTCTTTTTGTTCAATAATCTCTCTAATTACGCGGTATTTCCTTTCTACGTGTTTAGACTTAGAATGCGCCATCGGCTCTTTAGCCTGCGCAGTGGCTCTGCTATTATAACAGTACAATGGGATCGAATCTGTAATACTAGGCACAATGCCAAGTTCTTTGATAAAATTTCTAATCCATATAGCTTCTTTAACAGCTTCTGAAGCCGCTATAAATTTTGCCTCGGTGGTGGAATCAGGTGTTGAGCCTTGCTTTGAACATCACCAACTAACTGCACCATCGTTAAGGGTAAATATGTATCCTGATGTATATTTTCTATCATCTGGATCTCTCTGGAAGTTGGAGTCTGTATAACCCTTAACTTGTAGCTCATCTTCTCCATATTTCATAAACTTATCCCTGGTACCATTAAGATATTTTAGAATATGTTTCATGGTTATCCAATAAATAATAAAATGTACAATACATTATTCGGATTGGCACTCCAAGCAACATTTCCAACATCATATGCATTCGATGCAAGCCAGTTATGAAGAACTCCATAACATGTTATGCACGGCGGAGCATGATTTGAAGAAAGGCAATCTCATTTTGTACCACCAAGGTGGAGCAAGCTCTTCAAAGACTTCTATGAAGTCGAAAAAAATCAAAATACGAAAGAAGACGATATCAAATAGAAACTCCAAAAAGCACAAAGCTGCAAAATCGTATGTTGCTCGTGATGAATGTCTACACTCTAAAAAGTCTAGACACTGGAAGAAAGATTGTCGAGGACTGAATGGAAAGGTAGGACCCTCAGGTACGCATTGTATTTTTTCTATTATTGACATCTCATTAGCCTTAGATGCAAATAGTAGATGGGTGTTAGACACTGGCAGTCCTACTCATATTTGCAACTCCCTGCAGGTAATGAGGGTAAAAAGAAGGCTGAATAAAGGGGAGATCCAGTTTAGAGTTGACAATGGTGAGACATTGGATGTTAAAGCCATAGGAACAGTTATTTTAGATCTCCCCAATGATTGTAAATTAATTTTACATGACTATTATTATACACCCTCTCTTATCATACAGATAAAATCATTACCAATATTGGATAAAGAGAGATACAAAATAAATATTAAAGATGGTGTTTTATGTTTATATGATAAAGACAACTATTTGATATGTGAATGTTCTTTAACTAATGGTCATTATATTTTGGAAACATATAGAAATATTTTTAATGTAGAGGAAAATATATGTAAAAGATTTGAATTAAATAATACTGGATTATGGCATATGAGATTGGGCTACATAGGTGTTAGACGTCTATCAAAATTGGTTAAGGATAGTTTGATTATAGATCTTACCTTAGAACCTTATCCAATTTGTGAGTCATGTATCTAATGGAAAATGACAAAGGCCTCATTTCTTGGTATTGGACATCGTACTGAAGATTTATTGGAGCTAATAAACAGTGATATGTGTGTCCATTAAATCATGCCGCTTAGGATGTTTCAACATACTTTGTGACTTTCATAGATGATAAGTCAAGATATAGATATGTCTTTTCGATGAGACAGAAATCGAAAAATTCAAAATATTCTGAAGTGAAGTAGAAAAAAATCGGGAAATCCATCAAGTGCCTTCGATCAGATCGAGGTGGTGAATTCATGAGCGACGAATTCAGAAGTTATTTAAGAGAGAATGGGATTCTCACCCAATATAGCCCACCAGGAACTCCTCAATATAATAGTGTGTCTGAGCGAAGAAATCATACTTTATTGAATATGGTGTGATCTATGATGAGCTATACAAATATTCCATATTACCTTTGGGGTTACGCTTTACTTACTGTTGCCCACATACTTAACAGAGTTCCATCAAAAGTTATTTCTACGACCACATATCAGATATGGTACGATAGAAATCCAAGTCTTAGATATTTAAAGATTTGGGGTTGTCCTGCATACGTTAGAGTTGCGGGATAAACTAGCACCCATGGGGTATAAATATAGGTTTATTGGATATCCTGAAAATTATTTGTTATATCAATTCTACGATTCTGAGCAACGAAATGTATTTGTTATTCATTTTGCCACGTTTCTTGAAAATGAATTTTTGAGAGAAAGTGAGAATTGTAGAAAGATTGAACTCGATGAGTTTGATCCCAACATTGAGGAACCCGATATGGAACCAGAGATCCAACTAGGTGAAGGATCTACAATACAGGTTCTACATAAGTCGAATAGAATATCAAGGCCTCATAAGAGATTATTTTTAAAATCTGATGTGAGCCTTGATGTTCTCCTATTAGAGGAAACAGATCCGACTAAGTATAAATATGCGATATTGGATATCGATTCGGGAAAATGACAGGAAGTCATGAAATCCAAAATAGATTCTATGCATGGCAATCAAGTTTGGTGTAGGCACTGCATTTTTACACATAAGTCCCTATGATGAGTTTCATTTTGGAGACACTACCTTTTAAGTCACGGAGGTCACGGGAAACGGACATCGGAAGGGGAAATTCAGAATAAACAAGGTTCACTGTTTTCGTTAGTGCTGCGTTCGTGTTTACGTTCGAACGTCAAACAGATTACGGGCGTTCGTACCGCGTTCGAGGAAGCGTTCGAACGATGTCGGTAATTCTGGTTTTGCTGCTAGCCTCACATCCAGCCCAATTAGCCCCCCAAAGCCCATAAAACACATCCCAATTTAAATAAATAAATATTAATTAAAACATTAACTAAATAAGATAATAATTAAATTAATTAAATAATTAAATAAAACATATACCAAACATAAAATAAACAATTACCAACTTAAACTAAAATCATGCCTAAATTAAACAAATCACATACTAAATCAAAATATAATCATACCAAGTTAAAATCAATCAACCAATATATTATTCCTAACTTAAAATATTGTATTCCTAAACCAAGCCAATCAAATATTCAACCTTTCTATCTAGCCAAGATTTGTCCCCCCCTCAATCTTTGACTTCCCTTAACCAAACCAAATCCAATCCATTCCTTGTCCAACACCAAATCAAATCCCTTTCCTTGTCAAGCCCAACCCTTTGCCTATAAAAAGAACCTTCACCAACCTTCTCAACCCTAGTCCCTAGTCCCTAGTCCCTAAGTCATTCACAACACACAAGAAAATTACAGGAAGAAGACACCCAAAAAACAGTAAGCAAAAGATAAAGAGGAAACGGCAGCGAAACCACAAGGAAACAATAGCAAAAGACGGAGAACGACGACTCAAAACAGTAAGACAACGAACGAGAACAGTGAACCAGTGAACAGGGAGAGTTGCGGAGCATCCACCCTTCCGACGATCGTGAACCGTACATCCGAGAGGTGATTTAAAAGGTTAGACCTGAGGGTACCTTTTAATTAGTTTATATTCATTTTTATTATTATTGAATTCTATTCGCCATGAGAGTCATTTATGGATGCATGTTGTGGCTTGAATGAAATGGAAGAGTGTCGTCTCTTGTGTTATATAGGATGGAAACCCAGACGTAAATTCCGTAGCCGAATCCGAATGGACGGTAGTGCGGTCTGTACTTGGGATACAACTCCACGTACCACTTGAGTAAACGGCACCTTTCTCTTGTTTTGTGTTGCTTTTATTTATTTATTTTTCGTCACTTAAATTCTGCATGTTGCTTATTTATGCATGACTCAATCGAGCGCATGGGCTTAGTAAGTGGAATGAAAGATCCCCTATGGGGAGGGGTTAAAGCCCTTTACCACGATACTTTGCCACGCCGGTTGATGTGTGTTCGGTTGGATGCAAGACACGTTCAATCGGACATACTTAGAATAATATGATTGTCTTTATGTTTGTATGCATGATGTCATGTGACGCGCATGGGCTTAGTATGTTGGTCTAAAGGTCCTCTCTTTGAGAGATCAAGAGCCCCAAAAGGCCACCTTTACGGCAGTACTTCGTCGCACCCCTTTATTTTGTTGTTTATGTATTGCGTCCCATTTCATGCATCAGGTCTGTTCCCGTTCGAACGCGTTTACGAACGCAACTCGAACGCGCATGCATTTTTGCCTTATCATGCATCAGGTCTCATTTCCGTTCGAACGCGTTTACGAACGCCATACGAACGTGAGCATTCTGTTTCATTTCCGTTCGAACGCGTTATCAAACGCCATACGAACGCGAGCATTCTGTTTCATTTCCGTTCGAACGCGTTTACGAACGCTACACGAACGCGCACACACTGAACTGAGTCTGTCTTATCATATTCATGCATAATTGCCTCTTGGTTGATCTTTCTTGTGTTATATAGCCAACCGTATTATTTGTATCCCTGCATTTATCCATTCTATGTGTTCTCGGGATTGTATTCAAGCATGATTAGGCTGTTAGCATGTTATTTGGTTAATAGGTTCATGAGATAGTACTCAAGCATGATTATGTTGTTCTTAGTTTTCCATATCATAGGATTGAAATATGTTCATGAGATTGCCATGTGATGTTGCATGTTGTGATGAACTTGTTGATGTATGCATATGAATTTAGAAGCATGATATTTTTGGAAATAAGTGCTACTTAAGCCTGATTAAATTATTACATAAATCCTGTCATTACAAGTGGCATAAGTAAGGGACCATTCCGAACCCAATGGTTTGAGGTCTTCCCTTGCGAGGGGTGAGTGCGGCCTTAAATCTCATTTTTCCCGGTTCACACCGGTGGCGACTCCATTATTCTCCGGTTTAGTCCCCCGTGGCTACTCCGTACTCCCGACCGGGCCGCGAGCCCGGGACAGCATGCGTCGCCCCAGATTTCCTGTGTTCCCACAGTCTGGCGACTCCACTGGGGATAGAGAATCGGCCCCGAAATATTATCTTGTGATGTTTGGATTTATGTTTTAATTGACCGTGTCTATAGTGGATAAAGTGAGGGTTTAATCAAAGGCATTTTAAGGTTAGGTAATGGTTTGGTGTCTTCCTTCATTCACTACCTTTCTAGAAGGAAAAGCTGTGAAGGCACCTAGATAGCCATCTACTTGTAGCCTATTGTGATGGACTAATTTGGAGGACTCGTTGTTTATTCCTGACAACAAGCGATAAGAGCCTAAGAGGCTTGGGTATTTAAGTGAGCCTCGCTCCACCTTCCCTCTGGGGGATCTACAACGGGAAATCCATTTGACAGTCCGTCACATACCATAGCTCATTGGCACGTACCTTAGTGTATAAAAAGGGGTGCGCTCACTTGGTCGCTCGAACCCTTGAGTGGGGAGACCTAGTTGTGGGCCATCCTTCGCCGGTGAGAGCCTTTGCTATACTCTTACTAACCACCCATAGACCGGGTTGGCTAAAGTAGCAATTATTCCTTGAGTATGTGCTTGTGGACCATCCTCATTTGGATGCAGTTGGACTATTGTCAGAAATGCGGGCTTGCTGGGCCATTTAAACTGGGGCAAGTTTGTACCTTATGACTATTAGGCTCAAAGCTTCTGAAATGTTGATGGGCCACTTTGTAAAAATTATTATGTCATGTTTGCATCATCTTTCTTTATGCTTGTGTTTGGGAACATCGTTGTTTGGATCCATTTGGACCATTTATCATGGGATATGGGCTTGTTGGGCCATTTAAACTGGGACAAGAACACATCTTATGACGATTGGGCCAAAAGGCTTCTAAATAACAATGGGCCATTTTATGATTGTGTTCGGAATATTATCATTTGGATTTAGTTGGGCTCTTTGCCATAAGACATGAACTCGTTGGGCCATTTAAACTGGGATGGGTTCACTCTTATGACAGTTGTCCCGAAAGCTTCTAAAATGATAACAGGCCGATTTGTGTGAAAATTTTAATTGATTTAGTATACTATATATGTTACATGCATCTCATGCACCTTATGCATACATACATCATGTTAACTCTTGTGTTCTGAAAGCCATCATAGATTCCCGTTGGGTTAGAAAAATGGGAAGACTCACCAAAATACTGAGAACAGACATGAGTGAATCAGATATTGAGGTATCCCGGATAGATCAGTTGGAAAATGGCTTCGCTAAGATTACTGAACAGTTGCAAGCCTTGACTACTGCCATGACAAATATGGAGTGTGCCCCGTGCCGGGGGAGATTCTGAGAATGTAAGGCGTGAGGAGCCTCCGAATGGGTTAGGGGATGATGTCCCCACTTTTGATGATGACATGGCAGAATATGCAACAGGCAGAGTGATTGGGTCTCAGGCAGAATTTCAGAAGCTTCGGGATCAGGTTGAAACAGTTACCCGCAAAATGGGGGGGTAAGAACAAGGTTTGCTAGATTATGAGGCAATGACCTTCGGAGAACAGCTGCCAGCTCAGTTTAAAATGCCCGACATGGCCAAGTTTAATGGGAACGGAGACCCGAGGGTCCATCTGCAGCAATATGTCTCAGTCATGAGTTCAATGGGCCTATCACAGCGCCAAGTCCAAAAGATGTTTGGGATGTCACTCGAGGGGGCACCTGTGGTTTGGTATCATAGCCTTGACAAGAAGGTTAAGGAAGATTGGAAGGAACTAGCTGATGCTTTTCTGAAACAGTATGTTACAGACTTAGAGATTGACTTGTCACTCCGTGATTTGGAGAACACTAAGCAGAAGCCGGAAGAAAGCTTCAAGGAGTATGTAGACCGCTGGAGAAGCCAGCTTCTGAAGATGCAGACTCGGCCCTCCGAGAAAGACAAGGTCAAAATGATCATCAAGGGTACTAAGCCCTCTATTTATAGTAAGCTGAGGAGGATGACTTCAATGATTTCTGATTTTCGACAGTTGAGGGAAACTGTCATGGATATTGAGGAGAAGAAGAGGCTGAAAACAGAAAGTCCTATGGCCAGAATAGGCGGACTCTTGGGGGGTATTCTGAGACTAAGCCCGCTACTGTCGAGGTTGCTGCCATCAAGAACCGGCAATTCTCCGACCTTGGTAGACCTTTGTCGAAGGTATTTGAAAAGTTACAGGGACAAGGAATCTTGAAACCCTTAGAAGGCAAGCCACTTCCGCACCCCCCACCACCACACATAAATGTGAACCTTTATTGTCACTTCCACCAGCTACATGGCCATAACACCGACAACTGCACCCGCCTCAGGCATGAAATTCAAGATCTCATAGATTCCCATAAAATACCCAACCCATGAAAAGAAACCCTCAACCACCAAGCTTCTCACATGGATGACAGTGAAGAACCATATGCCGAGGAAGAAGGCAGTGCTGCGGATGATGGAGATGTTCCTCCTAGTCTATTTGATCAAGTTTTTTTATGGCATTGATTTTGTTACTTTTTCGAACTCTTTTCCTCAACAATAATAAAGACGTTCATTTCGCTGAAGCTCTTCTGCAATATGAGTATATTTGAGAAAAGTATTCAACCTTGGTACTATGGAATCCAGTGATGAACACGGGGAACCTTCGAAATAAGCAAACAGAAAAGATAAGATAGACATTCAAAATTGGGAAATAGAGCCAGTGAAGATATCAGACTTGGAAGGGAATTAGTTCACCGAGCCGATCAACGTAGACAGATTGAAGAGATAGCTTGTCTGAGGAAGAGAAGGCTAAGCAGTCACCAGGAGAATTGACAGAAGACCTAACCCGACGGGATAGGAAACCCAATCATGCATGCATGCATACACATAACATATTCGCATCCTTTTTGTGTTTGTTCTGTTTTGTAATAACAGGTTGCAAATGAGAAAAAGAAAAAGCGTCAAATACAAGCCAACCAGAAGCAGTAACCGTACAATATCAGCAGTTTTCGAGAAAGAATCGCAGAGGGTCGAGGCCCGAATCAGTATCAGTTTTGGGAATGAGTCCCAGGGTCAAGGCCCACATCAAACACAGTTTGGGATGAATCCTGAGGGTCGAGGCCCACATCAGCATCAATCTGGGGGCGAGGCCCATGTCACTAGCAGTTGGGGCCGAGGCCCGAATCAGTATCAGTTTTGGGAATGAGTCCCAGGGTCAAGGCCCACATCACTAACAGTTTGGGATGAATCCCGAGGGTCGAGGCCCACATCAGTATCAGTGGGACGAATCCCGAGGGTCGAGGCCCACATCAGCATCAGTCTGGGGGCGAGGCCCATGTCAGTAGCAGTTGGGGCCGAGGCCCACTTCAGCATCAGTTTTGGGGATGAGTCCCAGGGTCGAGGCCCACATCAAACACAGTTTGGGAATGAGTCCCAGGGTCGAGGCCCACATTACATCAGTATCAGCATTGCCGGGTATGGCATTCTGGGGGCGAGGCCCATATTACATCAGATCAGTTCTGCCGAGAATGGCACTCCGAGAATGGAGACATAGTCCGGGAATGGGCAGTTCAAGAATGAACAAGCCGGGAATGTACTCCGAGAATGGAGATATAGTCGGGAATGGACAGTTCGAGAATGAACAAGCCGGAATGGCACTCCGAGAATGGAGATATAGTCCGGGAATGGACAGTTCAAGATGAAACAAGACGGGAATGGTACTCCGAGAATGAGATATACTCCAAGAATGGAAACACAGTTCGAGATGAACAAGCGGGAATGGCACTCCAAGAATGGAAACACAGTTCGAGAATGAACAAGCCGGGAATGGCACTCCAGGAATGGAAATACAGTTCAAGAATGAACAAGCCGGGAATGGCACTCCAAGAAATGGAAGCACGGTTCGGGAATGAACCACCTCACAGTAACGGTTCAGGAATGGACCACCTTACAGTAACAGTTCGAAAATGGACCACCTTACAGTAACAGTTCGAGAATGGACCACCTTACAGCAACAGTTCGAGAATGGACACCTCACAGTAACGGTTCGGGAATGGACCACCTCACGATAACAGTTCGGGAATGAACACCTTACAGAAGCACGGTTCGGGAATGGACCACCTCACGATAACAGTTCGGGAATGAACACCTCACAGTGACGGTCCGGGAATGGACCAACCCACAGTAACGGTTCGGGAATGGACCACCTTACGGCAACGGTTCGGGAATGGACCACATCACAACACGGTTCGGGAATGAACCAGGGGTCGCAGCACCTCACCACCCAAATCAACTCAACACATGGTAAGTCAAGTGGCAGCTGGCGAGCCAGGTAAGTAGAAATGCATTGCATAACTTTGATAGGATTTCACTGTTGCACATTACACAAGTCCCATCAAAGTTGGGGGCGACTGTAGGCACTGCATTTTTACATAAGTCCCTATGATGAGTCTCATTTTGGAGACACTACCTTTTAAGTCACGGAGGTCACGGGAAACAGACATCGGAAGGGGAAATTCAGAATAAACAAGGTCACTGTTTTCGTTAGTGCTGCGTTCGTGTTTACGTTCGAACGTCAAACGGATTGCGGGCGTTCGTACCGCGTTCGAGGAAGCGTTCGAACGGTGTCGGTAATTCTGGTTTTGCTGCTAGCCTCACATCCAGCCCAATTAGCCCCCCAAAGCCCATAAAACACATCCCAATTTAAATAAATAAATATTAATTAAAACATTAACTAAATAAGATAATAATTAAATTAATTAAATAATTAAATAAACATATACCAAACATAAAATAAACAATTACCAACTTAAACTAAAATCATGCCTAAATTAAACAAATCACATACTAAATCAAAATATAATCATACCAAGTTAAAATCATAACCAATATATTATTCCTAACTTAAAATATTGTATTCCTAAACCAAGCCAATCAAATATTCAACCTTCCCTATCTAGCCAAGATTTGTCCCCCCCCCCCTCAATCTTTGACTTCCCTTAACCAAACCAAATCAAATCCTTGCTTCCTTGTCCAACACCAAATCAAATCCCTTTCCTTGTCAAGCCCAACCCTTTGCCTATAAAAAAACCCTTCACCAACCTTCTCACCCTAGTCCCTAGTCCCTAGTCCCTAGTCTCTAGTCCATACTCCCTAAGTCATACACACACACAAGAAAATTACAGGAAGAAGACACCCAAAAACAGTAAGCAAAAGATAAAGAGGAAACGGCAGCGAAACCACAAGGAAACAATAGCAAAAGACGGAGAACGACGACTCAAAACAGTAAGACAACGAACGAGAACAGTGAACCAGTGAACCGGGAGAGTTGCGGAGCATCCACCCTTCCGACGATCGTGTACCGTACATCCGAGAGGTGATTTAAAAGGTTAGACCTGAGGGTACCTTTTCATTAGTTTATATTCGTTTTTTATTATTATTGAATTCTATTCGCATGAGAGTCGTTTATGGATGCATGTTGTGGCTTGAATGAAATGGAAGAGTGTCGTCTCTTGTGGTATATAGGATGGAAACCCAGACGTAAATTCCGTAGCCGAATCCGAATGGACGGTAGTGCGGTCTGTACTTGGGATACAACTCCACGTACCACTTGAGTAAACGACACCTTCTCTTGTTTTGTGTTGCTTTTATTTATTTATTTTGTCGTCACTTAAATTCTGCATGTTGCTTATTTATGCATGACTCAATCGAGCGCATGGGCTTAGTAAGTGGAATGGAAGATCCCCTATGGGGAGGGGTTAAAGCCCTTTACCACGATGCTTTGCCGCGCCGGTTGATGTGTGTTCGGTTGGATGCAAGACACGTTCAATCGGACATACTTAGAATAATATGATTGTCTTTATGTTTGTATGCATGATGTGATGTGACGCGCATGGGCTTAGTATGTTGGTCTAAAGGTCCTCTCTTTGAGAGATCAAGAGCCCCAAAAGGCCACCTTTACGGCAGTACTTCGTCGCGCCCTTTATTTTGTTGTTTATGTATTGCGTCCCATTTCATGCATCAGGTCTGTTCCCGTTCGAACGCGTTTACGAACGCAACTCGAACGCGCATGCATTTTGCCTTATCATGCATCAGGTCTCATTTCCGTTCGAACGCGTTTACGAACGCCATACGAACGTGAGCATTCTGTTTCATTTCCGTTCGAACGCGTTATCAAACGCCATACGAACGCGAGCATTCTGTTTCATTTCCGTTCGAACGCGTTTACGAACGCTACACGAACGCGCACACACTGAACTGAGTCTGTCTTATCATATTCATGCATAATTGCCTCTTGGTTGATCTTTCTTGTGGTATATAGCCAACCGTATTATTTTGATACCCTGCATTTATCCATTCTATGTGTTCTCGGGATTGTATTCAAGCATGATTAGGCTGTTAGCATGTTATTTGGTTAATAGGTTCATGAGATAGTACTCAAGCATGATTATGTTGTTCTTAGTTTTCCATATCATAGGATTGAAATATGTCATGAGATTGCCATGTGATGTTGCATGTTGTGATGAACTTGTTGATGTATGCATATGAATTTAGAAGCATGATATTTTTGGAAATAAGTGCTACTTAAGCCTGATTAAATTATTACATAAATCCTTTCATTACAAGTGGCATAAGTAAGGGACCATTCCGAACCCAATGGTTTGAGGTCTTCCCTTGCGAGGGTGAGTGCGGCCTTAAATCTCATTTTCCCCGTTCACACCGGGTGGCGACTCCATTATTTCTCCGGTTTAGTCCCCCGTGGCTACTCCGTACTCCCGACCGGCCGCGAGCCCGGGACACAGCATGCGTCGCCCCAGATTTCCTGTGTTCCCACATTTGGGACTTAGTTGAACTTTCTGAATGATATTGGTTGTAAATGGGCTTATAAAGGAAGCGAGGGCCAGATGGAAAGGTAGAAACCTGTAAGGCCCTACTGGTAGCGAAAGTTTACACTCTACATCCTGGGATTGACTATGAGGAAACGTTTTCACCAGTAGCCATGCTAAAATCCATTAGGATTCTTTTAGTCATTGCTGCATATCACGATTTTGAGATATGACTTATGGATGTGAAAACCAATTTCCTAAATGGATTCCTCGATGATGATATCTATATGGAACAACCAGAGGATTTCATATCCAGTGAGACTTCAAACTTGGTTTGTAAGCTCCAGAAGTCTATCTATGGACTTAAACATGCATCCCGAAGCTGGAATCGTCATTTTGATGAGATAATTAGATTATCTAGATTCATCAACCACGAGGAAGAACCGTGTGTTTATAACAAAGTGAGTGGGAGCATGATAGTTTTCTTAGTCTTGTATGTAGATGACATCCTTATCATTGGAAATGATATATGATTGATGCAAAGTGTGAAATCCTACATTTGCAGGAACTTCTTCATGAAAGACATGGGTGAAACTTCCTATATACTTGGTATAAGGCTCTACCGGGATAGAGTTAAGAAGCTTATAGGGTTATCACAATCCACGTATGTAGATAAAATATTAGAAAGGTACAGTTTTACCAAATACAAGGCAGTTTATATTCCTTTTCGATACGGCATACATTTTTGAAGAAAATGGCACCTCAAACTGAAGAAGAAATAAATAAAATGTCTATCTTTTCATATGTTTCTTGTATTGGAAGAATTATGTATCCTAGGCTATGTATGAGACCTTACATCAGTTTCGACGTCAGTGTGACTAGCCGATATCAATCTGATCCGAGTTATGATCATTGGACAACCGTGAAACATATCATGAAATATCTTAAGGTACTAAGGATAAGTTTCTCATATATTGATAAGATGAACTACAAGCTAAGGGTTATACAGACTCCAAATTTCAGGGAGATCCAGATGATAGAAAGTCTACATCCGGATACATATTTACCCTTAATGGCGGTGCGGTTAGTTGGTGATGTTCAAAGCAGGGCTCAACAGCTGATTCCACCACTGAGGCGGAATTTATAGCAACTTCAGAAGTTACTAAAGACGTGGTTTGGATTAAACATTTTATCATATAACTTGACATTATGCCTAGTATTGCAGATTCGATCTCATTGTACTGTGATAATAGCGGAGTCATTACGCAGGTTAAGGAGCCTAGAGAGCATTCCAAGTCTAAACTTGTGAAAATGAAATATCGCGTGATTATACAGATTATTGAATGAATCGTGGACATGTCGACATGAGATGTACGCCTCGGAAACTTGATAGTGTATTCTAGTTTCCTGAGCACAATTCGGATAGCCTACGACGGAGGGATTGTTAAACATATATGATGACCTAGACTTGTATAGTTCAGAAAAGGTCGTTCGTATTCTTCGCGAATTCGGAGGTGGCTGAATTACGTACATATTAGCTAGAATTATATGATGAACGTGTCTGAACTTAGAGAGTCTCAATATGAAGTGTACTCGTTGAGTACTTGGGTAGCCGATTAATTTTGATGAAAGATAATATTTGATATTATAATTATCAACTAAGATAATCAAGTATTATTGGATAACATTGATTATTTACTTTGACCTAATTGGATTAATTCAATAATTACACAATGGCTAAATAGTAAAATCATAATTATCTCTACCATTTGAGGATATTATGGTAATTATAAGTATGTAATAATATGTGGTTTTGGCTTGATTTAATTGGATTAAATCAAAGTGGCAAACATTAAACTAATCAATTTCCTAATCTTTGTCTTGATTTGATTGGATTATATCAAAATGGTAGACAATGGAGATTAGTCACATCCAATTATACATATTTGGACAAATTAAATTAAGCCCACCTAAAAGTTGATTACAACTTTTATTAATTAAAAATTGACTAGGTTTTGCTATAAATATCAAGCTTTAGAAACGTTTTAATTAAGCAAAGCAAAAGCTTGAGAAAGCTAAATGCAAGCAAGAATTAGAGAAATTAGCTTAAGTTAGAGAAGTGTTTAGAGAATATTTGTGAGGTCTCTACAATATTTCATCTATGAGAAATCAAAAATGGATCTTGGGGTGAAGCTTGCTAGCATTGGAATCAAGATTGGATCTTGGAGTCAAGCTTGCTAATCCTTGGAAGTTCTCCAAACATTTCAACATGGAGAAGTAGATTGGATCTTTGAATCAACCTTGCCAGGTAAGTTTGATCTTCTCCAAAACCTATATTTTTCATTAGTGAGACATATAGTGTTGAATTATGTATAAAATACATAATATTGAAATTAGGGTAATTAATTGTGTTAGGATGCTTTGGAAGTATAAATACAATATGCTTGTAATTGGGTCAAAATATTTATTTTAGACATAAATATAAAATTAGAGTTTGGAACTCTAGATTAAAGTTTAGAGCTATGACTACCATTCTAGAATCACTTGACCACATTTGGGTGACCTAAAATTGTTCACGAGACATTTCTTATTGGGATTCTAAGACCCACTTCCGCTGCCCGGAGCACCGATCCGACCCTAGGGATTCCACATCCGCCCCAATAGTGTAGACATGTGGGTATTCATTGGAGAAAATATTGATGAGTCATATGTGATTCCTAATAGTTGGAATTAAACACCACCGTCAATAGAAATCTCATCGAGTCGAGTAACATATGTGATCATTTGACTATAGGATATTATTAATTTTATGTGTGATCCTCCACACTTAGATGTCATATATGTCAGAGACCTTTCATGGTCTGACTGCTAGATTTCCGTTGAGTGTGGACCGATGCACTCGTTAATCAAGTGCGTATCAAGATAGAATATGTCGGCATGTATGTGTACCATAAGAGGTTTAGATATTCATGTGAGTAAGTCACGATTCTTAAGACTTTGGCCAAAGCCGATCACCTAGGGTGGATCGCATATATCAGAAATGATTTTTGATTAGTTGTAAAGAATCGTGGACATGTCGACATGAGATGTGCGCCTTGTAAATTTGACGGTGTAATCTATATTTTCTAAGCACAACCGGATAGCCTACGATGGAGAGATTGTTAAACATATATAATGACCTCAACTTGTATAGTTTAGAAAGGTTGTTCGTGTTCTTCGTGAATTCGGAGGTGGCCGAATTGCGTACATATAAGCTATGCTTATATGATGAACGTGTATGGACTTAGAGAGTCTCACAATAAGAAGTGTACTCGTTGAGCACTTGGGTAGCCGATAATTTTTTATAATAATTAATATTTGATATTATAATTATCAATTAAAATAATTAAGTGTTATTGGATAACATTGATTTTTTACTCTGACCTAATTGGATTAACTGGATTAATCCAAAATCACATAAGGGCTTTGTTATAATTTCATAAATATCTCTACCAGTTGAGAATATTTTGGTAATTATAAATATGTAATAATAGGTGTGTTTGGCTTGATTTAATTAGATTAAATCAAAGTGCTAGACATTAAACTAATTCATTAAACTTTGTCTTGATTTAATTAGATTAAATTAAAGTGGTAGACAATGATGATTAGTCATATCTAATTATACATATTGGATTAAGCTTACCTAATATTTAATTAATACTTTTATTAATTAAAAATTCCATAAGTTTTGTTATAAAATGCAAGCTTGAGTAAGGTTTTATTAATGCTTGAGAAAGCTAAAAACAATCAAGAATTAGAGATATTGGTCTAAGTAAAAAAATATTTAGAGAAGTTTTGTAAGTTTTCTACAATATTTTAATAAGGAGAATAAGATTGGATCTTGGAACCAAGCTTGCTAGCTTTGAGAATTCTCTATAACAAGGAGAATGAGATTAGATATTGGAACCAAACTTGCTATCTTTGGAAGTTCTCTACAATATTCAATAAGGAGAATAAGATTACATCATGGAATGTATAACTAATTACTAATATTTTATTCTAACAAATATAATTTCCATAAAACAACTACTCATTACACTTATAGATCCTTCGTAACATCAACATTCAGATGAAATGTATATATTGTGGGTGCTGGTTAATAATAGGAGAGATTTGAGGTTAAAAGCCATATTAGGGTAGTTGTGGTGTGATAGAATAATATTTTAATAGATATCAAATTTGAATTTCATAAAAAAATGATAATTATTTTTTATTTTAATCGGATAAAATAAAATTATCTCATTAATAAAATCAGATTTTTTTTATTAATTTATTTAATATATTTTAACAAAATTTTGGATTGAGATAAGAGGATTACAACCAAATTTTCAAAATTTTATATTTAAAACAACAGACAACATACATATAATAATTACAACCATAAAGAGGGGGCCAAACCATAACAATTCTACTTTACTATTAGAAAGTAAAAAGTTGCACGAAAATTACATGAGAATTCAACGAATTATTATTTTACATAAATTATAGACAGCTTCTAGAAAAAGAAATATAAAAAAGAGCTTCTAGCCGGTGAAGATGTCATACCAAGTGGGGAGAGATGTAAACACTTAGAAAAATATATTTGTCATTTTTTTTTTAAAAAAAAATAACTCTGGAGAAATAATTTAGCAAATACTTCAATCCAGATAATAAGCTCATCCAATTTCTTTGAATTAGCATTTAGTAAAAAAAAAAAAAAAAAAAATTATTATGTGAAAAGAAAAAGTTTGGATAAAATTGCATCATTTAAAGATAAAATCATAAACAAACTAAATCAATAAACTTCTCAGCATCGGTTTGATATGATTTTTTAGTAGAGACAAAATAATTTTTTTAAATTTCAAAAATTATTTTCAAAATTTTTATTGGTGTTTAGTTACATTTAAAATAGAGTTATTGAAGATTAAAAAAAAATATTATTTTGTATCTACAGTAAAAAAACTCAAAATTTGAGTTTTTGAGAGTAGAAGTTGGAAAGTTTTATAAAAAATTAAATTATATAAAAGATATTTATTTTCTTTCACAATATTATTTCATTTCTTTCATAACACAACTTTAAAATTTGTCAATTAAAATAATTTTATAAAATTTAATAAAAAATCTCATTGACATCCAAATACCTAAAAATTATTTGTTAAAAATTATATTTTTAAAATACCCTATTAGTAAATGTTCTATTTAAAAAAAAAAGTTAGATATTTAAAGATACGGCACTACAAGAAAAAAGGCTTTTACTGATACTAAATTAGTGTCAGTAAAGGGTTTTACTGACACTATATAAATGTGTCAGTGTTGCCGCAGCCAGAAATCACTGACACTAGTTTCTAGTGTCAGTGATTCTTAGTGTCAGTAAACGTTAATACTGTAGTATCAGAAAATTATTGACACTATGGTATCAGTAATCTCTCACACTATTTTAGTGTCAGTAAATTATTGACACTATATCATCAGTATTTAGTGATACTATAGTGTCAGTAAATTTTGTTACTGCAGTATCAGTATATCGCATATATTTGATTTTTAGTGTCAGTAATTATTGTTACTATAGTATCAATATCCGTCAATATCTTTTAAAATTTAAAAATCGTATTATTTCACAATTATATTTCTTTTTTTTTTTTGTAATTAAATAATAATATAAATATATATAATATATATATATATATATATATATATATATATATATATATATATATATATATATACCAACTCAATGAAATAAAAAAACTAAAAAATTACATTTATATAAAATTCGCAATATAATAGATTAATCGTATTAATCAATTCAACAGTATCACATGATGAATACAAAACTCCATAGACAATCTTTAAATTAACATATATATATTTCAAAAACTACTCTTAAAGTCCATCAAAATGTCATGCCCCCACCAAATTCATGATACTTGTTGAGAAGCCTGCAACAATCCCCCAACAATATGATATCTGGCACAAAATCTGAAATTATAAACCAAATGTTAAGAATTAGATAGACTTCCAAAAAAAATCGATATCTTCATAAATAAAAACATTAAATACATCCAAATAAAAATACAAAATATAACCCTAATCTAATTTTTGTCACATAAAGCACTTATTGACAATAACCATACCAACAACCTAAGAGCATGCATATAAAAAACCAAATGGCATCCATAATAACAAGTTTATCAGATGACATGATCTAATACTGTTTCCAAATGCAGGAAGCAAATCAAGATGACAAGATAGTTGTTCATTATGGAATTCCTGGAAACTAAAAGTTCAAAGCTCAAAATGTACTAGAATGTAACATTCCAGGTAATTGCCATAAAAATAGATGAGATAAACATGTTAGATCTCAATATATCAAATACTGCTTCCATAGCATTCATGCTGCACCTCAAAGCACATCAGATGACAGGTGCCATATCCCCCAAAGGTTTCAACAAGTATCAATCAGAACATGGCAAAACTTCATCAGGTAAAAAACTATCTCCAAGTTCATGTCTGACATAGAGAACATCGAGACACTGTTAATAGAATATTTTACATCATGATTGTTTTAACTTTCAAGTCTCAAAGCAATCTTACCCACTAGCAAAACTCACAAATAAAACAAATTAACCCACCAAATTAAACCCATCAGCACAATTTGCTGCATGTATTTCATCACATAATAACCGCATTCAAAACTTCCAGGCTGCATTGGACACTATAAAAAAGAATTATCATATCAATATTAGTTCATTTAGACATATTCTAAATATTCTCATTGTTGCATATCACAAAAATATATATATATCATAACTTTGTACCTTCACAGATACCCAAGTCACACTACCGCTCTTATTATTAGAATGTAAAGATTGATACACTCTAATTCCCCTACAAAAAATTATAATTGGATATCATATAAATAATGCAACAATAAACCCAATGTTAAAATAAAGAGAAAACAACTATAACTTAACTGATTAACAATTTGCATCAACTCATCAGTAGGATTATTCCCCTTAGGATCCAGATAATATATCGTGCGTCGTACTATGTCAATTGCAAGAAGCACCCAGTGAAAGCTAAATAAGAAAGAAAGGGTAATAAAAATCTGGATTACATAACTTGAAATTGAGCTATGATCTTTATCACATTGCTCATACGCATCTTGAACCATATCAACTACATCACTATAGTCATGACATCTGAAACGTTGACTTTGTGGAAGGTCTTGGCAATTTTCAGAAGGAGATACAGGTTTAGATTAAGCAACTACTACATGGAAAGATAATACAAATATGGGAGTCTAAGCCTCTAAAGTAGGTCATAAGTCATTCTTTCACCCACAAGAATGGCATGACATTCTTAAAGATGATCAAATATTCTGTCAAAAAGCTCCACAAATATGCAATAAAGATCAAAGCCAAACCAAGAGAGAGTGTTACCCCTGATACTCAAAAGATATGAAGTCTAAAAGTAGTCCTTTTCAACCAACAGTCCAGTCTCAAATGCACCATGTTATGCATATCACAAAAGCCACACTTTCACAGATGACCCTCATTTCAAGAAAATTAGAACAACTTTATATGTTAGAACCAAGATAATGTATTAAAAAAATTACCGGCGCATCTCCTACAACACTATAGCTCTTAGAAGTTTCTAATTGCAGTTCCAAGCTATTTCGAGGAGCTTCCAAGCCTGAACAGCAGTTAAATTAAAAATAAAAAATGAAAAAATTATTCATCCAAGCTAATAAATTTGCAAAAAGATTAATATAAAAATAAGACTCTCGTGAATACAAGCAGCTAAAATTGTCCCAATATAACTTAAGATCCCAGTACATAATTGTTAGGATAATTCAGTCACCATGTTTCCATGAAATCAAGAAGCAGTCATAACACGGTGAAAATTTCTAAAACTAGATGATAAGCTAGATTTTATCGATGACAAGAAAAGTATGAATAAGAATATCAAAAATGAATCAAAAAGAGTTAGCAGAACATATTATTTTGCGAAGTAAATAAACATATTAGAAACTCACTCAACTCTTATAAGCAAATCACTGTACAAATTGAAATGAGTCAAGCTTAGAAAATTAGTCAAACTACTCCAAAAAGAGTAAAAAGAGTTGTTTTTGGCAAACTTCTCACACAGAGAAGGCAACCACGTGAACAAACTTACAGCCACTTACGCTCAAACCAGATGGAATCCAAAATCTTGTGATTAAAATGCATACCAAAAATTGAAAACCACTCTCAGATAATCTTGGGGCTTCTTTATCACTTTAAACAAGGCATATAAATAACATGCAGGGTCCACAACTGAAAATTCCAATAAGAAACTGCCGATTAATCTAATTTTTTAAACCTAAAAACTAACAGCAAAACTTGCCCAGAAAAGCACTAATGGATAATTAAAAACCCAATTCAAAAATTAATTAACAAGAGTAAATGATGCATTGAAACACAAAATCAACACACATCAGTTGGATTTACATTAGATCTAAAAATTACCTGACAAATGAGACTCGAAAATAAAAATGCAAAATGCAAAAAAATATACCTTTGGAGTGAAGCAGGGGTTCTGTTGGAGAGGGGAGTTGAACCATGGCTTGCCTAGAAGTCTTGTTGCCATCGGGAATCGCAGACGTATGCCTAGCCGGTCGTGGAGATGTTTGGGAATTTTGAAGAAGTGTGAATTTTTGATGTCGATGCTTGGGAGGAAACGAACAGGTAGTCAGGAGGATTTTTTATGAAGAAGAAATGGTTAGTGAAGAGGAAGTCGAAAATGGGGGGTGGGGGTTTGAAATTGGGTCTGTGTTTCGTTTTGGTGGAGGAAAAACATGGAGGGTTAGGGTTTTGTAAGAGTATTGTGCTCAAAAATGTCAAAAAATGGGTCGGTAAATAAAATGGATTTAAATATTATTTTTAATGACGAAATTTATTTCCCCATTAAATTTTTGCCACAAAACATAGAATTTCTTGTAATGAGAGATTCATATTTGAGAGTAAAGAAGGGGAAACAAAGGCTGCGCGATGAAAAAAAAGGTGGGAATGAGAGGAACCCTAAATTACTAAGATTGATTTGGTAACTACGGTTCAGGTTTTGACCCGACAAATACATATATATTTTTATAAACCGCGGTTTAAGGAACAAAAGTCACGATTTGGCCCAGTGGTAAAGCCTTACAATAAAAAAAAATTTATATCAATGGTTACAATTTCGAGTCCCAGCAGACTTAAGGAAATAATTTTTTTTTTTAATTTTTTTACTGATACTAAGGTATCATTAATTACTGACACTAAATTTACTGATACTCTAGTGTCAGTAATATATGCGAAAAACGTCACTTCCGCGAGGTGTTGGTTCGACTCCAGACGACTACGCGTTTTTTTTTTTTTTTTATTTCTTACTGATACTATTGTAATAGTAATTACTGACACTAAAATCGCTGATACCATAGTGTCAGTAATTATTGATATTTAAGTGAAAAACACGGAAATAGGCCCATTTACACGTCGTTTCTGACA
Organism: Zanthoxylum bungeanum; assembly: GCA_019454045.1. NCBI lineage: Eukaryota > Viridiplantae > Streptophyta > Magnoliopsida > Sapindales > Rutaceae > Zanthoxylum > Zanthoxylum bungeanum. The sequence continues at coordinate 180,405 of SKCR01036748.1, forward strand.
CTTTTAGCCTAGTGTCACTAACCTTAGTGTCAGTAAAGGCCTTTTTTCTTGTAGTGCGGATGGAGATAAATTGGTTCTTTCGGCTTAATAGTTTTTTGGGCTCGATTATTTCTTGTTGTATGGCCTGTATTGCTGGTCGATCATGTAATATATATATATATACACACATATACATACACGACCAATAATAAATAGGTTGAAAAGATATTGATATGTAATATTTTATTATTATATTTTTGTGTGGTAAAAGTGAGATAGAAAAAGAATGTCTATTACTTTTGTTGACGGTTGATGTTCGTTCCAGGGGTAATTCGGGAAAAATCACACCTTGAATAAATCTCTCTCAAGTGTCAATTTGTTTGGTTTGGGGACCAAATACAAACTTAGAGAGTTTAACATGGTTCGGCAGGATGGTCCCAACCTACGTCCACGGACACAAATAAAATGATGTTTTTATTAGGATCTCGGGTCGTACCGACCTCCTTATCCCTTGCTTACACGGTTGACCGACTTTTTACTAGCTTTCACTTATACTAAGTTTTTTGCTCTCTTTTACAAGTGGAGAAACAAATTAGCCAACCCAAAGAGCCAACCATTTACAATGAATTTGCATCCCTTTTATATACTCTGACAAATTATACTGTTACAACAGCTTATGATGTCATTCGTGTTCCCTTGTCATTATTGGGCATTACTGATCATTACTCGTACGTTATTTCCCATTACTCGGACGTTACTGCTCATTACTCGTACGTTACGCACATCCAACCGTCTGGCAGTTCTAGGTTTCATGTAGGGCTTACATCATCCATACATATTCATAAGGTTCATCATCCCCGACCTAGGTAACCGGGTTGGTGTGCCGGGAGATATAACATCTTTCATTGTGTCCACTAACAGATCGGGTCGGTATGTCGAGACTCTAGGTGTTTGGTCTGATTTCATCGACCGGGTCTGATCTGCTGAGTCGATCCTAACTTCAGAGGCTGTCCCGATAAGCTGATGTTGAGGCTGCCCCGATAGTCTAATGTCGAGGCTGTTGGACAATTATGACTCATAGCATCACTATTTATAAAAGACATGGTATTTTTGTACAAATTAACTATGTGACAAAGAAAATTACTCTTTTATCATTTTGTAATTCGATTACTTGGATATATAAATGATAAAAGTCCATATGATTAGTACCAGATTAATAAGATATGAGACAATATTAATCCACGAACGGTTTAATCATTAAATATCCTTAGTCATAGTATTATCGAGACTGGACATCGATAATGCGGAATAGACTAGTATTACACTTGTGTGCGTTGTGGAAGCTTAACGGCATAGTTCTCATATATTTAAGTATTGGATACTTATGTAAGTGTGATAAGAGGTTATGTTAGCTGTTGGACCGGGAACAGCTTCACTATGGATAGACCCCTCGGAATCCCATTGGTAGTATGACTATGTGTCTATGGGAATCTGAATCAGGGTAGGTGTATGTGGTCTTTAACCTGAGACTTGCATCGCTATTACTTGCGACAATCAGTTTGCTTTGGTTTTGGTCGTCCGGAGCTTTAACATGTTATGTGTACGCCTCTTCTGGGTTTACTGAGAATCGTAGTGTAATGGGTGTGATGTCAAGATGAGAGTATCACTTCAGTCATATGGAGATGATGATCACACATGATACAGAACTAGTACTCTTAAATGCTGCAACTATCGTGATAGTATGACTAGGTCATGATTATCCGATTACAGAGACTAGTTGCTAGTGATCCGATATATTCTTCGTACGGGGCAGACACAATTCCAGCCCTAGGCCTAGCATGTGACATCTGATACTGGATCGTATTACACAATACATTGTATACTACGCCTGATACAGATTATATATTCTTCGTTGAATATTTCTGGAGAATTGGGTAGACACGGTGCTTTGTTAGAAGCCAACCATATCTTGTAAATCGATGAGAACGTGGTACGGGGTACGCACGTGTTCGGATAGTCCAATAACCGTATTTACTGCCAACATATCCAAAGATCTCTTGGGTCGCTTCCCAAAGATTCACCGATGATATTTGACTCGAACATAATTAATCTGGGATTAATTATGAGAGAGAAAATTAATCTGGGATTAAATTCGTCTAGAGGAGAGAACGCGATTAATTTGGAATTAATCGATTAAATAAATTTAATAGTTAAATTAGATTTTTCTATTTAATTTATTTATTTGGCCTAAAATAATATATTGGATATATTAAATTGAAATTGGATTGCAATGCGGAATTAAAATTGGATTTCAATGCGGAATTAAAATTGGATTTTAATTCTGGCAAACGAATTAATTTGGAATTAATTCGTTAGCGACTTTCGTAATAATTTTGCTAGGCATTATTATTTAATTAAATTGGATTTAATTATATCGCGACGGAAAATTCGTTTAATTGGATTAAACGAACCCGAGCCCAAAGCGTATTGTGTAAGCCAACTTAAATTTGGAATTTATTTGGGTGGGACCACAACTCACATCACTTGTCAACTTGTGATGGAAGTGGTTGGCAAAATATAAATTGGATTTATTACACAACACACCAACCAAGTCAACACTTTTTGAAAGTGAACTATTCATCTTCTCTCTTTCTTCCTCCTTTGGGCGTGAACATCTCCCTCTTATTCTTGAATTTTTGTTGCAAAAATTCACCATTGCTAGCACTTTGAGAGTTAAATAAGGTGATAGGGAAACTCACCCAAGAGTTTGGAACTCAACAAAGGCTTGGAGCTTCTACATCCAACAAAGAAAGTTTTGAATTTCAACCGATCAATGTAAGTATATTCCGCAACTTATCTTGATATATTCACACACAAATCATTTTTTAGAGACCTTGGGCATGTGTAGGACACTAACATTGGTATAAGAGCCAATCTAAACTTGATTTGAATTTTAGGGTTCTTAACTTTAATTTGGGTATTTTTGCTTGGAGCATGATTTTTCCAAATTGGTTTTTTGGTTGTGTTTAGATGATGATGAATTGGATTTGTGCATCATTGGATTTGAGAAAAACTGATTAGATTAATTTCCCCCAAAATTCCATCATTGCCGAATGCATGTACCCTAGATAAAGCTCATGGTAATTTTAATTTTGACAATTGGATATGTTAAATGCATGAAATGAATATTGATTGTTGATTTAATTGGATTGAAATCAAAATTGGATGTTATTTCTTGGTAATGTCGTGAGTTTGAAGCATGTTGAATGAGTTGATTTTGCTTCAATTTGTGTTGGACATGAATTGGATAATTGAGCATGATTAATTGGATTAATTAGTGTTTTGGAAACATTAGATTAATTGATTAATTGTGTTAATTGTACTTTAAACCCTCATTTTATCCACTATAGACACGGTCAATTAAAACATAAATCCAAACATTACAAGACAATATTTCGGGGCCGATTCTCTATCCCCAGTGGAGTCGCCAGACTGTGGACAACAGAAACTGACGACGTTGTTCTAGGCTCGCGGCCTAGTTGGGAGTACGAAATAACATGGAGTCGCCACCCGGTGTGAACCGGGACAAAGATTTAAGGCCGCACTCACCCCTCGCAAGGGAAGACCTCAAACTGTTGGGTTCGGAATGGTCCCTTACTTATGTCACTTGTAATGAAAGGATTTACATAATAATTTAATCAGGCCTAAGTAACACTTATTTCCAAGAGTATCATGCTTCTAAATCCACATGCATGAAATTAATCATCACAACATACAACATCACATGGCAATCTCATGAACATATTCCAATCATAAGATATGGAAAACTATGAACAACCTAATCATGCTTGGGTACTATCTCATGAATACATCGAATGGATAAATGCAGGAATACAAATAATATGATTGACTACATAATGCAAGAGAGATCACCCAAGGGGCAATTATGCATGAAATATGATGAGACAGACTCAGTTCAGTGTGTGCGCGTTCGTGTAGCGTTCGTAAACGCGTTCGAACGATAAACAGAAGGTTCGCGTTCGTGTAGCGTTTGATAACGCGTTCGAACGGGACCAGACCTGATGATACAAAATACATACGCGTTCGAGTAGCGTTTGATAACGCGTTCGAACGGTAAATCGAAGGTTCGCGTTCGAGTTGCGTTCGATGACGCGTTCGAACGGGAACTGGCAGATTGCATACATTCATATGGTTTTAGATACCGCATTCAAACAGGATCACAACAACGACATATCTAATCACATGGATATCTAAATTATGCATAAAGATTAACATACTAAGGACTAAATAATGCTTAAGAATAAATAACGCACTAGGCCTAATCAGGCTAAATAAATAAATAACGACTACATCATGCTCAAATACAAGTTTGGACGAAACGGAATATATGTATCTCTCAAGTGGTACGTGGAGTTGTATCCCGAGTGCAGACCGTACTATCGTCCATTCGGATTCGGCTACGGAATTTACGTCCGGGTTTCCATCCGATATACCACAAAAGAGAACATGCATTCCGTTTATCCGGAATTCACATCATGCCTCAACAAAACGACTCTCATGCAATAAAAAATATATTAGAATAAGTAAAAGACAAATGAAAGATAATAAATACAAGGTGCCCTCAGGTCTAACCTTTTATGTCGTCTCTCGGTAGTACGGTGTACGGTCGTCGGAAGGGTGGATGCTCCGCAACTCTTCCGGTTCACTGGTTCACTGCTCTCGTTCGTTGTCTTACTGTTTTGGGTCGTCGTTCTCCGTCTTTTGCTGCTTCTTTGACTCCGATTCGCTGTCGCTGCTACTGTTTTGCTGATGTATTTTAGTTACTGTTTTTGGGATGTTTTGGCTACTGTTTTGGGCGTGATTTTTGGTGGTGTTACGGTGTGGTTCGGGGGCTGTTTTATGTGTGTTTTAGGACTGCTGTATGGGCTATTTTGGTGTGAATTAGGGATATGAAAGGGGCAATGCAGTGGGTTAAAGATGCGGCAATGGGGGCTATTAGGGGTTGTTTATATAGAGAATGGTTAGGGCTTCACCTTGTCTCACAAGGAAGGGATTTGATTTTGTGTTGAGCAAGGAAAGCAAGGGATTTGATGGGGGACAAAATTGGTTTAGATTAGGAAGTCAATATCTTTAATTTGTTATAATTGATTTTAATTAGGCATGACATCTTTCTAATTTAGTATGTGATTTTGTTTAGTTAGGAAGGAATCTTGTGTAATTGGTGGGTGAATATCTTAATTAAGGAATTAAAATATTTGATGATTTAATGTTTATTTTAATTTGGTATGTGATTTTTAGATTTTTTTTGATTTCACCATGTGTTTTAAATATGTTTTATTAATTGGGATGTGTTTTATGGGCTTTGGTGGGTTAATTAGGCTTGGGTGTGAGGCTAGCAGCAAAACCAGAATTACCGACACCGTTCGAACGCCTCCTCAAACGCGGCACGAACGCCCACAATCTGTTTGACGTTCGAACGAATTAACAAACGCAGCACGAACGAAAATAGTGAACCTTGTTTATTCTGAATTTCCCCTTCCGACGTCTGTTTCTCGTGACTTCCGTGACTTAAAAGGTAGTGCCTCCAAATGAGACTCATCATAGGGACTTATATGCAAAAATACAGTGCCTACTGTCGCCCCCACTTTGATGGGACTTGTGTAATGTGCAACAGTGACAATCCTATCAAAGTTATGCAATGCATTTTCACTTACCTTGCTCGCCAACTGCCACTTGACTTTCCACGTGTTGAGTTGATTTGGGTGGTGAGGTGCTGCGACCCCTGGTTCATTCCCGAACCGTGTTGTGATGTGGTCCATTCCCGAACCGTTACCGTAAAGTGGTCCATTCCCGAACCGTTACTGTGAGGTGTCCATTCCCGAACTGTTACTGTAAGGTGGTCCATTCCCGAACTGTTACCGTGAGGTGGTCAATTCCCGAGCCGTTACTGTGAGGTGTCCATTCCCGAACCGTGCTTCCATTCTTGGAGTGCCATTCCCGGCTTGTTCATTCCTGAACTGTATTTCCATTCCTAGAGTGCCATTCCCGGCTTGTTCATTCTTGAACTCTGCTCCATTCTTGGATTGCCATTCCCGGCTTGTTCATTCCCGAACTGTGTTTCCATTCTTGGAGTGTCATTCCTGGCTTGTTCATTCCTGAACTGTGTTTCCATTCTTGGAGTGCCATTCCCGGCTTGTTCATTCCCGAACTGTGTTTCCATTCTTGGAGTGTCATTCCCGGCTAAACTGATACTGCTACTGATATGGGCCTCGCCCCCAGACTGATACTGATATGGGCCTCGCCCCCAACTGATACTGATATGGGCCTCGCCCCCAACTGATACTGATATGGGCCTCACCCTTGAAACTGATGTGGGCCTCGCCCCAACACTGTTACTGATGTGGGCCTCGCCCCAGATTGATACTGATATGGGCCTCAACCCTGGGATTCATCCCTAACACTGGTACTGATGCGGGCCTCGGCCCTGATTGATACTGATATGGGCCTCAACCCTGGGATTATTACCCGAATCCGATACTGTGTTTTTCACCGTTTCTGATTAGCTTGTTCTTTGCCGCTTTCTCTTTTCTTCTTCAAAACCTGCGAATACAAAACAAACACAAAACGAATGCCAAAATGTGTTACATGTATGCATGCATGCATGAGTGTGTTTCTCATCCCGTTGGGTTAGGTCTTCTGCTAATTCTCTTAGCGACTGCTCAGTCTTCTTTTCCTCAGGCAAGCTACTGCTTCAATCTGTCTACGTTGATCGGCTCGGTGAACTAATTCCTTTCCAAGTCTGATATTTTCACTGCCTCTATTTCCCAATTTCTGAATGTCTATCTTATCTTTTCTGTTTGCTAATTTCGAAGGTTCCCCGTGTTCATCACTGGATTCCATAGTACCAAGGTTGAATACTTTTCTCAAATATACTCATATTGCAGAAGAGTTTCAGCGAAATGAACGTCTTTATTATCGTTGAGGAAAAAAGTTCGAACAAGTAACAAAATCAATGTCTTTTAAAAAAAACTGGATCAAATAGACTAGGAGGAACATCTCCATCATCCGCAGCACTGCCTTCTTCCTCGGCCTATGGTTCTTCACTGTCATCCATGTAAGAAGCTTGGTGGTTGAGGGTTTCTTTTCATGGGTTGGGTATTTTATGGGAATCTATGACATCTTGAATTTCATGCCTAAGGCGGGTGCAGTTGTCGGTGTCATGGCTATGTAGTTGGTGGAAGTGACAATAAAGGTTCACATTTATGTGTGGTGGTGGGGGGTGCGGAAGTGGCTTTCCTTCTAAGGGTTTCAAGATTCCTTGTCCCTGTAACTTTTCAAATACCTTCGACAAAGGTCTACCAAGGTTGGAGAATTGCCGGTTCCTGATGGCAGCAACCTCGACAGTAGCGGGCTTAGACTCAGAATACCCTCCAAAATTCCACCTATTATGGCCATAGAACTTTCTGTTTTCAGCCTCCTGTTCCTCAATATCCATGACAGTTTCCCTCAACTGTCGAAAATCAGAAATCATCGAAGTCATCCTCCTCAGCTTACTATAAATAGAGGGCTGGTGTGCCCCTGATGATCATTTTGATTTGGTCCTTCTCTGAGGGCCGAGTCTTCATTTTCAAAAGCTGGCTTCTTCTCTCAGCGATCCACATACTCTTTGAAACTTTCCTCTGGCTTCTGTTTAGTGTTCTCCAAATCACGGAGTGACAAGTCAATCTCTAAGTCTGTAACATATTGCTTCAGAAAAGCATCAGCTAGTTCTCTCCAATCTTCCTTAACCTTCTTCTCAAGGCTATGATACCAAACCACAGGTGCCCCCTCGAGTGACATCCCAAACATCTTTTGGACTTGGCGCTGTGATAGGCCCACTGAACTCATGACTGAGACATATTGCTGCAGATGGACTCTCGGGTCTCCATTCCCATTAAACTTGGCCATGTCGGGCAATTTAAACTGAGCTGGCAGCTGTTCTCCGAAGGTCATTGCCTCATAATCTAACAAATCTTCATTCTTACCCCTCATTTTGCGGGTAACTGTTCAACCTGATCCCGAAGCTTCTGAAATTCTGCCTGAGACCCAATCACTCTGCCTGCTGCATATTCTGCCATGTCATCATCAAAAGTGGGGACATCATCCCCCAACCCATTCGAAGGCTCATCATGCCTCACATTCTCAGAATTTCCCCCAGCACGGGGTACAGCCATATTTGTCATGGCAGTAGTCAAGGCTTGCAACTGTTCAGTAATCTTGGCAAAACCATTTTCCAACTGATCTATCCGGGATACCTCAATATCTGATTCACTCATGTTTGTTCTCAGTATTTTGGTGAGTCTTCCCTTTTTTCTAACCCAACGGGAATCTATGATGGCTTTCAGAACACAAGGGTTAACATGATGTATGTATGCATGGGGTGCATGAGATGCATGTGACATATATAACATACTAATCAACTAAAATCTTCAAATAAATCAGCTCATTATCATTTTAGAAGCTTCTGGGCTAACTGTCATATGAGTGAACCCGTCCCAGTTTAAATGGCCCAACGAGTTCACATCTCATGGCAAGGAGCCCAACTAAATCCAAATGGTAATGTTCTGAACACAAGCACAAAGTGGCCCATCAACACTTAGAAGCCTTTGGCCCAATTGTCATAAAATACGTTCTTGTCCCAGTTTAAATGGCCCAACAAGCCCATATCTCATGACAATAGTCCAAATGGATCCAAACGACGATGTTCCCAAACACAAGCATAAAAGAAAGATAATGCAAACATAAAACAATAATTTCTACAGAATTTCCCATCAACATTTCAGAAGCTTTGTGCCCGATGGTCATAAGGTACGAACTCGCCCCAGTTTAAATGGCCCAGCAAGTCCGCATTTCTGACAATGGTCCAACTGCATCCAAATGAGGATGGTCCACAAGCCATACTCAAGGAAATAATTGTTACTTTAACCATACAATCCCGGTCTATGGGTGGGTTCGCAGAGTGTAGACAAAGGCTCTCATCGGCGAAGGATGGCCCACAACTAGGTCTCCCCAATCAAGGGTTCGAGCAAAAGTGAGTGCAGCCCCTTTTTTATACACTAAGGTACGTGCCAATGAGCTATGGTGTGTGACTGACTGTCAAATGGATTTCCCGTTGTAGATTCCCCAGAGGGAAGGTGGAGTGAGGCTCACTTAAATACCCAAGCCTCTTAGGCTCTTATCGCTTGTTGTCAGGAATAAACAACGAGTCCTCCAAATTAGTCCATCACAATAGGCTACAGGTAGATGGCTATCTAGGTGCCTTCACAGCTTTTCCTTCTAGAAAGGTAGTGAGTGAAGGAAGACACCCAACCATTACCTAGCCTTAAAATGCCTTTGATTAAACCCTCATTTTATCCACTATAGACACGGTCAATTAAAACATAAATCCAAACATTACAAGATAATATTTCGGGGCCGATTCTCTATCCCCAATGGAGTCGCCAGACTGTGGTGACACAGGATCCGGGCGCCTTTGATTAACCCTCATTTTATCCACTATAGACACGGTCAATTAAAACATAAATCCAAACATTACAAGACAATATTCGAGGCCGATTCTCTATCCCCAGTGGAGTCGCCAGACTGTGGACAACAGAAACTGACGACGCTGTTCTAGGCTCGCGGCCTAGTTGGGAGTACGAAATAACATGGAGTCGCCACCCCGTGTGAACCGGGACAAAGATTTAAGGCCGCACTCACCCCTCGCAAGGGAAGACCTCAAACCGTTGGGTTCGGAATGGTCCCTTACTTATGTCACTTGTAATGAAGGATTTACATAATAATTTAATCAGGCCTAAGTAACACTTATTTCCAAGAGTATCATGCTTCTAAATCCACATGCATGAAATTAATCATCACAACATACAACATCACATGGCAATCTCATGAACATATTCCAATCATATGATATGGAAAACTAAGAACAACCTAATCATGCTTGGGTACTATCTCATGAATACATCGAATGGATAAATGCAGGAATACAAATAATATGATTGACTACATAATGCAAGAGAGATCACCCAAGGGGCAATTATGCATGAAATATGATGAGACAGACTCAGTTCAGTGTGTGCGTGTTCGTGTAGCGTTTGTAAACGCGTTCGAACGGTAAACAGAAGGTTCGCGTTCGTGTAGCGTTTGATAACGCTTTCGAACGGGACCAGACCTGATGATACAAAATGCATGCGCATTCGAGTAGCGTTTGATAACGCGTTCGAACGGTAAACAGAAGGTTCGCGTTCGAGTTGCGTTCGATGACGCGTTCGAACGGGAACTGGCAGATTGCATACATTCATATGGTTTTAGATACCGCATTCAAACAGGATCACAACAATGACATATCTAATCACATGGATATCTAAATTATGCATAAAGATTAACATGCTAAGGACTAAATCATTCTTAAGAATAAATAACGCACTAGGCCTAATCAGGCTAAATAAATAAATAACGACTACATCATGCTCAAATACAAGTTTGGACGAAACGGAATATATGTATCTCTCAAGTGGTACGTGGAGTTGTATCCCGAGTGCAGACCGTACTACCGTCCATTCGGATTCGGCTACGGAATTTACGTCCGGGTTTTCATCCGATATACCACAAAAGAGAACATGCATTTCGTTTATCCGGAATTCACATCATGCCTCAACAAAACGACTCTCATGCAATAAAAAATATATTAGAATAAGTAAAAGACAAATGAAAGATAATAAATACAAGGTGCCCTCAGGTCTAACCTTTTAAGTCGTCTCTCGGTAGTACGGTGTACGATCGTCGGAAGGGTGGATGCTCCGCAACTCTTCCGGTTCACTGGTTCACTGCTCTCGTTTGTTGTCTTACTGTTTTGGGTCGTCGTTCTCCGTCTTTTGCTGCTGCTTTGACTCCGATTCGCTGCCGCTGCTACTGTTTTGCTGCTGTATTTTAGTTACTGTGTTTGGGATGTTTTGGCTACTGTTTTGGGCGTGATTTTCGGTGGTGTTACGGTGTGGTTCGGGGGCTGTTTTATCTGTGTTTTAGGACTGCTGTATGGGCTATTTTGGTGTGAATTAGGGCTGTGAAAGGGGCAGTGCAGTGGGTTAAAGATGCGGCAATGGGGGCTATGTGATGGCTTTAGGCGTGAAGGTGATAGATGGTGATGGAGGAAGGCTTAAGGTTCACGGCAATGGGGGAGTTTTGGAGGTCTCTATGTGTGTTGTGATTTTCGTGTGAGTTGTGTATCTTATGTGTAAGAGCTAGGGCCATCATGTCTTGGTTAGAGGTTGTTTATATAGAGAATGGTTAGGGCTTCACCTTGTCTCACAAGGAAGGGATTTGATTTTTGTTGAGCAAGGAAAGCAAGGGATTTGATGGGGGACAAAATTGGTTTAGATTAGGAAGTCAATATCTTTAATTTGTTATAATTGATTTTAATTAGGCATGACATCTTTCTAATTTAGTATGTGATTTTGTTTAGTTAGGAAGGAATCTTGTGTAATTGGTTGGTGAATATCTTAATTAAGGAATTAAAATATTTGATTGATTTTAATGTTTATTTTAATTTGGTATGTGATTTTTAGATTTTTTTTGATTTCACCATGTTTTTTAAATGTGTTTTATTAATTGGGAATGGGGTGTTATGGGCTTTGGTGGGTTAATTGGGCTTGGGTGTGAGGCTAGCAGCAAAACCAGAATTACCGACACCGTTCGAACGCCTCGCTCCTCGAACGCGGCACGAACGCCCGCAATCTGTTTGATGTTCGAACGAATTAACAACGCAGCACGAACGAAAACAGTGAACCTTGTTTATTCTGAATTTCCCCTTCCGACGTCCTTTCTCGTGACTTCCGTGACTTAAAAGGTAGTGCCTCCAAATGAGACTCATCATAGGGACTTATATGTAAAATGCAGTGCCTACAACTTGGATGTATTTGTATGAATAATGTATATTGGATGGATATTAGTTAGGTGGGGGCAATTTTGGAAATTGTTGTAAGTATGGTACTTATTTGAAATTGGACCTGCGTGTCCAGCCTTTCACCTCATATTCTCTTTGTATTTCTCTTCTCACCAATTCCCCTCAATGCAAATGAGGTTTCTTTATGTATTATGTAATTGGGTAGAAGAATGTTAAGTGCTAGCGGGAGATAAGAAATAGAGTGATTTGTTCTATGAACAAATTGTATTATATATCCATCCACATATCATTATTAATTTATCGCGCCTTATTATGCTTTTAGAATGCATGTTTAAGGGTGTATGATGAGACCTAATCAAATATAATAAATTGGTTGCCAATTTACGAAAAACACCCTCACTTTAATATTAAGCGTTTTCCTTTCATTGAGTGGTTCTCTCTCAAGATCCAAGATTGGCTTTGATTTGTTGGCCAAAGTCAAGATCATTGTCCATCGCGGATGTGTTTGAACCACGAAAGCTTTGTTATATATCGCATGTCTTGGGCAATTGTGACTTTTTGGCCAAAGTCAAGGTAACTTTTGTACATCGACGTGGATTACGAAGCTTTCCCACTGTCAATGGGCCGCGCTTAACTGGCATCATTAAGCTTGTTGAGCCAAAGCCAAGGCTTAGCTGATTCAGAGGAAAAGGTTAGGAAATATATTGGATATATGTTTTGGACTTGGAGGTCCACCTACCAGATCTAGGAATTGGATGGGATCCAATTGATCTTAGAGATCTACCTAGTTAAGTTTCATACAGCTTGTTGGCCAAAGTCAAGGTTGTGTGTTATTTAACGGGATCCTAGCCCACTAGGAAACTGGATTTCCCGAGTACTCCATAGAGGGTTAGAGGCTCGCCGAAAAATAGTGGGAGGCCAGTATTAAATTTGCAATTTCGTTTAATACTTGCTTACATGTGCTCTTTTAATTATTTATCGTCGTTATAAATATATTAGTTGGACTAATATTGTTTTAATTGCTTTCTTTGAACAGTTGGACTGTACAAGACACTACTCCACTTGTAGTTGGTTATATAGTTGGACTATAGTAACCATTACATTTTGAGTGTACTTGAAATCGTTGATTGGATAGTTGGACTATTGCAATCGAGATGGCTTGAAAGATTAGCATTAGAGACATCATCATGGGAGATAATTTCTTTAACAGCTCCAATTTTCCAGACTGGGAAATGAATCTCAGGATAGTCCTGGGATCTGAGAAGTTACTCTATGTAATAGAGAGACCTCTCGGGCCTGAGCCCGGACATGAGCGGGTAATAGATCATGAACTTTGGAAGACTCATCGAGATGATAACTTTACCGCTCAATCTGTCATGCTTGTCGCAATGACACCTCAATTTCGTCGTTAAAAAAAGGATTAGATCCTTATAACATGATGTTGAAATTGAAGGATCTTCACATATCAAACCTTAGATCTCAGAAGTAAGAAATGCAAAAGAAGTTTTTTCGCTTATGTATGTCAGAGGGTATATCTTTCGGGCAATATGTGTCACAGATGATTGCTGACATCGAACAGCTAGGTCAGCTGGCCATAACCTTCAAGGCCGAGACTTCTATAGATTTGATCTTACAGTCTCTACCCGATTGTTGGGGCGGGTTCATCATGAACTACAATATGATGAACCAAGAAAAGACTCTTGGAGAGTTAATGGAAATACTGAAAAAGACAGAGCTAGAGCTTCTGAAGGGCATGAAGCGCGAGACGCATCTTACTTCGACATTTCAGAAGGCCAAAGCTTGGCCGAAGGCTTCTGGAGGTGTGAAGAAAAAGAAGAAGAAGAGCAAGGCCAAATCATCATAGTCTTCTGGGAAGACTAAGGACATATCCCAAGATGTCTGCCTACACTGTGGCAAACAGGGTCACTGGAAGCGTGACTGTCGTGAGTACAAGGCATATATGAAGGAAGTGAAGGCGGGCAAGGCTCCGGCTTCAGGTATGTTTTTTATAAACATGTACACTACTGGATTTAAAAATTGGATTTTTGATTCTGGATGTGGTACTCACATATGTACTGATGTGCAGGATATGCAGATTAGCAGGAGACTGGCTTCAGAAGAGATCGACCTACGAGTCGAAAACGGGACGAGAGTCGCTGTTTTGGCTGTTGGGACCTATGTTTTGTATCTGTCCTTGGGGCATGTAATTACATTAGGTGGCTATTGTTTTATACCTAGTTTGACTAGGAACATCATCTATCTATCTTTTTTAACCTGATGAGGGTATACCTTTGTATTCCGGAACACTGGGTGTTTTGTATATAAAGATGGCATTTTGATATGTACAGCAGATGTTAATAATGGTCTTTATATTTTGAATATAAAAGAATCTCAAACATATAACATGACAAACAAAAGGCTCAAATTGAGTAAAACAGATGAAACTTATATATGGCATTGTCGTCTGTGACACATTAACAAGACTCGTATATCCACACTTTTGAAGAATGGATACTTGGACGGATTTGATCATAATTCATATGATGTATGTGAATCCTGTTTATTAGGTAAAATGCCTAAAACTAGGGGTGGGCGCGGTTCGGTTTGGTTCGATTTTTGCTAAAAATCGAACCAAACCATATGTTATGGTCCGGTTTTTTTACCTCTCAAACCAAACCATTAAATAACGGTTTGGTTCGAATTGAAAATTTTTTAAACCAACGGTTTACGGATTGGTTCGGTTCGGTTTACGGATTATTCTACTTTAAAAAAAATCATCCACTTAAGTGAAGACAACAAAAAAAAAAACTAGTCTAGCGAACAAATAGTATGAAGTGCTACGGTGTAAGCCGTGACTCCAGGAAACACATGCACTCAATAGAGGATTGAAAAATGAGGCACAATTAATTATTATATTTTTTAAAAATTACCTCGAATAATGATGTTACCTACTATCATGCTAATTATGAGACAAATCCAACAACTTACTTTCAAGAATGAACCATAAAACAAAATATTTAAGAATAAAATTATTAACAAATAAATTTAAGAATAAAAGTATTAACAAAAAAATATATTAACAAAAAAATTAAGAATAAAATTATTAACATACTAATAAAAAGAAAACATAAAGTAAAATTAAAATAAAAATGCAAATCTTTTTATAAAAATATATATTTGTTTAATTATAACAGTTCGGTGCGGTTTAACAGGTGTTGTTCGGTTTAACATCTGAACCGAACCATAAACTGTTTGGGGTGGGCCAATCCGAACCGCAAACCGAACCGTTAGAAAAAAAACCGTAAATTTGGTTCGGTTTGCGGTTTGGTTTGGTTCGGTCGGTTTTTTTGCCCACCCCTACCTAAAACACCTTTTAGTGGTAATGGTGTACGTGCCACCGATCTGTTAGCCCTCATTTATAGTGACGTATGTGGGCCCATGTCTAGCTAGGCTGGAGGTGGATATGAATACTTCGTAACCTTTACGGATGATGCATCGCGTTATAGTTATGTGTATCTTATGAGACATAAGTCGGAAACTTTTGAGAAATTCAAAGAGTTTCGACAAGAAGTAGAAAAACATACTGGCAAAAGTATTAAAACATTGTGGTCGGACCGTGGTGGATAACACTTAAGCAATGAGTTTCTGGATTAATTAAAAAAAATATGGTATTCTTTCACAGTGGACTCCTTCCGGAACACCTCAATTGAACGGTGTGTCCGAACGGATAAACCGAACTTTGTTGGACATGGTAAGGTCCATGATGAGTCGCACTGAGCTACCAATCTCCTTCTGGGGATACGCATTGAACAGTGCAATACTTATTTTGAATAAGGTTCTGTCAAAGTCTGTTGGACAGACTCCATATGAAATATAGACAGGAAAGAAACTGGGTTTCTCATTCCTGAAAATTTGGGGATGCTGGGAATACGTTAAACGTTTGGATGATACCAAACTAGAACCCAAATTGGATAAGTGTCTATGTGTAGGTTATCCTAGGGAAACCAAAGGATATTACTTCTACCACCCACAAGAGAACAAGGTATTTGTTGCTCTTCATGCAGTTTTCCTCGAAAAGGAATTCATAGATGCAGTGGTAAGTGGGAGGAAAGTAGAACTCGATGAAAATAAGAGTGATATTGTTCCTGGCACCGACCCCCTCAAGGAACACCAATAGTCCATCAGGGATGAGGATGTTCCACAATCTTCTAATACACAAGAACCACGTAGGTCGGAGAGAGTCAGAAAATAACCTGAGAGGAATGGGTTTCTGATCTCACCTCAAGTAGATATTAATCTTATAGAGGATAATGAGCCGGCTACGTATGAGGAAGCGATACAAGGTATCGACTCCGCTTTATGGCAAGAGGCCATAAAGTCCGAAATGGATTCCATGTATACCAACCAAGTTTGGACACTGGTTGATGTACCAGAAGGCATTGTGCCTATTGGTAGTAAATGGGTCTTCGAAAGAAGACAAACATGGAAGGCAACATACAAACGTACAAATTTAGGCTTGTAGCGAAAGGGTATCGTCAACGACATGGTGTCGATTACGACGAAACTTTTTTACCTGTTGCCATGATTAAATCCATTCGGATAATGCTTGCTATTGTTGCATATTTCGATTATGAAATATGGCAGATGGACGTCAAAACTGCTTTCCTTAACGGAAACCTTTTGGAGGATGTTTATATGCAACAGCCTGACGATTTTGTCGTGCCAAAACATGTAAACAAGGTTTGCAAGTTAAATCGATCCATTTATGGATTGAAGCAAGCATTGCGTTCTTGGAACCAACGTTTTGATGAGATCATAAAAGAATATGGTTTCATTCAAAACGAAGAAGATTCTTGTGTATATAAGAAGGTTAGTGGGAGTACACTGACATTCATTGTCCTATATGTTGATGATGTATTGCTTTTAGGCAATGACATTCCCATGTTACAATCGGTGAAAGTTTGGCTTTCATTAAAATTCTCCATGAATTATTCTGGGAATAAGGATCTACTTGGATAGATCCAGAAAGCTGCTTGGACTCTCCCAGAGCTCATACATTGACAAAGTGTTGAAGAGATTCAACATGGATCAGTCCAAAAAGGGGCTGCTTCCAGTGTCACATGGCGTCTCTCTATCTAAGGACATATGTCCTAAAACTCAAGATGAGAGAGATTCGATGAATCGGATCTCGTTCGCTTCTGTAGTCGGATCAATCATGTACGCCATGATATGTACGCGACCTGATGTCTCATATGCTTTGAGCATGTGTAGTCGCTATCAGGCCGATCTAGGTGATGGTCACTGGATTGATGTTAAGAACATCCTTAAGTATCTTAGACTAACTAATTATGCTTTTTTAGTCAATGGGGAAGGAGAACTTGAGGTGACTGGGTTCACCGCTGCAAGTTTCCAAACCGATAAAGACAACTGTAAGTCGCAATCAAGGTACATATTTTGTTTGACCAACGGAACAGTGAGCTGGAAATCTTCCTAGCAAGATATTGTTGCCGATTCAACAACAAAAGCGGAATATATTACTGCGGCTGAGGCGGCAAAAGAAGCATTTTGGATCTATAAATTCCTAATTGGATTAGGAGTAGTTCTGTTAGCAGCTGAGCTGGGCTACAACACAGGCTAATGAACCATGGTCTCATCAATGATCCAAGTATGTACTTCGATGGTTTCATCTGATTCGTGAGATCATACATCATGGCGATGTCAAGATCGAAAAGATCGTTTCAGATGATAACCTTGCTGATCCGCTGTCGAAAGCTATATCTCAGCAAGAGTTTGAGCGACCTGTATACAGTTCAGGTGTTGGACAGTTGAGTGATTGGCTATAGACCTAGTGGGAGATTGTTGGACAATTATGACCCATAGCATCACTATTTGTAAAAGACATGGTGTTTTTGTACAAATTAACTATGTGACAAAAGAAATTGCTCTTTTATCCTTTTGTAATTATATTACTTGGATATATAAATGATAAGAGTCCATATGATTAGTACCGGATTAATAAGATATGAGACAACATTAATCCACAAGCGGTTTAATCATTAAATATACCTAGTCGTAGTATTATCGAGACTAGACATCGATAATGCGGAATAGACTATTATTACACTTGTGCGCATTATGGAAGCTTAACGGCATAGTTCTCATATATTTACGTATTGGATACTTATACAAGTGTGATAGGAGGTTCTGTTAGCCGTTGGACCGGGAACAGCTTCGCTCTGGATAGACCCCTCGAAATCTCATTGGTAGTATGACTATGTGTCTATGGGAATCCGAATCAGGGTAGGTGTATGTGGTTTTTAACCTGAGACTGGCATCGCTATTACTTGCGACAATCAGTTTGCTTTGGTTTTGGTCTTCCGGAGCTTTAACATGTTCTATGTACGCCTCTTCTGGGTTTACTGAGAATCGTAGTGTATTGGGTGTGATGTCAAGATGGGAGTATCACTTCAGTCATATAGAGATGATGATCACGGAGGATACAGAACTAGTACTATTAAATGCTACAGCTATCGTGATAGTATGACTAGGTCATGATTATCCGATTACAGAGACTAGTTGCTAGTGATCCGATATATGCTTCGTACGGGGCAGACATAATTTCATCCCTAGGCCTAGCATGTGACATCTGATACTGGATTATATTACGCAATATATTATATACTACGTCTGATACTAATTATATATTCTTCTTTGAATATTTTTGGAGAATTGGGTAGGCACGGTGCTTTGCTAGAAGCCAACCATGTCTTGTAAATCGGTGTGGTACGGGGTACACACGTGTTCGGATATTCCAATGACCGTATTTACTACCAACATATCCAGGGATCTATTGGGTCGCTTCCCAAAGATTAACCGATGATATTTGACTCGAACAGAATTAATCTGGGATTAATTATGAGAGAGAAAATTAATCTGGGATTAATTGCGGCAAGAATTTATCTGGGATTAAATTCGTCTAGAAGAGAGAATGTGATTAATTTGGAATTAATCAATTAAATAAATTTAATAGTTAAATTGGATTTTCTATTTAATTTATTTATTTGGGCTAAAATAATATATTGGATATATTAAATTGAAATTGGATTTTAATGCGAAAGTAAAATTGGATTTTAATTCGGGAAAACGAATTAATTTGGAATTAATTCGTTAGCGACTTTCGTAATAATTTTTCTAGGCATTATTATTTAATTAAATTGGATTTAATTATGTTGCCACGAAAAATTCGTTTAATTGGATTAAACAAACCCGAGCATAAAGTGTATTGTGTAAGCCAACTTAAATTTGGAATTTAAGTGGGTATGACCCACAACTCACATCACTTGTCAACTTGTGATGGAAGTGGTTGGCAAAATATAAATTGGATTTATTACACAACACACCAACCAAGTCAACACTTTTTGAAAGTGAACTATTCATCTTCTCTCTTTCTTCCTCATTTGGGCATGAACATCTCCCTCTTATTCTTGAATTTTTGTTGTAAAAATTCACCATTGCTAGCACTTTGAGAGTTAAATAAGGTGATAGGGAAACTCACCCAAGAGTTTGGAACTCAACAAAGGCTTGGAGCTTCTACATCCAACAAAGAAAGTTTTGAATTTCAACCGATCAATGTAAGTATATTCTGCAACTTATCTTGATAAATTCACACACAAATCATTGTTTAGAGACCTTGAGCATGTGTAGGACACTAACAGAGGTTGTCCTGAGAGTCTGATGTTGAGGCTGACATGACCACATCAGGTATGTTTTCACAAACGTCCTAGTGCTGTCAGACCCGACCACCTCGGTGTCCTAACGTGTACCTTGGGCTCGGGCCGCTCTGCTGACCTCATATCTTCACAATATTCTACGGCCTTTATCTATCAACTACAAGTATGCAATCTCCATTCTACCCTTCATAGGGATTCTCACTTCTTGGGAGCTGAAAATCACCATCAACAACCTTCAATTTCTAGACAAGTTGTAGCAACTAGCAAGCCGGTCGTTGCATTATTTTTCAAACCTACATCTTAGTTGTGAATCTCTGCTACGACATTTAAAAATAGCAATTTGTTTATCTTTGTTATGATAAATAGGATTGAATTTTTCTTTTTGGTCCACCAACTTTCGGTACATTCAATAAATCCACTTTCTTGTTGTCATTATCTTGTTCACTGGGGGCATGGTTTGGTAATGTAGAACTCATAATCTCACCTTAAGGTCTTGAGTTCAAATCCAGGGAATGCGTTTCTTATAAGAACATAGGATAGCCATAGATTTTACATACTCCACTTAAGCCCGAAATGGGTGATTTGGCAAGAGAATTTCCAACGATTCCAAAAAAAATATTAATCTTGTTCAGTCCAATATAAACTACCAAGTTGGTCCCATAAAATAGCCGTTCAATAAATTATCATGTTAAACTAGCTATTCAATAAACTATCAGAATCAGATTGTGGTCACTAATTCCTTTTATAGATTATTAGTTTTAGATATGAATCTGTTTTCATATTTATTACGAAAAACATATAATATAGAAAAAAAATAGTATATTATTAAATTTTATTCAAATTAAGATTAGTCTTAGGGTATTTTAAATAATTGTGTAACTAGTTTAGAGCCTGCGCAATGCACATGTTAATTTAGATGAAGACGGTTAAACAAAAATGAGAAAATGTTAGATATAATAGTTTTGATTCAAAA
The DNA here is from genome assembly GCA_019454045.1 of Zanthoxylum bungeanum. Lineage (NCBI taxonomy): Eukaryota > Viridiplantae > Streptophyta > Magnoliopsida > Sapindales > Rutaceae > Zanthoxylum > Zanthoxylum bungeanum. The sequence goes on from SKCR01036748.1 coordinate 201,046, forward strand.
ATGTTTAAGATTTTTGGTTGACATATATTTGTTTATGGGAATTGAAACCTAACTCAATACAGTAAATTGTCATGATTTAAGGAGAGCTCATAATTGATGGATGGATCGATGTATAGATTAATAAACAATTCCGGATGATAGTGTTTTTCTTTTACCGCCAAATTGACGAAGTCACGTCACTTTCATAATTTAATGGCTTTGAGAGTTGTTGTTTTGATTTGGAATTGAGGATTTTCAATTTTGTTTCTTAAAGACAGAGAGTTGCTATTTGGTTTCACTGGGTTTTAGGAATTTATATAAACCAATCAAGATAAAATTGAATTGATGAAAGTGAATTGCACCTCTAATCTCTTGGAAAACTACAAAGAATTTGATAGTATAGATTGCATTAAATAAATAGAAGATGTATATGAATGAATTAAAAAGATTTTGGAATACGAAACTTTGGAAAACCAAAAAGAAATTAATAGTATAGATTGTATTAAATAAAAGGAAATGCTAATGAGTGCCCTAATGGCACTCGTTAATGATCCATTTTAGGAAAATTTTAATGGGAAAAATGAAAAAATAATTAATATTTTGATAATTTTTTGCATTCCCCATAAAAGTGATGTAAAAACTTTCCTAAAATTGATCCTTAATAAGTGTTCTTATGGCACTCGTTAGCATGACCCTTAAATAAATAGAAGATGTACATGAATGAATTAAAATACTTTGGAAAAAAGAAATTTTTGAAACCACTAAAAAATTGATGGTATATATTACATTAAATAGAGAGAAGATGTACATGAATGAATTAAAAGGTTTTAGAAAAAGAAACTTAGAATTATATAGATATATAGATTCATTAGATTAAATCAATAAGAGTTCATCATTTTAAGAACTAAAAAGATTTGTGCCAAAACAACATATGACAAAAAGAACAAAATGCCTTGGACACGTAATGGATCTTGAAGTACTATTTCTGCATCTGCCTGTCCAAACTCACCTACACTAGGATTACTTGTTAATGATTGATTAAGTTTGATAGATTGGCCCTCTGAAACACGAAGTTTTGTTCTTTGAGGGATAATATCAACCACTCCATGACCATTCTATAACTATTTCGTTTGTAAATTCAATTGGATCGATTACATTTAGATGATAGCGAATGGGATCAATATCATGAATAACAATCTCTTACTGTCAAATCAATTCATCGTCGAGAATTCAATAGTATAACATAGCAGATCTTTTATCCACACACCGAATATAAACTTGAATCTCAGATTCAATCAAAAAAATTCATTTACTTTAATACTAAGAGAAGTGTATTCAATTGAGATTTTAAAAGATTATTTATGGATAAATAAGTTCAGTGGACTTTTAAAAGACTATTTAAGAATGTAATGACTTACAAGATTTTATTATAGTTTTTTTTTAATCATGATTTTTTACTTATTTGATTTTAAAAGATTTATATAATAAGAATTTATAAGATTTGAAAGGACCGCATATAGATGTTGTTGACGGGTGATTTTCGTCCCAGAGACAGTTTTGAGATAACCCTCCCAAGACAATCCTTCCTTCAACCTTGAATTTGTTTGGTTATGGGAGACCAAAAGCAAATAAAGCAAAAGGCAAGGAAAACACAAAAATCGACAAGAGAGTTTAATGTGGTTCAGCAGAACAAGTCATGCCTATGTCCACGGGCACAAAGTAGGGGTGGGGGTTGTTTTTATTACCAAACCGAGCTCGGCCGACCAGTTTTCAAGGAAGGTCTAAGAAAACCGAGCAGGTTGTTCTCTTTATATTGTTTCTTACAAGCAATTCTTAAATGAAAATTTTTCCAACCCTTACAAATGAGATCAGTCTTCCCTTATATACTAATGAATATGAGACACTGTTCCCAAATCTTCATGACGTCAACGCTGCAGATTTCCAGTGATTTGACAAGCTCTCTACCCCAACTTCCTCGCCGAAAGCTGATCATGTCGTCTGATTTCCTGTCACATCACGCCGTAAAGTACAATGCCACACTTTATCATTAATAAAGACAGCCTATAAAGGTCTCTTGTATGAAAATATACTTTTAAGGAATAAAGTCAAGGTAGCCCAGTTCATAGGTCGAGCTTCAAGAGGTTGGTCAATGATCTGCCGAGCTACCCATTCTGCTCCCGTTCTGACCTTGAATATCCAAGTCATCCATTTCGTCACATGAGATAAATTAGAGTCGAACCGAGCTACTGGTCTGATGTGGTCGGTACATGTTCTAATGTTGTCGGTCACTGAAGTATGCATCACATTGCATCATTTGGTCGGCCATATCCGAAAAATCGTGTCCGTACTCTCTTTCTAGCCAATGATTGACCAATGCCTCTGAATATCCGATCCCCCAAAGAAAAGAAAATGTCATCTCTGCCCTTGCCGAACTGTTCAAATACTTTAGTTGCAAAAATCACCATCAACATATGTCCCCTAGTTCTCGGTTTCAACGAGTGTATGAGTTGGTACCGGGAACTACAAAGTCAGAAGTGTGCTGATCAACCAGTTAATGGTCGACTATGGCGTCTTCATGTGCTTGATCCCTGAGGATTCTGATGCCCATTCATGGGGGAGATGCTCTGGCTTCATGTCGATGATGATCCACTCGGTGGGACGTAACCCGACCCCGAGCTAGCAGAGCACTTGACTTCAAGGGAATGTTACCTCCTCGGGCCAACTGAAAATCCGACCATGGAGGAATGTTCCTTCCCCATGTCGATGATGATGCACTCGATGGGACGTAACCCGACCCCGATGTGATGGAACAAATAGCCTCGGCGGAATGAATCCAGCCCCGAGCCGGTGGACCATAGTAGCCTCGGTGGAACGGATCCAGCCCCGAGCTGGTGGAATATAGTAGCCTTGGCAGAACGGATCCAGCCCCGAGATAGTGGAACATAGTAGCCTCGATGGAATGAATCCAGCCCCGAGCTGGTGGAATATAGTAGCCTCGGCAGAACGAATCCAGCCCCGAGCCGGTGGAACATAATAGCCTCGACGGAACGAATCCAGCCCCGAGCTGGTGGAACATTGGAGACTTAATCACGATGGAAGAAACTCAACCTATGAGGCTCCGCAGATCCCGGCGTGGGCGTCCCCTTGCCGGTCATCAGCAAAAACAAAAAAGTGGAATAAGACAAGGTTAGCACAATGGAGGTGACTTAGCACATACTCCACACAGACGCAAAAAGATAACAAATCGGGTGCCCCGAGGCAGTGTCCTGCCCGGTGCCTCCCAAAACACAATTCTGAATCTTACAACTCAGCATCCCAGCTAGCCGGGCTACGGATCGGTGAGCGGCCGAGACCCTGAGGGTAGAAACCTCCTCATGCTGGGCGGCTCTGGAGCCTGCAAGTGCTAGGAAGGCAGAAACCTCCCCATGCCCTGCTTCTCCTGATCCGAGGCGGTTAAGCAGATACCCCACGGTGGAAGAAGACACCACGTGTGCGCCTTCCCTAGGTGTTTCTTAAAAGAGTCCCACCAGCCGACATGTAGGGGAAAAAATCTCCCTGGATCCGGTTTGCCCAAGGTAACAATGGTCATGGAGGCTTTTCAGCCGTCCTCATTCCTTGCCCCATGATGGTTCTCAATGGGAGTCACCAGCCAACTCGCAGGGGAATAAATCTCCCTGGGTCCGGTTTACCTGAGCTACTCCTCAAAAATACGAGTCATGGGGTAGTAAAGTTCCAGCCTCAGGGGTTTGATAATGACACCCGGGATTGGCGTGCCGCGAGGGGTTCGTGCTTTTCCCACATGCACCACATCCCTTGATGCGTTCTGGATCCTCAAAGGTGAAAGGAGTCAGGTCGGAACACTTCCACCCGGGGGTTTGATAGTGACACCTGGGATTGTTGTGCCACGGGTTTGGTGCCCTTCCTAGCTACTGATCACCCCTTCACATCGAGCACATCCCAAGAATATTGAATACGACTTTCTCATTCAATTATTAAACAAGTAAAGTGCACGAGTTTTAGAATTCAAAACAAAGATTCATATTCATATTCATGAGATCTACCGCCCTTCTTACAACTCTTTGGGGGTCATTTCAAGAGAGGCTCTACAATAATTTCTCGGTTCCGGTTGGGTCATTCAATTGCCTTACAGCTCGAATAAAAGGTCTACTGGAAATACTTCCTCAGCATTTCGGCGTTCCAGGGTTTCTAGAGCCGAATACCATCCAACTGTTCCAAAATATAAGTGCCCGATATTTCTATCTCCACCACTATGTACGGCCCTTCCCATTTGGCGCCCAATGAACCTTCTTCGGGTCTTCAGGTATTCAATGTGACCCTCCTCAAAATCAAATCTCCAGGGAGGAAGGACCGAGCCTGAACCTTCTTGTCTTAAAAACGGGCTATTCTCTGCTGATAGACAGCCGCTCTCATAGCCGACTTCTCCCGCTTTTCTTTGATTAGATCAAGATGATTCCTGACGAGCTCTTCATTCTGTTCAGTCTCAAAATGCCGGACCCTGTGGGTGGTCATCCCAATCTCTGCTGGAATAACTGTTTCACAACCATAAGCCAAAGAGAATGGTGTTTCCCCAGTAGAGTCCTTGCAGGTTGTCCGATGCGCCCACAATACTTCTGGTAATTCTTCGACCCACAGCCCTTTACAAGATCTGAGCCAGGCCTTCAGATTCGCCTTGATCATTTTTTTGGTAGCCTCGACCTGTCCGTTGGACTTGGGATGAGCAGGTGAGGCAAATCTTAAGGCAATTTGAAGGTCTTCACATAGGTTCCTGAAATCGTTGTTGTCGAACTGCTTCCCATTATCAGTAACGATGGCCCGGGGAATCCCGAACCGGCAGATGATACTCTTCTTTACAAAGTCTGTCGCATTCTTCTCTGTGATTGTAGATAGGGGTTTATATTGTACCCATTTGGTGAAATAGTCGATGGCAAACTTAACTTGTCCTCCCCCTGCTGGCATCGACCCGATTATGTCTATCCCCCACTGGGCGAACGGCCAAGGGCTGACTAGAGTGGTCAGCTGCTCCGCCGGTTGATGATGAATGTTGGCATTCTTCTGACATCCCTCACACTTTCGAGCTACCTTCATCACGTCTTGATGCATGGTCGGCCAATATATTCCTTGCCTCAGCGCCTTGTATGCAATTGACTGCCCCCTGGCATGACTCCCACAAATTCCAGAATAAATCTACCTTAGCACATAATCTGCTTCCTCGGTCGCAAGGCATCTAAAAGCGGCACGGTGTACCCTCTCCGGTACAGGACTCCTTCAACCAAGAAAAATTTTGAGCTTCGGTGTTTCAACTTTCTGGCCTCCTTATTGTTCTCAGATGTCTTCTCAGTCTCCAAGTAACTCCTGATCGGATCAATCCAAGAAGCCTTCTCTTCTGTGTCTACCTCCATCACCTCCGACTTCCCAACATTCTTTTCCTACAACCATATCAAAGGGACGGTTCTAGGCTTCTCCGATTTAATTGAGGATGTCAGCTGAGCCAGCGAGTCTGCCTGATGGTTGATTTCTCGATCGATCTACTCGAATTGCACACTACCCATTTCCCCAGTCAACTTCTTCACCTCGGCCATATAAGCCATCATGTTAGGCTCTCTAGCCTAAAACCCGCCCTTCAGCTGTTGGATGGCCAGTTGAGAGTTGCTCTTTTCAATCACATTACTGACACCCACCACCGCGCAGAGCCTTAAACCGGCCAGAATGGCCTCATACTCAGCCTCATTGTTCGTGGCCTCAAAGGCGAACCTTAGGGCACAAACCACCTCATCGCCATCATTGTTTCGCAAGACAACCCCGGCTCCAAATTCTTGTGAACTGACCGAACCGTCCACCGATAACTCCCACACGGTTTTCGAGACTTCTAAGATCTGTGGTCCTGCGAACTCGGCCACAAAATCTACCAGAGCCTGCCCTTTCACTGCCACTCTAGGCAGATAAGATATGGCGTGCTCACTCAATTCCACCGACCACTTCACTAACCGACCCGAGACCTCCGGTTTATGTAGGATCTGCCTTAAATGATGGTCGGTATAGACCCCGATAGGGTGAGCCTGAAAGTAAGGTCGTAGCTTCCGGACTGCCGTAATCAAGGATAAAGCCACTAGTTCATGGGCCGAGTATCTGGTCTATGCATCCAGCAAGGCTTTACTAATATAGTACATTGGCCTTTGAATTTTTTCGGCCTTCTGCACTAACATCGAACTCACAGCATGTTTAGAAACAGCCAAGTATAGAAACAGAGTCTCACAAGGGACCGGCTTGGCCAATAGTGAAGGTTGAGCCAAGTATTGCTTTAACTGTAGGAAGGCCTCCTCGCACTCTGCCGTCCAGCTGATCTCTTTCTTTGCCTTCTTGATTATCTTGAAAAATAGATGACATTTATCGGTCGCTCGAGAAATAAACCGATTCAATGCAGCCACCCGACCCGTTAAACTCTGCACCTCTTTGACCATCTTGGAGGTTTCAACTCCACCACAGCTCGGATCTTTTGCGGGTTTGCTTCTGTTGACGGCTGATTTTGGTCTCGGGGTAATATGGGAATATCACCTCCGAGGTAATCCTCCTTCAACGGTGAATTTGTTTGGTTATGGGGGACCAAAAGCAAATTTAGCGGGAGACGGGAAAACAAACCAATCGACAAAGAGATTTAACGTGGTTCGGTGGATTTTGGGATCCGACCTACGTCCACGGACAAGAACAGGGTGGTACTTTTTATTACTCAAATACACTCCTCGGGTCTCTTCTTTGCTTTTACAAATCGGAGCTTGATGATTCTGATCACTAATTTTTTGATGATGCCTTCAACTTGTCTTTCTACACTCACTCTACCCTCCTATTTATAATGGTGAAGAAATCAGATTCCTATTTGTACAAGAATTCCCAATTGGAGATGGTCTCCTTTTCCTATCAGGATTCCTAGTCAAAACTACATTTACTCCCTTTATCCTATTAGGATATTTAACTTACTACTTTACCCCCATTAAAGTAGGACAACTTATCCATTTTCTGCAAGAATATGATGCTTTATCTTCCTGAGCACGCCTCGTCATGTGCTCGGTCTTCATGTGGTCGGTCATGATAGCCCTTTGAACTGAGAGTGTTTCTGCCGGCCTTATAGTGCTCGGTCATCCGAACCAAAGTGGTCGGTCTCTACATCGGTTTTAACGATCTCGCCCAAGAAGGGAATTACCTCTTTTTACCCCTGCCGTACTCCTTAAATAACATAGTGCCCGAAAAACACCATCAACATCTGTCCCCTAGTTCTCGGTTCCAACTAGTATACAAGTTGGTGCCGGGAACTACAAAAAAAGATGGTGTGCTGATCGCCTTGCTGGTGGTCGTTCCAGAAATCACAGAGAAATTGCCTTCGCCATCAACTAAGTCTTCTGTTTCTATCTTCATATCCTCGGTTATTGGAGATGCTGACCCTATTCAGAACGATTCTCCACCTCAAAGCAAATTGCTTACTTGGGTCGTTCCATCAGGAGACGAAGTTCCTCTTGTTGTCCAAACTAAAAATGACTCCTCTTTTGTAATATCTGTACCAGAGATTTAGAGGTCCTGAACCCTGACTGATCCAATCTCGATTGTGAGGAGAAAATTTTGCTTCTGAGCTAACGATGATGTGCTCGGTGGCATGTGATCCTGTCTCGAGCTGTGAGAGATGCTCGGACCTGGGGGAATGTTACGTCCCCAGTCCGGAAGACTGACTCGGTGGGACGTAACCCGACCCCGAATGAAGAGATGTACTTGGACCTGGGGAAATCTTATGTCTCCAGTCCGAATGGCTGATTCTGTGGGACGTAACCCGACCCCGAATGAAGAGAGGCACTTGGACTTGAGGGAATGTTACGTCCTCAGTCCCAAGGGCTAACTCGGTGGGACGTACCTCGACCCCGAACTGAGAAAGACACTTGGACCTGGGGGAATGTTGCGTCCCCAGTCCGAAGGGCTGACTCGGTGGGACGTACCCCGACCCCGAGTTGAGAAAGGCACTTGGACCTGGGGGAATGTTACGTCCCCAGACCGAAGGGCTGACTCGGTGGGACGTACCCCGACCCCGAGCTGAGAAAGGCACTTGGACCTGGGGGAATGTTACGTCCCCAGACCGAAGGGCTGACTCGGTGGGACGTACCCCGACCCCGAGCTGAGAAAGGCACTTGGACCTGGGGGAATGTTACGTCCCCAGACCGAAGGGCTGACTCGGTGGGACGTACCCCGACCCCGAGTTGAGAAAGGCACTTGGACCTGGGGGAATGTTACGTCCCCAGTCCGAAGGGCTGACTCGGTGGGACGTACCCCGACCCCGAGCTGAGAAAGACACTTGGACCTGGGGGAATGTTACGTCCTCAGTTCAAAGAGGTAGACTCGGTGGGACGTAACCCGACCCCGAGCTGAGAAAGGCACTTGGACCTGGGGGAATGTTACGTCCCCAGACTGAAGGGCTGACTCGTTGGGACGTACCCCGACCCCGAGCTGAGAAAGGCACTTGGACCTAGGGGAATGTTACGTCCCCAGACCGAAGGGCTGACTCGGTGGAACGTACCCCGACCCCGAGCTGAGCGAAAGACTTGGGTTCTGGGGGAATGTTACCTCCCCAAACCAAAGAAGCTGACTCGGTGGGACGTAACCCGACCCCGAGTTGAGTGAAAGACTTGGGTTCTGGGGGAATGTTACGTCCTCAGTCCAAAGACAGACTCGGTGGGAAATCGCCCGACCCCGAGCTGTAAGAATCACTTGGTCCTGGGGGAATGTTACGTCCCCAGTCCAAAGGCAGACTCGGTGGGACATCGCCCGACCCCGAGCTGTAAGAATCACTTGGTCCTGGGGGAATGTTACGTCCCCAGTCCAAAGGCAGACTCGGTGGGACATCGCCCGACCCCGAGCTGTAAGATCACTTGGTCCTGGGGGAATGTTACGTCCCCAGTCCAAAGGCAGACTCGGTTGGACATCGCCCGACCCCGAGCTGTAAGAATCACTTGGTCCTGGGGGAATGTTACGTCCCCAGTCTAAAGACAGACTCGGTGGGACATCGCCCGACTCCGAGCTGTAAGAATCATTTGGTCCTGGGGGAATGTTACGTCCCCAGTCCAAAGGCAGACTCGGTGGGACATCGTCCGACCCCGAGCTGTAAGAATCACTTGGTCCTGGGGGAATGTTACGTCCCCAGTCCATAGACAGACTCGGTGGGACATCGCCCGACCCCGAGCTGTAAGAATCACTTGGTCCTGGGGGAATGTTACGTCCCCAGTCCAAAGGCAGACTCGGTGGGACATCGCCCGACCCCGAGCTGTAAGAATCACTTGGTCCTGAGGGAATGTTACGTCCCCAGTCCAAAGGCAGACTCGGTGGGACATCGCCCGACCCCGAGCTTTAAGAATCACTTGGTCCTGAGGGAATGTTACGTCCCCAGTCCATAGACAGACTCGGTGGGACATCGCCCGACCCCGAGCTGTAAGAATCACTTGGTCCTGGGGGAATGTTACGTCCCCAGTCCAAAGGCAGACTCGGTGGGACATCGCCCGACCCCGAGTCTGTTTATCTCAGTGGCCTCGGCAGAACGAAATTCAGCCCCGAGCCGAAGTTTTTTGGATAGTCCCGGTGGTGGTTGTTTTCGCTTTCAAAGGATTTTGCCAGAAAAGGAATTTTTATTCATGCTTGGGGGCGTGCTGCCCTCTTTACAACAATTGTTCTGATTCGTTGTTTTGCCCGGTTTCTGCAAAAAAGAAAATATAAGAAAGGAAATTTGATTTTTACGGAAGTACTTTCTTAACATTTCGGCGTTCCATGGTTTCTTCAACCTCGTGCCGTCCAGATGTTCTAGGATGTAGGCCCCTGGTCTTACTACCTCGGTGATTTTGTAGGGTCCTTCCCACTTGGCACCTAACGACCCTTCTTCTGGTCGTCGGGTGTTCAGAGTCACTTTTCTTAGCACTAGATCGCCTGCTAGAAAGGAGCGGGTCCGAACTCTCCTATTGTAGAAGCGGGCCATTCTCTGTTGGTAGATTGCTGCTCTTACTGCTGACTGTTCTCTTCTTTCTTCGATCAGGTCGAGGTGGTTTTTGATAAGTCCTCTGTTCCGCTCGTTCTCAAAGTGGCGGACCATGTGGGTTGATATTCCGATCTCTGCTGGGATGACAGCCTCACATCCGTATGATAGGGAGAAGGGTGTCTCTCCTGTTGAATCCTTGAAGGTCGTCCGGTGTGCCCACAGTACTTCCGGTAGCTCCTCGACCCATAGGCTTTTGCTTGATCCGAGTCGAGCTTTCAGGTTTGACTTGATGGTTTTATTGGTGGCTTCAACCTGCCCGTTTGACTTGGGATGGGCTGGCGAGGTGAATTTCAAAGTTATCTGGAGGTCTTCACAAAGTTTCCTGAATCCCCTGCTCTCGAATTGCTTTCTGTTGTCGATGATGATTGCTTGGGGGATTCCGAACCGACAGATTATATTTCTTTTCAGGAACTCTGTGGCCTTCTTTTCCGAGATGGTGGACAAGGGCTATGCCTCTACCCATTTGGTAAAGTAGTATATGGCCACGATTGCATATTTTGCCTGGCCTCGCCCTTTCGGCATTGGCCCTATGATGTCTAGCCCCCACTGTGCGAAGGGCCAGGGGCTGGATATGGTGGTCAGCTGCTCTGCCGGCTGATGGTAGAGGTTGGCATTTTTCTGGCAACCTTCGCATTTCCGTGCTATCCTCACGCCATCCTGGTGCATGGTTGGCCAGTATAACCCTTACCTCAAGGCTTTGAAGGCGATTGATCTTCCCCCGGCGTGGCTTCCGCAGATGCCTGCGTGAATCTCCCTGAGCACGTAGTCTGCTTCTTCTGGTGCTAAGCATCTTAGGAGGGGTACGGTGTATCCTCTCCGGTAGAGTACTCCTTCAATCATGGAAAACTTGGTGCTCTTGAACTTCAGCTTCCTGGCCTCCTTTTTATCTTTAGGGGTTTCTCCTGTTTCCAGATATCTCCTGATCGGCTGCATCCATGAATCTTTGCCATCTTCTTCTAGTACATCTACCTCTGTCTCCCCTATGCTTTTCTTCTCGGAGGTATATAAGAGGGATTACCCTGGGGTTTTCTGTCCTCATTGAAGAGGCGAGTCGGGCTAGGGAATCTGCTTCGCAGTTGTCTTCTCGTCCGACCTGTTCGAAGAGTACGTTTCCCACTTTCTCCACCCATTTCTTCACTTCGGCCAGGTAAGCTACCATGGCTGGTTCTCTGGCTTGAAAGTCCCCTTCAGCTGTTGTATTGCTAGCTGAGAATCACTCCTGATCACTACGTTGTGGACCCCTACTACCGTACATAGCCTTAGTCCGGCCAGTATTGCCTCGTACTCTGCTTCATTGTTTGTAGTTTTGAAGGCGAATTTGAGGGCGAGCAGAGTATTTCTTCTCCCTTTTCATTTTTAGTGCTACCCCTGCTCCGTAGCCGTGCGAACTTGCGGATCCGTCTACAGACATTTCCCACCTGTCTTCTTCCACGGCCAAGACCTGTGGTTCCGTGAGTTCTGCTATGAAGTCCGCTAAGGCCTGCCCTCTTATTGCTGTTCTTGGGATGTAGGAGATGTCGTGCTCGCTTATTTCTACTGACCACTTCATCAGTCTCCCTGAGGCCTCTGGTTTCTGCAAGATTTGTCTCAGGGGATAATCCGTGTATACCTTGATAGGATGGGCCTGAAAGTAGGGTCGTAACTTTCGTGTCGCAGGTGATCAGGGATAGGGCAATGAGTTCGTGCATGGGGTATCGAGTTTCTGCGTCCAGCAGGGCTTTACTGACGTAGTAAACCGATTTCTGGACATGGTCGGTCTCTTGTACCAGTGCCGAGCTTACTGCGTGCTTTGAGACGGCCAGGTATAGATACAGTGTCTCCCCTGGGAGGGGTTTGGCTAGGAGAGGGGGCTGTGCCAGGTATTGTTTTAGGTGCTGGAAGGCTTCTTCGCACTCAGGTGTCCAGTCGACCCCTTTTTGAGCTTTTTTGATGACTTTGAAGAAAGGATGGCACTTGTCGGTTGCTCGCGAGATGAACCGGTTGAGTGCGGCGATTCTTCCTGTAAGGCTTTGTACTTCCTTAACTGTCTGGGGCGATTTCAGGTCTAGCACGGCTTGTATCTTTTGCGGGTTCGCTTCAATGCCTCGTGAACTCACCATGTAGCCCAGAAATTTTCCTGAGGCTACCCCGAATGCACACTTCTCTGGATTGAGCTTTAAACTGTGTTCCTCAGGAGTTCGAAAGTTTTCTTCAGGTCGGCCACATGGTCTCTTGGTTCTCCGGACATTGTTATCATGTCGTCGACATATACCAGCATGGTTGTGCCGATGAGCGGTTTGAAGATTTTGTTCACCAGTCTCTGGAAAGTCGCCCCTGCATTCTTCAATCCGAAAGGCATTACTTTATAACAGTACAGCCCTTGGTCAGTGATAAAGGTGGTCTTCTCCTCGTCCGCAGGGTGCATCTTGACTTGATTGTATCCCGAGAAAGCGTCCATGAAGCTTAGCAGCCCTTGGCGGGCTGTTGTGTCTACCAGTTGGTCTATATTTGGGAGGGGAAAGCTGTCTTTTGGACATGCTTTGTTGAGGTCGGTGAAATCTACGCACATTCTCCACTTTCCGTTAGATTTTTTCACCAATACTACGTTGGACACCCATTCTGGGTATTTTACTTCCCGGATGAAACCGGCTTTCAGCAATTTTTCCACCTCGGTTGCTATTGCTCTGCACCGCTCCTGGTTGAATATTCTCCTCTTCTGTTTTACTGGTTTGTGTAATGGGTTCACTGCTAAGCGATGGCTTACGAATTTTGGGTCGATTCCGGGCATGTCATCGTGTCCCCATGCAAAAACGTCGGGGTACTCTTGTAGACATTCCAACAAGTCTTTTCTTAGGGCCTTGTCTAGACTTCCCCCTATTCTTATGCTTTTCTTTGGTCCGAATAGTTTTACTTCTTCTAATTCTTCGGCTGCTCCGAGCCGTGCAGCTTTATCGGGTCGAGGAGCAGGGTCTTTCCTCGTGTTCTTGTCATCCTCGTCTCTCTGTCTCTTCTTGGTGCCTCTTTCCACGCAGAGGGTCTCTCGCGAGAAAGTGGCAAAACAGCTGCGGGCTATCTTCTGGCTTCCGCATATGATCCCGATCCCTTCCCGTGTGGGGAACTTCAATTTCAAGAAATAACAGGACATTGCGGCCTTGGTTTTCATCATGAAGGGGCGGCCGACAATGACTTGATAACTGCTCATGCAGTCCACTACAGTGAAGTTTATCATGATTGTTCGGGTTTTGGGGGCGGCTCCGATCGTCATTGCTAGTTGAATTCTTCCCAGCGGGACGACCGTTGAACCCCCGAAACCGTACAGGGGGGTGCTGTCCTCGGTTAGAGCTGTGTATTCTACCCCCAGGTTCTCCAAAGTTTCTTTGGAAATTATGTCTACTGCGCTCCCGGGGTCCACCAAGATTCTGTCCACTTCTGTGCCGCTGATTGTTGCTTTGATTATTAGTGCGTCGTCATGGGGGAAACTTACCCCCTGAGCGTCTTCATCGGTGAACATAATGGGTGTCGACCGATTTCCTCGTGGGTTTGGGATTTTTTCTGTTTTCAGCACCTCTGTCCCCCGTGCTCGGCTGTAATTCTTTCTCGACCAGTTAGAGTCCCCGGCCAGCGTTGCCCCTCCTGCGATGACGTTCACCTCTCGATTCCTTGCCCTTTGTCTGGCGGCCATGATCTCGTGGTCGATGTAATTGTTCAGGTACCCGTTCCGGGCCAGGTCCTCCATTTGTTCTCGCAGGTCCTTGCATTCATCGGTTGTGTGCCCTTTTAGATTGTGGTGCAGGCAGTATGATCTTTTGTTTTTTCTGTCTGGGGGAAACCTCCTGAGGTCGGGCTCTATTAAGAGGCCTTTCTCCCGTATCTCCATGATGATTTCCCCTGGCGGCTTGCTTAGGGGAATATACGCTTCCTCTCGGACCACATGGTTTACTTGAGTTGCGGGCCCTTTTCCTTGATCCTTTTGTGCCATTGGCTTGAACTCTTTGGGTCTTGGATTGAACTTCCGGAATTCTCTTTCTGGTCGCCGATGGTCTTCTCTCCTTGTCACCCTTTCTCTGGCGGTTGTCCCTCTCCGGGATACTTTTTCCTCGCTTTCTAGTAGGACGTACTTCCTGGCTATCTCCAGTGCGGTAGCGTAGTCTGGTGTCTCATGGATCCTCAGGTGGGTCCATAGTTTCCCGACTCTTAGGGCCCCTTTCAGACTTTCCAGGGCTTCTTGGGATTCGTACCCTCCGACCTCGAGTACGGTGTTGTGATACCTTTCAATGAAGCTTTTCAGTGTTTCGTCGTCTCCTTGTTTCATGAGTCTTAGTTCTCCTATTGTTTTTTTTAGGGGTGCAGGCTCCTTTGAAGTGCCGGATAAACGACTTCTTAAGTTGGGAGAAGCTCTGAATGCTCCCCGGGGCCAGACTTCTATACCATAGGATGGCGGGCCCACCTAAAGTTAAGGGAAATATATGGCGTCGCCCGTTACTCCCTGTACTTCCATCAGGAGGACAAAGTTTTCGATGTGGGATTTTGGGTCGGAGTGGCCTTTGTATGGTGCCATGGTCGGCATGTTAAATCGCTTCGGGAACTGTGCTGACCTTATCTCTTCCGTAAGGGGAGACCCCTCTTCCTCGCCTCGGGTGTCTCCTGCGCCGGTCTTGAGGCCTTCTCTCCATCTGGTCATCTCTTTTCTCAGCCAAGACTTTATTTCACGGGTTGTGCCCCCGTGTCGCCTTCTGTGTCCTTCTGTTCGCCTGTCGTTCTGGGCGTGGCGTTCTTTAAGCCCGGGGGTCTCCTGTACGTCTTCATTGTACTTTCTATCTTCCCTCTCGGAGCTGTAAAATCTGTCGGAGGAGGGGTCGGGTGATTGTTCCTCCCCTTCTTCTTCCCATGTGTCTTCTGATCGTGGCTCTTTTCCTACCACTTCAGATCTTATCCCATAGGGGCCTCTCTTTCTGGGTCCCTCGTTTTCGCTTACATCTACTACTCTTTTCCCTATTTCCCTCTCTTTCCTCCTCTGTCCGGTCTCGGTCTCAGTTTTCTCGTTGTTTGCTCCTTCCATTCTTTCTAGTCGATCCATCATAGACCTCATGCTATCTTCCATTTTTTTCATCCAGTCCATTGTCGGACCTCCTGGTTGGTGATTTCCGCCCTCCGCCATTTGTCTTATCACGTGAACTGCTTTTTGTGAAGTTCCCCACAGACGGCGCCAACTGTTGACGGCTGATTTTGGTCTCGGGGTAATATGGGATATCACCTCCGAGGTAATCCTCCTTCAACGGTGAATTTGTTTGGTTATGGGGGACCAAAAGCAAATTTAGCGGGAGACGGGAAAAACACACCAATCGACAAAGAGATTTAACGTGGTTCGGTGGATTTTGGGATCCGACCTACGTCCACGGACAAGAACATGGTGGTACTTTTTATTACTCAAATACACTCATCGGGTCTCTTCTTTGCTTTTACAAATCGGAGCTTGATGATTCTGATCACTAATTTTTTGATGATGCCTTCAACTTGTCTTTCTACGCTCACTCTACCCTCCTATTTATAATGGTGAAGAAATCAGATTCCTATTTGTACAAGAATTCCCAATTGGAGATGGTCTCCTTTTCCTATCAGGATTCCTAGTCAAAACTACATTTACTCCCTTTATCCTATTAGGATATTTAACTTACTACTTTACCCCATTAAAGTAGGACAACTTATCCCTTTTCTGCAAGAATAGGATGCTTTATCTTCCTGAGCACGCCTCGTCATGTGCTCGGTCTTCATGTGGTCGGTCATGATAGCCCTTTGAACTGAGAGTGTTTCTGCCGGCCTTATAGTGCTCGGTCATCCGAACCAAAGTGTCGGTCTCTAATCGGTTTTAACGATCTCGCCCAAGAAGGGAATTACCCCTTTTTACCCCTGTCGTACTCCTTAAATAACATAGTGCCCGAAAAAAAACACCATCAACAGCTTCTATACCCCGTGCACTGACCATGTATCCCAGAAAATTTCCTAATGCTATACCGAAGGCGCACTTCTCTGGGTTCATCCTCATATTGTGCTTTCTTAACAACTCAAAAGTCTCTGCGAGGTCGACCAAATGGTCTTCCGGTTTCTTAGTCATCGTTATCATATCATCGACGTACACCTGCATGGTCTTGCCGATGAGGGGCTTGAAAACCTTGTTCACTAACCTCTCAAATATAGCCCCAACATTCTTCAGCCCGAAAGGCATCACCTTGTAACAATACAACCCTTGATCCGTGATGAAATTTGTCTTCTCCTCATCCTCGGGATGCATCGTGACCTGATTATATCCTGAGAAGGCATCCATGAAACGGAGCAGCCCATGACACGCTGTCGAATCTACTAGATGATCCACCTTTGGAAGGGGGAAACGATCTTTCAGGCAGGCCTTGTTGAGATCAGATAAATCTACGCACATCTTCCACTTCCCACTGACCTTCTTTACTAAGACCACGTTCGATACCCACTTCGGGTATTTCACCTCTCTGATAAAACCAGCCTTTAACAATCTTTCCACTTCGGCTCATATCGCCTCGCAGCGTTCCTGATTGAATATCCTTCTCTTCTGCTTGATTGGTTTGTGACTCGGGTCCACTGCTAGATGATGGTTGATGAATTTGGGATCTATCCTGGGCATGTCGCCAAGCCCCCAGGAAAAAATGTATGTATACTGCATTAAAAACTTTATCAAGTCTTGCCTTAGATCATTCCCCAAACCTGCTCTCACTTTTATGGCTTTTCCCGGACCAAAGAGTTCTATTGATTCCAACTCCTCACCTGCCCCCAATTGGGCAAAATCTTCGGGCCGCGAATCCGGAGACTCAACTGCTGCTTCTTCTTCTCTCCATTTCCTCTTCATGTTCTCTTTTTCAATGCAAATGTCTCTTTTGAGACAGTAGCGAAACAGCTCATGGCCGTCTTCTAACTTCCACATATTATCCCAATCCCCTCTCGGGTGAGGAAATTTAATTTCAAATAGTAGCACGATATGGCGGCCTTTGTTTTCATCATGAAAGGCCGACTCACAATAACTTGATAGCTGCTCATGCAATCTACCACTGTAAAGTCCATCATGATCGTCCGGGTGTGGGGGAAGGTCCCGACTGTCATGGCCAACTGTATTCTCCCCAGGGGAATGACTGTTGCTCCTCTAAACCCGTACATGGATGTCTCGTCCTGGGTCACTGTGGCATACTCCACTCCTAGACCATCCAAGGCTTCCTTGGAGATTATGGCGATCGCGCTCCCCAGATCCACAAGATCATATCTACCTCGGCCCCTCATATCACTGCCTTAATTATCAGGGCATCGTCATGGGGGAAACTCACCCCATGGGCATCCTCGTCCGTGAACATTATAAGGACCGACCGACCCCGCTGAACCCCCAGAGCCTGCTACATCGCCAATACTTCCGATCCTCGGATCATGCTGTAATTTTTCCTTGACCGGTTCGAGTCTCCGGCCAGTGTCCTTCCACCAGTGATGGTGTACATCTGTCCATGATTCTGCCGTTGCCGGGCCGTCATGGTATCTTGGTCGATGTAATCATTCAAATAACCATTTTGTGCCAGGTTTTCCATCTGCTCCCGCAGGTCCCTACAACCTTCTGTCGTGTGCCCCCTCACATTATGATGTGCACAATATGACTTCTCACTATTTCTCTCCACCGGATACTTCCTCAAGTCTGGTTCCACCAGGAGGCCTCTACCTTAGATTTCATTGACGATCTGAGCCAACAGCTTGTTTAAAGGTGTGTACCCTGGCCCTCCAGACACATGATTTACTTACATATGAACCCTTCTCTCCTGTGGTACATTGCTAGGAGGCATCGGTCTGAACTCCCTTTGTCTCGGAGGTGGCTTCCTCTGCTCTCTGTCCGGCCCCCGTGGTAACTCCGGCCTCACCATTTTTTCTTTTTGAATTCCCCCATCCGGGTGACCTTCTCTTCTTCTTCCATCAACACAAACTTTTTGGCCAACTCCAGGGCAGTGGCGTAATCCGGGATGTCCTGAACCCTCAGGTGAGTCCACAAAGGACCCCTTTGAGACTTTCCAGCGCCTCCGACAACTCGTACGCCCCGACCTCGAGCACTAAATTGTAGTATCTTTCAATAAAGTTCTTTAGAGGCTCATCATCCATCTGCTTCATCAACCTTAACTCTCCTACTGTCTTCTTTGGGACACATGCTCCTTTGAAATACCGGACGAAGGACTTCCTGAGTTGAGAGAAACTACTGATACTTCCTGGAGTCAAGCTTCTAAACCATAAAATTATGGGCCCACTCAGGGTTATAGGGAACACCTTGTAGATGGCCTCTCCCACCATTCCTTGGACCTCCGTCAGCAAGACGAAACTTTCAATGTGTGATTTAGGGTCGGGATGTCCCCTGTAAGAGCTCATAGACGGCATGGTGAACCGCCTAGGAAATTCTATGACAAGATTTCTTCTGTAAATGGAGATGTTGTCTCTCCGTCCCGACCATCTCTTTTATCGTCTTCAAGTTTTTTTCCCACTTTTTCATTTCCTTCCTGAACCAGGCTTTCATATGGTTATCTGTGTCATATCGTTGTCTTCTGCAGGCTTCTTCACGTCTGCCGCCCCGGGCACGACGCGTTCCATGACTAGACACTTCCCGATCCCCTCCATCATTTCTTCTATCTTCCCCATTCTTAGAACGTGGGCTATTACTTGAGGACCCTAGTGTTCGCCTTTCCTCTCATTTTTCCCACATTCTTTCCGTCTGCAAAGCTCTCGCTATCACAACCGACCTCACCCTCTTGGGATCTTTCCTCCCAGGTTCATCATCTCCACTCAAGTCTACCACTCTTTTTCCTTCTACTATCTCGTTTCTTTTCTGACTCGGACCAGCTCCCATCATTTCATTGTTCATCTTTTCTAATATTTCCAGCTTCTCCATCATGGTCTTCATAAGGGTCTGGCTTTCCTCTCTATCATTTCTCATTCTTTCCTCCATCTTTCCCATCCACTCTGTTGTTGAGCTCTCTGACGATCTATGGTTCCCGTCTTCTGCCATTGTCTTACCACGCAAGCTGCTTCTTGTTCAATTCCCCAAAGACGGTACCAACTGTTGACAGGTGATTTTCGTCCCAGTGCCAGTTTTGAGATAATCCTCCTGAGACAATCCTCCTTCAACCTTGAATTTGTTTGGTTATGGGAGACCAAAAGAAAATAAAGCAAAAGGCAAGAAAAACACAAAAATCGATAAGAGAGTTTAACGTGGTTCGGCGGAACAAGTCATGCCTACATCAACGGGCAAAAAGTAGGGGTGAGGGGTTGTTTTTATTACCAAACCGAGCTCGGCCGACCAGTTTTCAAGGAAGGTCTAAGGAAACCGAGCATGTTGTTCTCTTTATATTGTTTCTTACAAGCAATTCTTAAATGAAAATTTTTCCAACTCTTACAAATGAGATCAGTCTTCCCTTATATACTAATGAATACGAGACATTGTTCCCAAATCTTCATGACGTCAACGCTGCAGATTTTCGGCGATTTGACAAGCTATCTGCCCCAACTACCTCACCGAAAGCTGATCCTGTCATCTGATTTCCTATCACATCACGCCGTAAAGTACACTGCCACACTTTATCATTAATGAAGACAGCCTGTAAAGGTCTCTTGTATGAAAATATACTTTTAAGGAATAAAGTCAAGGTAGCCTAGTTCATAGGTCGAGCTTCAAGAGGTCGGTTAATGATCTGCCGAGCTACCCATTCTACTCCCGTTCTGACCTTGGATATCCGAGTCATCCATTTCATCACATGAGATAAATTAGAGTCGAACTGAGCTACTAGTCTGATGTGGTCGGTACCTGTTCTAATGTTGTCGGTTATTGAAGTCTGCATCACATTGCATCCTCTGTGTTGGGTTCTTTAAGAACTAGCCAAGGATCTAATAAGCATAAAACATGTGAATACTCGAAGTAAGATTGCGGAAAAATACTTACAACGATCGGTTGAGTGGATGTAGAGAGTATCAAAATTTTCCTCCTTTAGAAGTGCTCCAATATCTCCTTTGATTGTATGTTTGATTTAGCTCCAAGCTTGATCTTTGATTCCAAACTCTTGGGAATGGTTTCCCTAACACCTTTGAATGACTCCTTTAAGTGCTAGCTCTCTTGAAATTTTGCAACAAAATCTCTAAGATAGTGAGATGGTGGTTCGGCCAAGGGAGAAAAATGGAGGAGAGAGTTTTTCAAGTTTTGTGTTTTTGTTTTTCCAAAAAATCTAATACCAAAAAGTCTCTCAAATTTGGTATATGCTTTTTCAAAAAGCTAAAGCAAATTGTTAGAGGGAAAATGCATTTAATGCCTCCAACTACTCTCATCAATCAACTTTGACACTTGATGGACAAGTGATGTAAGTTGGTGGGACCCACTTTAATTCAAAATTCAAGTGGCTTGCTCAACACACTTTGGGCTTGGGTTCGCTTAATCCGATTAAACGAATTTTCCGTTGCGACATAATTAAATCCAATTTAATTAAATAATAGTGTCTCGTAAAATTATTACGAAAGTCGCTCGCGAATTAATTCTAAATTAATTTGTTTGCCCAAATTAAAATCCAATTTTAATTCCGTTATGAAATCTAATTTCATTTAATATATCAAATATATTATTTAATCAATTAATTCTAAATTAATCGTTCTCTTTCTACTATTTGAATTTTATCCCAGAAAAATTCTCGCTGTAATTAATCTCAGATTAATTTTCTCTCTCTTATAATTAATCCCAGATTAATTATGTTCGAGTCATACGTCATCGGTGAATCTTCGGGAAGCGACCCATGAGATCCCTGGATATGTTGGCAGTAAATCTGATCGACGGACTATCCGAATACGTGCGTACCCGGTACCACGTTCTTACCGATTTACAAGACATGGTTGGCTTCTAGCAAAGCACTGTGCCTACCCAATTCTCCATAAATATTCTTTTAAGGAATATATAATCTTTGTCAGGTGTAGTATATGTAGTATTGCGTATTGCGATCCAGTATCAGATGTCACATGCAAGGCCTGGGGCTGGAATAGTGTCTGCCCCGTACGAAGCATATATCGGATCACAAGCAACTAGTTTCTATAATCGGATAATCATGACATTGTCATATTATCCTGATAGTTGCAACATAATAGAGAACCAGTTATATATCCATGCGTGATCATCATCTCCATATGACTGAAGTGATACTTTTATCTTGACATCACACCCAATACACTACGATTCTCAATAAACCCATAAGAGGCGTACACATAACCTGTTAAAGTCCCAGACGACCAAAACCAAAGCGTATTGATTGTCGCAAGTATTAGCGATGCAAATCTCAGGTTAAGACCAAATACACCTACCATGATGCAGATTCCCATAGACACATAGTCATACTACCAATGGGATTCCGCTGGGTCTATCCAGAGCGAAGCTGTTCCTGTATCATCGGTAAACACAACCTCCTATTACACTTGCATAAGTATCCAATACTTAAATATATGAGAACTATGTCGTTATGCTCCCACAACGCGCACAAGTGCAATACTAGTCTATTCCGCATTATCAATGTCCAGTCTCGATAATACTACGACTATGGATATTTAATGATTAAACCTTTGTGGATTGATATCGTCTCATATCTTATTAATCCGAAATTAATCATAAGGACTTTTATCATTTATAAGTATTCAAGTAATCTAATTACAAAATGATAAAATAGCAATTTCCATTGTCACATAGTTAATTTGTACAAAAACCACAATGTCTTTTACAAATAGTGACGCTATGGGTCATAATTGTCCAACACTCTAGTCAGCCATATCCGGAAAATCATGTACGGACTCTCTTTCTAGCCGAGGACTGACCAATGCCTCTGAATAACTGATCCCCCAAAGAAAAGAAAATTTCATCTCTGCCCTTATCGAACTGTTCAAATACTTTGGTTGCAAAAATCACCATCAACAGATGCTAACTGATTGTCAATGCTAAATTTTTCATCATGGTTAGGTAGGGATGCCTCAACCTTTATAACTATATTTTCTTTTTGAATGAGCATGAAAAAAGTATAACTTTTTTAGAACCGTGATTATATGAAATTGAACCAATAGTTATTTATCTATTTAACATAAGCTGATGTCTTTCTCTTTTCTTTTTCTTTTTTTGAAAATTACAATGATAATAGTTCAAGCAAATTATAACCCAAATATTTCAATCAAATTACCAAAATAGTTTAACCAAATTACAATAACAATAGTTCAAGTAAAGTAGAAGCAAAATAGTACAAACAAAAAAAAAATAGTTCAACAAAACTCATCATTATCAAAATAATTACAAATCATCCTAACTCATTGGTATCATTCATGGTCCAAGATTCATAGTTATCTTTCTTTTTGTCATTTCTTTTGTTATTTTCTTGTTCTGAATCCCTCATTTAAATTATATGTATATAAAAAATATATACGAGCCTGCAAAACAATAATTGTGTTGGTGTAAGATTTTCAAGTTCCTGTTAATGCTTCTTACGTAGGCCTGCAAGAAAAACCCAACAGAATTCGACACTCATTAATCAAACAATTAGGGTTCAACAAATTACAATCTTGAAGTTAACAATACAAATTACACCATCACGCTTCAAAAAATATTCTTCTATTATAAACACAGGCTAATTAATATATACATTTCAAAGGAAAACCTTAAACCCATTTCAGCCAAAATTAACCTTAATTAAATTTACAAAAAAAAAAAAAAAAAACAAACAGATCCAAGCTAAAATTCGAATTTACTTTAATTAATTCTTATTTTTTTAATCAACAAATAAACAATTTCTTTTTTAAAATATCAAAAATAAAAGACCGAAACAATTATTTTTTAATATTTTTTTAGTATTTTTAGCAGTGTGAACGTTCATGGCCATTGTTCGCGTAACTTTGGTTTCAGTGCAATGTGTTTGGATCTGATTTCACAAGAAATTTGAACTAAAAGCTTTGGTTTTTTTCTATATGAAAGAAAAGAGAAACCGCACTACGCAGACTGAAAAAAGAAGAAATTACTAATAAGTAAGTACCTTGTTCACAAAGAGCTAACATGTCTGTTCATTTTATCTTCTCGAATAGCAAAAAAAAATCTCACGTCAAAAGTCTGATGAGTTTGGGTAAGATTTTTTATAAGGTTTGATATTTATATTTTTCAATAAAAAGTCTCACACAATCACACATATAAAAAATCCTTCAAAATAAGTAAGTTTTTCAATACCATAAGATTTTTCAATACCATAAAAAATTTTATTACTTGTTTAAAGTCTTGATTGAATACCACCAGATTTGGACACACTCTTTAAAAAAATCATAATAGTCGTAATGAAATACTACAAGACCTTTTAGATTATATTAAAAATCTTAATTGAATACCACATGATTTATTTAATAGTCTTTTAAAATCTCAATTGAATACACCCCCTAAAATACTTATACTTTTTTTATTCATCATTCTTTTACATTCTCTCTTTTCTATAATCCACCGTCTTACTTGTACAACCACTTAACTGCTCCACTTCCTTTATTTACAAATGGTTTCGAAATAAACCAAATAAACAATCGAAATAAAATAGAAAAAGGAGAAGGGTTAAATTCTAAACTCTTTTTTTGTTTTTTTTTTTAATGGAGGGTTCTATTGGATTTTGTTTTGTAATAATATATATAG
The DNA here is from genome assembly GCA_019454045.1 of Zanthoxylum bungeanum. Taxonomy (NCBI): domain Eukaryota; kingdom Viridiplantae; phylum Streptophyta; class Magnoliopsida; order Sapindales; family Rutaceae; genus Zanthoxylum; species Zanthoxylum bungeanum. The sequence goes on from SKCR01036748.1 coordinate 224,796, forward strand.
ATAGATTACATCATGTGATAGTTTTTAATAATCATTCATCTCTAAAAAAAAAAAAAATTGGAATTGCAAGTTGCAGGCTTAAAGCTGTGGACAAGAATCACTGCTTTTAAAAACTTTAAAAAAAAAAAATAAAGATAAAAACGATGTCGCATCCCACAAGAACTGTATACTGACTATAACTCGGCCGAATATTGTGTCTATTGCCGGCTTTTTCCTTTTTTATTATCTGCCACCGTTTTATTTTCTTATTTATTTAATTTTTTTTTTAAAGGATAGAACATTCTTTATTCTTATTTTAATTTGCAGCTGAATCAGGACTTGTATAGAGACGTGGCGTATAAATCGCGGCCATTCTCCATTATCCGAGATTAAATTTTAAAAAAAAAAAATTGAAAGAGAAAATATTAATAAAATAAAATCAAAAGACTGACAATTACTTAATATGTTATTGACTGCTATTAATTTTATGAATTTTTTTAAAGAGCAATGATATACATACATACAATCTTACTAACAAAAACTACACCCCTCTCACTGTAGCTACAGTGATTGCTACAGTAATCACTGTAGCTACAGTGAGAGGGGTGTAGTTTTTGTTAGTAAGATTGTATGTAAGTGTAGCATTTTTGTTTTTTAAATGATCAAATTGTAAAGTACGATATCTGAGAGGTATTATAATTGGAAATAATTAATTAAATGAAAGGAAATTAGGTAAAAAACTAAAATATTATAATAATTTCGATTTTATTAATTTTACATCCTGAAAATTTGTTAATTTTTTCACGTTTAGAGGTGAAATATGATGTATTTTTATAATTTTGAGTTGAAAATATATACATTTATAATATCATGTGAAAATGACAAAATAAAAATATATTATAATATTTTTGAATTTTCAACTAACTTATAATCTAAATCCACAGAAGAAAATTTCTCTTAAATCAAAAATATAAGTTATTAACAATTTTTTTTTATTATTTGTAAAGAGGTTATGGGTATCATATTCATTGGAAGCTTCAAAGCAATGACAAATTGATAATACCCTGTAAAATGTAAAATATCATGGGAGCGCGCGTCTTGACGGTGGCAAAAGTTGTGGCCCATGACTTGCACAAATCCCATAAGAAATTTCCACCGTCTTAATTGTTCTCCAGTTAGACCCGATCATCAGTTCAGTTCAGTTCAGTTCGGTTCGGTTTTGAATCGAAACCGAACTGGTCGATTCCCGATTCCATAAATATGGATCTGGAACCGAATCGAATAATTTCGATTCGATTCCACGTTTTTGTGGAACGAGAATCGGAACTGGAATTGGAACCCTGCCTTTTTTTTAAATTTTAATAATAATTTTTTAAAAAAAATGAGATTAAAAAAATTATTTAAAATTATGGAATTTGAAATTAGATTACATTAAAAAAAATTATTGATTTGAATTTTATTAAATTAAATTAAAAAAATAAAATACCAACTTAAAATTATTTAAATTTTAATAATGAAACTGTCCGGTTCCAGTTGGAACTGTTGGAACCGTATAGTTCCAACGATTTGGCTAGGGTGGGAGTCCTAACCGAACCGTACGGAACCGGTTCTGTTTCCGATTCGGAACCCGTGACTGGAACATTAGATCAACCAAGCTTGGCGGATTCACTGATTCCTGTATATCATCATTTTAAAATTAAGGTTTTAGAATTCAAAGAGAAATTTTAATTTTTAGTATATAATATAATTTTTATTTTTTATGAGTACGGGTCGTATTTAAAAAAAATCATTTAGGATTCTATAAAATTTAAGATAATCCAGAGAATCCTTGAAAAAAAAGTTAACATCACTACAAGAAAAAAGGCTTTTACTGATATTAAATTAGTGTCAGTAAAGGGTTTTACTGACACTATATAAATGTGTCAGTGTTGCCGCAGCCAGAAATCACTGACACTAGTTTCTAGTGTCAGTGATTCTTAGTGTCAGTAAACGTTAATACTGTAGTATCAGAAAATTATTGACACTATGGTATCAGTAATCTCTCACACTATTTTAGTGTCAGTAAATTATTGACACTATATCATCAGTATTTAGTGATACTATAGTGTCAGTAAATTTTGTTACTGCAGTATCAGTATATCGCATATATTTGATTTTTAGTGTCAGTAATTATTGTTACTATAGTATCAATATCCGTCAATATCTTTTAAAATTTAAAAATCGTATTATTTCACAATTATATTTCTTATTTTTTGTAAATAAATTAATCATAATATATATATATATATATATATATATATATATATATATATATATATATATATATATATATACCAACTCAATGAAATAAAAAACTAAAAAATTACATTTATATAAAATTCGCAATATAATAGATTAATCGTATTAATCACATGATGAATACAAAAACTCCATAGACAATCTTTAAATTAACATATATATATTTCAAAAACTACTCTTAAAGTCCCATCAAAATGTCATGCCCCCACCAAAATTCATGATACTTGTTGAGAAGCCTGCAACAATCCCCCAACAATATGATATCTGGCACAAAATCTGAAATTATAAACCAAATGTTAAGAATTAGATGGACTTCCAAAAAAAATCGATATCTTCATAAATAAAAACATTAAATACATCCAAATAAAAATACAAAATATAACCCTAATCTAATTTTTGTCACATAAAGCACTTATTGACAATAACCATACCAACAACCTAAGAGCATGCATATAAAAAACCAAATGGCATCCATAATAACAAGTTGTATCTTTCATACCGCTACATAATCACCAAAACAAACAAATCAATAACACACACAACACACACACATATATATATATATATATATATATAGACGGACATAAAACTGAAATAAAAGGATCTCATGAACCAGATGAAGTTTATCAGATGACATGATCTAATACTGTTTCCAAATGCAGGAAGCAAATCAAGATGACAAGATAGTTGTTCATTATGGAATTCCTGGAAACTAAAAGTTCAAAGCTCAAAATGTACTAGAATGTAACATTCCAGGTAATTGCCATAAAAATAGATGAGATAAACATGTTAGATCTCAATATATCAAATACTGCTTCCATAGCATTCATGCTGCACCTCAAAGCACATCAGATGACAGGTGTCATATCCCCCCAAAGGTTTCAACAAGTATCAATCAGAACATGGCAAAACTTCATCAGGTAAAAAACTATCTCCAAGTTCATGTCTGACATAGAGAACATCGAGACACTGTTAATAGAATATTTTACATCATGATTGTTTTAACTTTCAAGTCTCAAAGCAATCTTACCCACTAGCAAAACTCCAAATAAAACAAATTAACCCCCCAAATTAAACCCATCAGGGCATAAAACTGAAATAAAAGATATGATTCATATTGCTTTCACTGAAGTAAAAAATCTGGGGAAAAAATTCTAAGCTAAAAGTAGAAACAAGAATGTATTAATTTACAGAAAATAGAAATATCATACTACTTCATTAACTCAACGAACAATAGCTATGTTGTCCTTGTCATTTGTATTCTGCAAGAATAGAAGATTTCCCAATATGTCATGAATTAAAGTGAAAAAATAGGAAGTAATAATCACCTCTGTAAAACATGTCCTTGTAATTACCTCTTCATTATACTGTGTGTTATATGTGCAACATATATTGCCCAATCATCACGGAGTTGCGTTATATCTTCCAGAGTGTACTCATTAATCCCTTGAACTTTAAAATATTTATAAGTTAGAATTTTAAACAGTAAGATATCTTAATTGACTAGTGATAAAACTTAACTATTGTTAACTTACATTGTCTTTTAGAATGTTCACATTTGTTACAATTTGCTGCATGTATTTCATCACATAATAACCGCATTCAAAACTTCCAGGCTGCATTGGACACTATAAAAAAGAATTATCATATCAATATTAGTTCATTTAGATATATTCTAAATATTCTCATTGTTGCATATCACAAAAATATATATATATATCATAACTTTGTACCTTCACAGATACCCAAGTCACACTACCGCTCTTATTATTAGAATGTAAAGATTGATACACTCTAATTCCCCTACAAAAAATTATAATTGGATATCATATAAATAATGCAACAATAAACCCAATGTTAAAATAAAGAGAAAAAAAACTATAACTTAACTGATTAACAATTTGCATCAACTCATCAGTAGGATTATTCCCCTTAGGATCCAGATAATATATCGTGCGTCGTACTATGTCAATTGCAAGAAGCACCCAGTGAAAGCTAAATAAGAAAGAAAGGGTAATAAAAATCTGGATTACATAACTTGAAATTGAATACTAAAAAAATTAAAAAAATTATTACCTTGGGTTGTATGGGATCAATATGATTTGCCCCAACTATCATACCTAACAGTTTTGAAATGTATTGAGGTCCTTCTTTCAAAGCAACCTTTGATGGACGTATCATCTCAAAATTTCCAAACTGAACTGGTTTGGCAGTTTCAGTTTTATCCATCTCATCGTATAAGTGCCTAAGACAAGATAAACATAAAAACAAAGTAAATATTTATAAAACATTTAGAACAAATGAAGAAAGAGGTAAAAGAAAACATACTTGATCCATATGTTAATAGCACAGTTTGAGACCTCCTTAAAATCCATGATTTCTTCGCAAATTGCTTTGTCTAAGTATGACTTCCAAGTAATACCAAAAATTGGTATGTCATAATCAATCTTTATCAAATTCGGAAAAAGCTCTTAACAAGCATAAAAAACATTTGCATGTATGGACTCTTATCTTGTTTTCTTGTTTGTGCAGCTGCCCTCGTGTTCTTTTTAAGAACCAGCTTTCTTGCAATTTGTTTTTTCACAACTACTTCATTTTTTGGTTCCTTTACTGCAAGAGTTAACCTCGGAGATCTTCTTGGAGTCAATTTAGGTTTCGTTGGAGTTATTCTTGAAGTTGCTTCAATGTTTTCTTTTTGATCATCATTTGGCACACCAACTTTAATAGGATCCTCCAATATTTTGCTCTTCACAGACTTTGGTGAAGTTTTACCCACAACTAACTGAACCTGTAGGATTAATTCATTATTAGTATTTAATAATACATATGTATGAAGATATTAAAAAAGACGCCAAATGTATTAACCTTTCTTTTTTCCAAGTATGCTCGGGGAACGTTCAAGCTCTAAGCAAGCGCCACTTGAAGATTTTGCCTTGGGAAAGTTAGAACTACCTACTTCAGTGTTGCTGTAGGCGTTCAGCCTTGCATTCATATACTCAAGTTGCGCTGTCATAAATTGAAAGCTCTCCTGATACTTCTTCCTTTCCATTGCAAACTCTGAAGATTCAGGAATTTGAAAGTACATGGATGGAGTGATAAATTGACATATTCCTTGCACTCTAGATCCATTAGGTTGCTTCTGAATAGCCTCAGTCAAAATATCTTTCGGGCCTTGAGAATGAAAAGAACCTTCTTCAACTTGGCTCTTAAGATCACTCTAAAAAAACAGAAAAATACAAGTAAGAAATTAAACATGCTTCTATATCAGCTATTAAGAGTTATGGTTCATTTACTATTTTCATCTCTATCGCAGCCACTGCAGGTTGTAGATTGCCATCCTTATATTTTCTTGCCATTATCCAAGCATCACTCCGATCAATTTCATTTTCGGATGTTCCAGTTTTCAATTTCTGTGCCAGGTTGTAAATCAGTTATGATTCCAGAAAATAATAAATAATAATGTAAAAATAAAAATACATACATGTCTATATAACATGCCACTGTATCCCGTGCTTCCCAAGTGATGATTGTAGGTATTTTTCGCCCTCTTCTCTTTGGCTTGTTGACTTTTTACCTACACAAAGATAAAGTATTTTAATAAATACTTAATCATATACACACAATCAACTTTAAACGCACCTGAAATTCTGCTGACAAAACTTTATTTACAAACAACTTCCAATCGCCATCTTTTATGCTTGGATACTCAATTGGAGGTGACCTAAGTGATTTCATGTCATTCTTGTTAGGTATGATAAATTCATTTGCCAACTCACTCCTGAAGTTCCTTAAAGAAACTCCCATCAACTTTAGCACTTGTCCTTTCATCTTTAAACTCAAAGCAAATTTTTTCTATACACAAATAAGAAAATATTAGCACTATAAATATTTAACAATATAGTTGTCATTGTAAGAAAATATCAACCTGAAAATGTTGCCATAGGAACTCCTTCACCTCTAAGGGCACACGCCTCCAATCATCATATGTAATCGAAATTGTTTCCCGAACGATAACTCCTATGTAATTTCTCAGCTCATTTCTTCCTTGTCCAATAGGAACTCCGTATATATTGTACTCAACCACTATTTTATCCCCATCCTTTTGCAAATCTTTCTTCTTGGTTTGTTTTCTTCTTGAAGGCCTACCTTCAAGATCTGGAAGATTCATCTCTTCATGTTCAGCCATAACTCTATAATCCCTACAATACTGAAAACAACAAATAAGTACATCATTTAAATAACATTTAATAACAAACTGCTTTCTCTGATCCATATTATAAAGTACATATATAAATCACTTACATAATTAGAGACACAAAATAATGGTTTAAGGTAAAGATAAATAAAAGAGATAGACGAATCTAATAAAAAAGTGTCATTTAAATAAGAAACAAACCACTTACATAATTCAAAAACTGTCATATTCATAGCCTAATGAAATTATAAAATTACAAATCTTTATCTACTGGAATTCTCCCACATCATCATCATCATTCAAATTACAAAGTGGAAGTTTGTTGGATAATGGTGCATATACATCAATGTCATCACAACCATCTCCACTGGAATAATAGCTAACTTTTTCTTTCACTGAACAGACAATTTATATATTTTTAGTGTGTGTGTGTGAAGGTGCATATACATCAATGTCATATAATATAAGAATGGTGCGTTTCGATGGCTTAACGGTGTTGAATTGGGTAATAATAATAGTATTCCAAGTTTCTATTTATTTCTCAATTATCTTCACCATCAAGCAAAATCAAAATACAAAATACAAAATACATGGAAACACAATCCCGATGGTAAATCAAACTATTAAGTGAATATATATTAATCAGTCAGCATTCAAAATTTATCTAAGATTCAATACAAACAAAACCCAAAAATTATAAAAAGGAGAAGAAATGCGATCAAGATTCGTAAATAAAAAAACAAACCTCAAAAATTAATCTTCAATCGCCAATCAATCCTTGTTCTTGAGCCTCTCAACCCTCTGGTTCAACTGCTCGATCTTGACAACGAGATGAGTCACAGAGTACAGCAACCAATAGAACAACAAAGCCGACGCGATCAACAGCGCGTTGCGTTGACTCTTCATGATGGATTTCTGATGACGCAAGTGCTCCGACGGAGTGCACGAGTGGCCCTCACAGGAGGGGCGCGTCTCGTACTTCCAGTAGATGTCCATCAGTAGAAACAGACAAAACGGTACCACTGACATGAACGGCTTCAGGAGATTGCGTGTCACGGCGACGAGCCCGCGGCGGAGGCCGTCGAGTCCTGGGAGTGTTAGCAGCAGCACCATGACGGCCTCCGCAGCCGCGGCGTATCCGAGCACAACCCATTCGAGAGCCATCGATCGATTTTGATTTTGCAAGGCAAAAAACCTAGATCTGTTTCAGTGTTTTGATTCCTTTCTTCGGTAGCGGGGATCGAAGAAATGGAACGAGGAATGGGACTTTATTAGGAACGGGATTTTGTGGGGACACGTGGCGTGGTTCTGGGAGTGACGCGAAAGCGTGCAAGGGGACAGATGGCAGTGTGTTAGGTACCCGGCGGCCATCACCATAAACACTATTATAACAATACTCGCGTGTTCCTTCACACACACACACTACAGATTAAGGTGCATATACATATATATTTTTATTAACCGCGGTTTAAGGAACAAAAGTCACGATTTGGCCCAGTGGTAAAGCCTTACAATAAAAAAAAAATTTATATAATGGTTACAATTTCGAGTCCCAGCAGACTTAAGGAAATAATTTTTTTTTTAAATTTTTTTACTGATACTAAGGTATCATTAATTACTGACACTAAATTTACTGATACTCTAGTGTCAGTAATATATGCGAGGTGTTGGTTCGACTCCAGACGACTACGCGTTTTTTTTTTTTTTTTTTTATTTCTTACTGATACTATTGTAATAGTAATTACTGACACTAAAATCGCTGATACCATAGTGTCAGTAATTATTGATATTTAAGGTGAAAAACACGGAAATAGGCCCATTTACACGTCGTTTCTGACACTTTTAGCCTAGTGTCACTAACCTTAGTGTCAGTAAAGGCCTTTTTTTCTTGTAGTGCATGTATCTCTAACATGATTTAAACATTTTCTATCTGTCTAATTTGCATCATATATTCCTAAACCGGTATCAATTTTTTATTGAGTTAGTACGGTGAGGGTCGAAATTTTTCCTCTAGTTAGCTTATCGATCACCTATCTCTCACTGTTTTTTTTTAATGATTTTATTTCCTAAATCTGTAGATATGTGGATCTATTATTACATATTAATAGTAATTCAACCTTAGTGTTGGATTTTTATGTTTTATGTTTCTGCATGAATAATTGCTTCTTTTTTCTGCCTATAAAAGAATTGGTGCGAGTAGATCGGTAGATCCGACGCTAGTAATGAAGACTGTAAGTTGGAATTCTATGTTGTTTTCCGGGACGTCTCTATAGTCTTATAATTTTATCAATTTTACTTGTATTATATTAATTGTGGGCTATTATAAAAGTGTTATATTCAATATGTGTATTATGTTATTTCACTTATACCTATGAATAAAACTAAGTTTAAATTTTAGGATATCATAAGTTTATTTTTGAACTAAAATGGTTGTATAGTCACATTATTTGTAATGTTTTAAAGTAACTAATATTTTCACTAACCATAAAAAAATATACAGTGAGAGTGAGACACGTGATTGTTTTTCATATAGTATGATTATGTTGGAAAAATGCTTATAAGTAAGCATTTTGAGGCTCAATTTTAAGCATGGTCCACTTCGTGTTAGTGGTTGTTATTGAATGATTCGGATACTCCTCCGTGAGTACTTCGAAATGGTATATTCATATGCTTAAAATGGTGCTTGGGTGAATGAGAAATTGTTGCTCAAAGTTCACCCATTGGTGTTGGAAAAACAAGAGAAGTTAGCTTGTCCCATATGGGAAAGCTATAGATGGAAAATTGTGCTTATATATGATTGCATGTCTCTTTAATTTTTTCAAAGCCTTTTAAATACAGAAAACAAGTTCTTATTAGGAGAGTTCGAACACTTAAAAATAAGACCGTATAAAAATTTGCATCATTTATTTGTATATATTCTAATGAATTATTTTTACTATTAATTTTTATATAAAATTAATATTATTTTTCCTAATTGGTTAGTTAATTACAGTGGAGACTTATTAAAATTATTACATTTTTTTGTAAATATTTATCATCTTTTTTATTTTCCAAACAAATAATTTGATTATTTTCTTTTTTAAAAATATTTTTTTTTATTGAACTGATATATCAAACTCTCTTATTATTTTTCATATTAATTATCTATAAATTCTTTTCAAAAATTCGTAAATAAATTATATGACTTTAACATGACAACATCTTGTTATATTATTCTTTTTAATTTGAGGAACTATGATTAATTATCATATAAAAATAATATTACCGATATTTGATGAGTCATTTTTAGTAAATATATTAATTACGTATTTCATATGTATATATTTATGAATAATTAATGTAAATAAATTATGATAATTTATATTATTAAATAATATCATAACTGAATGAATATTTGTATTCGATTCGTTTAGTAAACGAATCAAGTATGAATACATCAATATTAATTCGATTTGTTTAAGATTTAATATAATTTTGATTCGTTAATTTATTTTATCACACATAAATACGGATAATATTTTATACATTTAAATAAACATATTGAATTTTTTTTTTTTTTCCAAATAGGAGCCTAAGCCTCTTATCATCCTAGGTGCAGGGGCGCCAGAAGGCAGAAACCTCGTGAAGAGTAAAAAAGGACAACGAGGACGTGAGGATACACACCAAACAATCAGCTGTATCATGTGATTCTCTTAAAATGGAGCACTTAAACACGTGGCCCCACTTTGGAAAACGTATCGATCTTTTCTTAGCTACCAAACGAAAACAGGGGAACCGTGCAGAGGAAGGCAAGCAAGTTGATAGGGTTTGATTTTCGAGGAGCGGCTAAGAGCGAAGCGAATGCGTCTCCCACCTCATTTAATTAAGATCGTAACGTTGTACTTGGACCTGTTATGAATGCTTACGGTTACGGTTGGTCATTTTTATTGTTATTTTGGTCGTTGCTTCTCGAATGTGCAGGCGCGCCAAATTTAAGCTGCCCGGGGGTTGGCTCGACTTTTGTGGCTCAGCAAGCTACCTTGACAAATATGGCCTTTCACAAAAATTTTGCCGCCTCCAAATATTTTATTCAATAATATTACTAAATTAGTTTGGTAGGCGGGTTGTTTTAGATAAATTAAGTTTTAAGACATTTTTTTTTTATTTTTTTATTGTGTATATAACATTACACTATAAAATTAAAAACTAAATAAAAGTTCCAAACACTACATTTTCTATGAAAAAATAATCACAACAAACCTTGCGGTGAAATGCACGATTGGACTCAAATAACGTACAATGGCGCAACAATTAGCGTGACTTATTACTGACATCAAAACTACATTTCCATCACCTAAGCTTGTAAGTTGTAACTATATCAATAGCATCAACTTCATTCTTCTCAAATTCTGCATCATCAACTCTTTGAAATGGCTAAGGCTTGTCATAGTTTTCATAAATTTTATTGAATATGCCTCTCAAAAGATGTATACATAACCCTAGTCATTCTTCTCTAATGTTAATTAGGGGTGACAATTTGAATCAGGATTCGTTCATTCGTTCGATTCGATTCGCTTTAAAGCGAATACGGGTTTGGAAAAATGGATTCGTTTAATAAATGGGTAAACTCATTAATTCGTTTATGATTCGTTTTATTATTTTCTTTTACTAGTTTTTGTTATTTTTCAATTAAAATTCGAGAAATTATAGCTAATTACCATAGAAAAATTAATATTTTAGATATTTGATGAGATATTTTTAGTAAATATATTAATTATATATTTCATATGTATATATTTATGAAGAATTAATGTAAATATATTATGATAAATTATGTTATTAAATAATATCATGACTAAACGAATATTCGTATTCGATTCGTTTAATAAACGAACCGAATACGAATCTTGATATTATGATTCGTTTAATAAACGAATTGAATACGAATCCATCACATTTTGATTCGATTCGTTTAGTATTCGATTTGTTGATTAGTTTTTCCACCCCTAATGTTAATCACAGTGCTTGCAATGAATATCAAGGATTAGTTAATAGTTAGATCAATTTACTTTATCACATCATGATTAAATCTTAGTGCAAACTGCAAAGACAGTAATGTGAGATCATCGAATAACTTCACATTGATTCTCTTTCTATTGGCATCAAAATCAAAGTTTCTGAGACACGAAGCAGATCTGTATTCGACAAGAGAATCCTTACCTCGAGGAAGCCAGAACTCAACATCATCTATAAATTATTATAGACAAATTCACTCAGTTGTATTGTAATCATATTTGGTGAAAAGAACTACATGATATATGATGAGCTAAAATGAATACCATATGATTGGAATTTCATATTCCAAATGTACATAATCATCTTTCTTTTCCATAATTCGATGTGTAAATCTGTCTGGTTTCGTTGATTTTATCTACAAGATATATTATTGTGTCTGATCATAAAATAATTAAAAATCAAAACATGACATAAAATAAATAAGCAAAAAAAAAAAATCAAATCAAATATCGGAACAAAAGCTTGAGGAAATGAAACCTAACTCCAAAGGACATATAGTCCGACCAAAATTCTCCACCCATTCAGGATCAGCTGATAGGGGGCCAGGTTCATGACAGCAAACATTTGGGCAAAATACCCCTGGGTGGGCATCATCAAGCCCATGTCCAAGAAAGCTGAACAAACCACCACCCGTCTATCATTTGGTTGGCTTGTTCAATCACGATCGTCGAGTAGATCCAAGTAGACTCCCTCATAAATTCTAAATCTCTCTCTAAGACGGTCCAGCTCAGACTGAGTCATTGAAGAATGTCGATTCATGTCTAAGCCTTCAAATCTAGAGAGGGTATGTTGGGTCGGAGCGGGGTTGTCTTGCGATGTATGGGGGTTTCTTCTTTAGAGGGGGTCGGAGTGGTGTCAAAGTCGGTATCTTCAGGTCTGGGTGATCTTGGGGCTTCTAGGTCAACAGAAGCAATAGAGCTTGATGAGAGCTCCTCGGTCGAGATGACCTCGAGTGGAATATGGGATGAGACTTCTGATTCAAACATATTCTTAAAAGAGGACAACCCGAGGTGTAAGGTTTGTCAGAGTTATGGGTCTATCTTACTGTTAATTGGGTCTACAATAATTCTTAAGATTTACATTATCTTATTCACTGAGTAACTACCCTACAAAGCTCCAAGTTCCCTAACAATGGCATTAACATAATTTTTTAAAATTTAAAATCAAATATGACCCAAACACGACCTAGATGCTACTCAAAGCATGACCCTTCATATGTATGCAGTTCTATACATACAACATGCCATAAACATCATAAATATATTAAAGCACTATATCCAAAAATCCAACATCATACCCATAAACTTAGAAAACAATATGAAAAATTCAGAAATGCATATATAGCAATAACCACCAAAAACCCAAATTCATACGACATATATTCATCCCAAAATACATTTTAATGTATTTACTACAAGATATAGCGTGCTTATAATAGAAAAAAAAATGGTCAAGGTACACTTATTGTTTGTTGAGGGATGATTGACTAAAGAAGAGAGTCTGAAGTTGTTGATTGCTTGAAGAACATGAATGAGAGCTTGAAGGCTTCGTTTCATAGGTTTTTTTTTTAATAGAACAAGCGGTAAAAGTGTTGAAAATAAAAAAAAAATATGCTATTTATAGGCAACTCAGGTCTATCATGGTCGTTGATTTAAAGTCAAATGCACGGATACATGCCACATGCACAAGTCGATTTTAACCAATGAATTCAAATTAAGAGCTTGGATCGTTCAGTTTGGGCAGGCAAGTTACAGATAGTTGACATTGGTACACTTGAGGAGAGGAAGCAAAGATGATTTGATGGATATGATAAACACATTTAAGGAAGACCATTTTATCTTCGCATATTCCTATGGATGTTTCAGAACCCTATGATCGCCTTTTCGGATAGCGATGAAAGAAAGACAATTGTCAGAAAAAGGTATTTTTGGCAGTAAGCAATGTAACATGCCTCAAGATGGTGAAGCTTTGAGACACCCGATGTAGTGAAAATGGGGAAGACATATCATACCCGAGGAGGATGTTTGGGGAAGGCTTCTCGACTGAAGAATGATATTAGTTTAATACTTAGTTGATGTGAAGTATGACCGTCCCGACCATTCTTTCCCTGTCTACACTACCATTTTTATAAAATTTATGGCATCAACTCACAAACTCGTTGATACTGAGAATTAGGGATAAATATTGATAGTAGTTTTCTTACAATCCATTATCTTGAGGAAGGTTAGAGGGTATTGTAGTACTACACAACCAAATGGATAGAAAGAGTCAAGAGTCGAGGTAAGAGAAATGTTGAAGAAATGATGTGACCATATTATGTGATGATGTGTTCTCCTTAAAGAATGAGTTTGAGGTAAGACAAGTGATGATGGTACTCGACCTGACCACATTAAAGAGGTTTTTTTTGGTGCTTCAAGAGTTTATTTAGACCGAGTATTATCTGTATGGGGTGAACAACCCGGCCAGATAACTTTAAAGTCTGGATTTGAAAGAGTACCATTTATCTCGGTTATCCGACTTGAGAAACGAAGATGGGATGATGACCGACTAGTTTGAGAGCAGCATAACGTATGCCCTACTTGAAAGGGATGATTTGTCTCGCCGAGGCCTCTGTGTGCCACCGGCTCGGGGCTGGAGTTCGTTCCGCCGAGGTTTCGTGGTGTAGGGTCGGGGCTGAATTTTTCCCACCGAGGCCTCTGTGTGTCACCGGCTCGGGGTTGGAGTTTGTTCCGTTGAGGTTTCGTGGTGTTGGCTCGGGGCTGGATTTGTTCCGCCGAGGCCGCTAGGAATTATGTTTTGGAAACCTCGGGCAGGACGCTGTTTCGAGGCATCTGTGCTGTTATTTACGCTTGTGATTATCTCGTTTGGGGTATGTGCTAAGTCACCCCCGCCTTTTTCCAATTCCATTATAAGAGGAGAAGGTAGAATCTTTTTTGTTTTTCGCTGGTCTGGTGATGAGACACCCGCGCCAGAGACAGTAGAGCATCGAAAGTTGATTTGTTTCCCTTCCGTATAAGTCTTGGAAATTGATCGGCTTGAGGTTGGATTTGTTCCACCGAGGCTTCATGGTTTGATCGGCTCGGGGCTAGATTTCGTTCCGCCGAGATCGTGCAATTATTCAGCTTGGGGTTGGATTCGTTCCGCCAAGATTTCAGTCCCTCAGCTCGGGTTTGGGGTGACTCCCACCGAGTCTGATTCTTCGGACTGGGGATGTATCATTCCCCCAAGTTCAAATGCTTCCCTCAGCTCGGGTTTGGGGTGACTCCCACCGAGTGTGATTCTTCAGACTATGGATGTATCATTCCCCCAGGTTCAAATACTCGACTCAGCTCGGAAATAAAAATGTTTGTTTTGCAGCCATGTTCAATGATGGTTGAATTTAGAATCGAGACGTTAGACTCAGGCTCGATAGAACGGATTTCAGCTTCAGTTACAGATGCCTCGGGGACAAAGATAGGAACTTCAAGCGGTCGCTCCTCAAAAAATAAAAAGCATGGGTACATTGGTCTTGGGTTCGGAATATCGACTTTGCTCGGGAAGAAGAATTAAGAGACAATAGCAGGATCATTGACAGACGAACGACCCAAAAACAGTCAGAGAAGAGGACCTGGTTACATATGCAAGGGTGTCTTCTCCCTGGTTCCAAAACAGCCACCAGCAGGGTGAAAGGCTCAAAGAACTTCTTATAGTTCCCGGTATCAACTCATAAAAACTCGTTGGTACCAAGAACTAGGAGATAGATGTTGATGGTAAGAATCAAGATGTAATATATTGTTGATGGTAAGAATCAAGATGTAATATATCAAACAATTGGCCAAGGATAAAGATGAGATTTCACTTTTTCCATAAGGAAAAGATATTCAGAAGAAGTGTCAAGCACTCATCGGCTCGGCAGAAAGCATTGACATGATCTGGGAAAACCGGACTATGAGATTTAATACAAAACTCATAAGCCGATCACATCAAAATACACAGTCGAACACATTAGGGCGGGAAGACAAGTCAAAATCTATCCGGTTAGAAAGAAAGGTGTGATGAGTCCACAGGTCGTCTGACCGCCCACCTAGTCACCGCAGAAGCCTCGGAAGGAAAATCTCCTTTACACGTGTCATCTCCCGGTAACACCCACCAGGCGATCATTATCACTAAATACATGTGGCAGTGAGAAGTCAAACTGATTAGATGGGATGTCAGAAAGCAGATCCACTTTCAACAAAAGCAGGCCTAGGGCAGAGAGCTAGTAAATGAAGCAGATTCACGTGGAAAGCTCTGCGGAATAGGGAACAGTAGCCGCCTCAGTTTTGCCGCCACAACTTAGTATATATATATGAGAGAAAATAGGAGGAGGAGGGAGAACATTTTCTTGTAATTATTCTTGTAAAAAAGCTCGGTGTACGCACTGACCGACCACAAAACAGGTCGGCCAAACACACTTTAGCAATAAAACACCCATCAGTTTTGTGCCCGTGGACATAGGTTGAGTTTAACCCGCCGAACCACGTTAATTTCTTGTGTCAATCTGCATGCTTTTCTCCCTCTACCAAAGTTTGCTTTTGGTTGTCCTCATAACCAAACAAATTCACTGGTGAAGGAAGGTTGAATCCCGGGAACAATACATTTCCTTTATTGTCTCTGAGACGAAAATCAGCCATCAATATATATATATATATATATTTCAATGTAATGAATGTATGGCATCGCCATCATACCAAAAGTTTAATTCATTAAATTTTTTAAAAATTACTATGAACATCACTTCTCAACTTTGCTAGTTGACGATTTTTATTGAAACAAATTGTTTCAAAGCATAGTTATTTAGAATTTGACAAATATTTGATTGGAATATCAATAATATTTAAAATTAAGTTATTTTTATCTAATGAATTAAAAACATCAATCCAGCCTTTGTTTATTGTACAATTTTGAGTAATAAATAGAGTGAGTTAATGTTTTCAATAAATTGAGGGTAAGTTAATAATATTGTACGTGAGATTTTTTTCGATCCCCATTTACGTGACATAATTGACTAATTTAGGTATTGGATAACTGAAATAGTTTAACCAAATAAACTTTGGTTGTGATTATGCATGACTCAAATCATGACGCATGAAGTTCATGTGGATTTATTTATAAACCAAACATATTTTGTGTGATTATGATGAATTGAACCTAGGGGTGAGCATCGGTTCCGGGTAGATCTGGAACCGGACCGAAAATTCGGGTTTGGAATCGGAACTGGTTGGAATCGGTCCGATTCCGGTTCCAAATACATGGAACCGATTTTTAATTGGTCCGGTTCCGGTTCCAGAACAACCGGAACCGGAACATAGAACCGGATCGGAACCAGATTCGATACCCGTATTGATACCCGAATGTTGAACCGAATTTGATACCCGATTAGATAAATAATGTCCTACAAAAGCAAATGGGGGAAAATAAACAGCATCTGGTACAAGAAACCCAACAACAATAATCAAAACACTCCCAAAGAAGAAAAAAAAAAAAAAGATCTTCCAATGGGATTTGATTCTGGGCAGTTCTAAAACTCAAACCACAAATCCCAAACCAGAGAGAAAAATGGAAACTTTATTAATAAGATCAGAGAAAGAACTAACTTTGACGCCAGACCGTATGATCATCTTACAAAAATATTTAAAAATTGGTACTTAATTTTCTCCGAAATTTTCCTGGGTTTTTAGTCTGTAAGAAGGAGAATTTGCTACCATTTGATTTCTCTCAAGTACTGTGGTTATGTCCCCTATTGATTTTTTTTTTTGCAGTTTCAATTTTTAAAGTTTGACAAAGTTATATAAATAGGGTAATTTGGAACAGGACCGGAACCGGACCGGAACCGAATTGGAACCGAATAATATGGTACCCTATTTAATTGGGTAGGTTCCGGTTCCACTTAGTTAGGAACCGATTTTTTCCGGGGGGGTAGGTTCCGGTTCCATGCGGAATCGGAACCGAAACCGGTTTTGCTCACCCATAATTGAACCTAGTCCATTTATAAATATTTGGAGTATAAGAGTGGCAATAGGCGGGGCCGGCTCGGGTTTTGATAAGCCCGGTCCGAGCCCAGTAAGTATTTTTTTGGCTCGGGCCTGGGCGTCTGCCAGCCCGGGCTCGGGCCAGGCTTTATCCGGCCCGATTTTTTTAATAAAAAAAATTAAATATATTTTTAATTTATTAGATAAATATAAATAATATTTTTTTAAGCCCGAGCTTAATGTGCTAGGCCCGACTCAGACCCGGACCCGAGCCCGAACCCAAACTGAGCCTTTATTTCGCAGGTCCGGTCCGGAATTTTTTACTTCCAAACCGGACCGGACCCGGATTTTTTTACCCACCTTATTGGAGTAGAATATGAGTAACCTTTAATATTTACTTTTAAAATAAAAAATTCTGTTACGTGAATCTCAAAAAATAAATAAATAAGTCCAATAAGGATAATGGGTTGGCTTGAATGAGATTGTTGATGATTGTGTGTGGGAATATGGAGCAAGTAGTGAGTGCATCCTGTGGGGCAAAAGCGGAAGAATTTTGATTGAAAATGAGCCGGAGGCGACAAATACGGAAAATGAGAGCTAGCTCGGCTGATTAGATATTTTTAAAGGGAAAATGGGGCTCGATGCCTCCATCAACCAATTAAATTAAATGGTTGGTTTTAGTTGAGAAATGGCAAGTGGGGTGGGGAATGGGATCATCCGATCATGAGCTTTTTTTTTTCGGCGGTTTTGGTGTTGCCGTTCTTGTTGCTCTTTTATCTACTCGCGTGCTAGTGCATGTGCTCGTGCTATTCATTTGAGGGGTAATTCTGTAATTGTACTATTGATATATTTTGTGCTATTCAAACCTCGGAGAGTGGGTAGCTAAAAGGGATGATGACGGAGAGAAGAGATGATCGAAATCTCCGTAAACGTCCTTAATAATTTTTAAATATCTTCGTCTCATCGTAATTATTTAGGAAGAAGATTTTGAGATTAACAAATAATAAAAGAGGATCTCGAGGGATTCGAACCAAAATAATAAATAATTTTATCTTAAAATTTAAAAATATATATGTTAAACTATTATATTATTTAAAATTAAATCATACATATCAAAAAAACTGATATAATCTATTTATTGGTTTTTTAAAAGAAATTAAATTTTAAATAGGTAATGTAGAAGGAATTGAGATTTTACCTGATTCATATCCATTCTCTGAATAAGAAATAGATATTAAATTTTTTCCGCTCCCATCTTCGATATTATTATTATTTTTTAATTTTTCATTTCACATCCCCCACCCCATTTAGGGAGGGTCCCTGAGATTTCTAGTCCCCTTAAGGATTTCTGTTATCCATACTCTCTTCTATATTTTTAATATATATGTGTGTGTTTAATTATTACTTTTTTAAAAAATAGAAGGAGCTAATATAATATAATATAATATAAATAACCTGAAATAAATTAGGAGGTGAAGTTATTTTCACTCTAAAATATAATTGTAAATTTATTTTCTTTAAAAAAATTAGGTATACTCTTTTCTTTTTAGGTTGGAGGATCCAACACTCCTAACATGTTAGCTCATTCTATTTTTTTAAAAATTAATAATTTACCATTTTCATAGACCATTTAGAGGTCCCACTGAATCTTATACGGGTCTATATCTTTGGTCTTACTCTTAAGATAAGCCTCACACCCAGGCTCTCCAATCACCCCTCCATTTTTGAGAATTAAGACTCGTATTAAGGAATCTCGAACTCAAGATTTCATACTTGGAGTAAGAACATGACACATCTAGAGGTAAGCCGCTATTGGCGCTCATTTCATTTATCTCTCTCATTGGTTCTTGTTTAAGTTGTTTTTTCCCTTATCTTCACATTTTCATACTAATATTACTCAAGATCAATATTTTAAAAATCGAATCGGTGATCTAAAAGGTTTAATGGGTCACTAGTTTGACCAGTTAAATCGTGTCTAAAATACCAGTAAAATCAGTTTACGTAATAAGTAATTTTATTTAATTAGAAATTATAAAAAATTAAAAATATTTTAATTTTTTTTGAACCGTGCCTATCCGGTTCACCGATTTTGATTGGGTTTGACCAGTTTTTCCCGGACCGATTTTTTATCTTTGGCTAGACTGGACTCACTGTCGATTCCCGGTTCGACCAGTTGAACCGACCGGTCCGGTCTGGTTGTTAAAACATTGCTCAAAATCGAATCGTATGGCACCTATCCTTTTTTGACATTCAAATTATTATTTTTAAATAAAAATTCAAAAAATTTCAAACAAATGTTCTGGTTTTGAATTAAATTTTTAAATAATAATAAATAATAATTCAGTCGTATGAGAGTTGAGTTTATTTAAAATATCCAAAGCATTATATGGACGACTGATTTTCGTTCCAGAGGCAAATCTGTAAACTCACTCCTCAAACAATCCTCCCTCAATTGTGATTTTGTTTGGTTTGAGGACCAAATACAAACTTAGCAAAAGATGAAAAAGCACACAGACAAAACAGATGGTTTAACGTGGTTCGGTGGAATGGATCCTACCTACATCCACGGGCACAAGGTAAAATAAAGTTTTTATAATGTGGTCGGGTATGACCGACCTGCCTATCTCTTGCTTACAAAAGGATTTTTGCTTTCTTTTACAAGTTTGAAGTAAAATTAGCCAACCTTTTACAATGAATTCACGATCACTTTATATACTAGGGCAAATTCTACCGTTACACCAATCTCATGACATCAGCCACATGAATCTACCATTAATGCGAGGGCTCTCTTCCCCAACTACTCTGCCGAAAGTAGCTCTGCCACCTGACATCTCATTAAATCACGCCACGTTTGGCCACTGTTACACGCTAACTCATAAAGCCAGCCTGTAACCTATCAACTCTCTAGCGATAATGTGTGCTAGAAGATAAGCCGGTGACCTGCTCTGGTCACGTCAGACCTCTTTGGAAGGTGCAAGTCCCCATGCAGGGCTTACGTCATTTTGAGTTGATTATAAGCTACTACCCCGACCCGCCAAACCAGGTCGGGCAAATGAAACGACATCTTATCCTATTGAGCTACCAGGTCAGGTCGGTCTTGAAGCCTTGCTTCCCATTCACTTCTCTGAACATCTTCTCATCAGGTCGGGTATGATCTGCTGAGCCAATCCTTATTCTGACCTGACCACCTCGGATTCAGGCTCCTCTGTTTGACATCTCATCCTCACAAGGATCTTGAGCCTTTATCTGTCAAATGTAAAACCCACTTTACCATTCCTTGAGATTCTGATTTCTTGGGGGTCTAAAAACCACCATCAACATTTGTCCCATAGTTCTCAGTATCAACTAGTATGCGAGTTGATACCGGGAACTATATAAAAAAAAGTGGTGGTACATGAAGTCAGAAACCGATTTGGTGTCCTCGGGCTGATACTTTGTTCTTATTCAGTCCAAAATCTCAAGTCTGCCCCATCTCCCAACAGGTATCACAACTGCAAGCTTCAATGCTTCTTGTGAAAATCCACGTCGAGTTCAGAACCCAGATCCAGAACCTTTGCTTCTGATCCATACTTGGTCATCTATTCCATTAGGGCTTCGCTAATCGAAGGTTGACCCGAGCTAACACTGGTCAGCTTATCCACTGGCTTCCGCACTTGAAAAAGCTCATCTCGTGCTACCTCGGGCTGATGTATGCTCTTGACACGCTGCAATCCCAGAGGGATATGATCTGCAAGGATCTGCTAAAATAGAAAATATGCTATGAGGGAAAACTCACATCCTCGGGATATTATTAGAATAACAATGAGTCGGGGGAAAAATTCTGACCTTGAGTAATAATAAACACTTGGCCACAACGAAATCCTCCCTTCTTGTGCCACTTAACACTTGACCATGATGGAGAAACTCTGACCTCATGCCAACAAAGATAATAAGGCCTCGGTGGGAAGTAACCTGATCCCGAGCCATAATAAGCACTTGGCCACAAGGGAATCCTCCCTCATTGTGCCACTCAACACTTGGCCATGAGAGAGAAACTCCGACCCCATGCCAATAAAGATAATAAGGCCTCAGTGGGGAGTAACCCGACCTCGAGCCATAATAAGCACTTGGCCACAAGGGAATGCTCTTTCCTTGTGCCACTCAACACTTGGCCATGGGGGAGAAACTTCGACCTCATGTCAACAAAGATAATAAGGCCTCCATGGGGAGTAACCCGACCCCGAACCATAATAAGTACTTGGCCACAAGGGAATGCTCCCTCCTTGAGCCACTCAACACTTGACCATGGGGGAGAAACTCCGACCCCATGCCAACAAAGATAATAAGGCCTCGGTGGGGAGTAACTCGACCCCGAGCCATAATAAGCACTTGGCCACAAGGGAATGCTCCATCATTGTGCCCCTCAACACTTGGCCATAAAGGAGAAACTCTGACCCCATGTCAACAAAGATAATAAGGCCTCGGTGGGAAGTAACCCGATCCCGAGCCATAATAAGCACTTGGCCACAAGGGAATGCTCCCTCATTGTTCCACTCAACACTTAGCCATGCGGGAGAAACTCCGACCCCATGCCAATAAAGATAATAAGGCCTCAGTGAGGAGTAACCCGACCTCGAGCCATAATAAGCACTTGGCCACAAGGGAATGCTCTCTCCTTGTGCCACTCAACACTTGGCCATGGGGGAGAAACTTCGACCTCATGCCAACAAAGATAATAAGGTCTCGATGGGGAGTAACCCGACCCCGAACCATAATAAGCACTTGGCCACAAGGGAATGCTCCCTCCTTGAGCCACTCAATACTTGGCCATGGGGGAGAAACTTCGACCCCATGCCAACAAAGATAATAAGGCCTCGGTGGGGAGTAACTCGACCCCGAACCATAATAAGCACTTGGCCATAAGGGAATGCTCCCTCATTGTGCCCCTCAACACTTGGCCATGAGGGAGAAACTCTGACCCCATGCCAACAAAGATAATAAGGCCTCGTTGGGAAGTAACCCGACCCCGAGCCATAATAAGCACTTTGCCACAAGGGAATGCTCCCTCTTTGTGCCACTCAATACTTGGCCATGAGGGAGAAACTCTGACCTCATGCCAACAAAGATAATAAGGCCTTGGTGGGGAGTAACCCGATCCCGAGCCATGAATGAATGTTTGTATAACCAAGGTTACAAAATGGGATATCCGGAGCTACGGGGGCATTCTCCCTCCCCGTCAACGGAATACCCGATGATACAGAATGTGATAGCTGGAGCTATAGGGGCATTGTCCCTCCCCGTTAAAGGCATACCCGAGATTACATAATGGGATAACCGGAGCTATGACGGGATTGTCTCTCCCCATTAACGGCATACCTGAGGTTACACAATGAGATAGCCGGGGCTACGAGGGAATTTTCCTTCCTCGTTAATGATATACTTGAGGATACACAATGGGATGACCGGAGCTACGGGGGAATTGTCCCTTCCCGTTAACGGCATACCCGATGATACACAATGGGATAGTTGGAGCTACGTGGAATTGTCCCTCCCCATTAACGGTATACCCGAAGTTACACACACCACGGAGGCCTGTGCGCTTAAGCTCCTCAAAAGTGCAAGTCATTGGGTAGTGACGCTCCGCCCCAAGAGTTTGATAATGACACAAGGGATTGATATTCCACGGAGGGTCCGTGCTTTTCCCACATTTCCTTCACTCCTTCACGCGTCCCGAATTCCTCAAAGGTGCAAGTCATGGGAAAATGACGCTCCAGCCCGGGGGTTTGATAATGACACCAGGAATTGGTGTGCCACGAGTTTCGCGCCTTTCCTGCATGCCATACACCCCTTCATGTATCCCGATCATGAGCATCTCCTCAAAATATTTAAACATGCATTTCTCATCCAAATAATAAACAAGTATTATGAAATAAATTTTTATTTAAAGGGGAACTTATTTATTATTCAGGAGATTTACTGCCCATCTTACAACTCTTTGAGGGTCATTTTAAGAGATGCTATATCTAAAATATCCCCTCAGCACCTCAGTATTTCAAGGCTTCTTGAGCCTGATACCGTCTAGCTGCTCCAAGCGATAAATTTCCGACCTGATGATTGTCACTGGCGCTACCTCATCCTCATGACCTCATGATCAAAATACTCACTGAGGTAGTCGTTCCCCACCAGGTACTCCATCTGCTCCTGCAGGTCTTTGCATCCATTCGTTGAATGTCCCATTACCTTATGGTGCAAACAATAAGCCTTGTTGTTTCTATTCTCATTCAGAAACTTCCTCAGGCCGGGCTCAGTTAATAGACCCCTATCCTGGATCTCCCGAACTATCTGCACCAGAGACTTGTTAAGGGCGGTATACGGGTCATCCCCTGTAATCTGGAGCTCCTGTTTAGTTGGTCATAGTCTCTTCCATTTCTGTCGCGGCCAGGTTCTTACCACTGGCAATATTCTTCCTCCTTCAACTAGGCCATGTCTGCGTCTGCTCTCCCGACGCTCTTTCTTCCAACTTTTCAATTCTCTCCATCATGGCCTTTATGAAGGCTTGAGTTTTATCCCTTTTCTATCAGCAAGTTTTCATTCATTCTCTCCATCCATCTCGACACTGTGGCCTCTGAAGTTATGTGGTTTCCATCTTTTGCCATCGTCTCAACGTGTTTGTTGATTTTCGTATCGTTCCCCACAGACGACACCGACTATTGACGGTTGATTTTCATTCCATGAGCAAATATGTAAACTCAATCTCGAAGAATCCTCCCTCAACTGTGAATTTATTTGGTTTGGATACAAACTTAGCAAAAGATGAGAAAACACACAGACAAAATAGATGGTTTAACGTGGTTCGACGGAATGGATCCAACCTACATCCACGAGCACAATGGAAAATGAAGTTTTTATAACGTAGTCAGGTATGATCGACCTACCTATCTCTTGCTTACAAAAGGCTTTTTGCTCTCTTTTACAAGTTTGAAGTAAAATTAGCCAACCATTTACAATGAATTCTCGATCCCTTTATATACTAAGGTAAATTCTACTATCACATCAATCTCATGACGTCAACCACATGAATCTACCATTAATGCGAGGGCTCTCTTCTCTAATTACTCTGCCGAAAATAACTCTGACACCTGACATCTCATTAAACGACGCCACGTTTGGCCACTATTATACGCTATCTCACATAGTCAGCCTGTAACCTATCAACTCTCGTGCGATAGTGTGTGCTAGAAGATAAGTCGATGACCTGCTCTGGTCACGTCAGACCTCTTTGGAAGGTGCAAGTCCCCATGCATGACTTACGTCATCTTGAGTTGATCATAAGCTACTACCCCGACCCGCCAAACCAGGTCGGGCAAATGAAACGACATCCTGTCCTATTGAGCTACCAGGTCAGGTCGGTCCTGAAGCCTTGCTTCCCATTCGCTTCTTTGAACATCTTCTCATCAGGTCAGGTATGATCTGTTGAGCCAATTCTCATTCTGACATGACCACCTCGGACCTAACCACCTCGGATTCAGGTTCCTCTGTTTGATATCTCATCCTCACAAGGACTTTGGGCCTTTATTTGTCAAGTGTAAAACTCACTTTACCCTTCCTTGAGATTATGATTTCTTGGGGGTCTAAAAACCACCATCAGCACATTATTGGACCACTTCGATAAAATATTTTTTTTTTGGAAAAGTTTACAACTTCGATAAAATGTTGCTATGGCTACTAATCTATTATCCATTTTTGACAATCAATTTTTCTATTTCTTTTTTTATAATTTCAAATTTATTTTTGAATTGGTTTTGAAGGAACGGGAAAGTTATAATAGGACAACAAAAGAGAGTAAATTTACTCAACTTCTCTTTATTTTATTTGCATTATATATTAAGCATATTCTTTTCCATTCCCTCATTAAATTACAATTTAAATAATCATGAAGTGACCTATGCAATTAGAGCATACAAAAATAATTTAAAGTATTGAAAGTTTGATGGTAATGTTCTTCAAAATTTTTTTTAAACATTAGAAATTCCGTCGCCAAATCACCCGACTTGCATTTAAGCGGAGTAGGTAAAATTCCCGGCTGTCCCAAGTTCTTATAAAAAACGTATCCCCTGGACTCAAGCCCAGAATCTGAAGATCAAATCATGAATCCTATACCACCAAGACACGTTCTATAATGATATAATATTCTTCAATAACTAAAGAAATAATCGCCGATAGTGATGTGTTGATTTTGTTGTACTTTATGGATCAAAAATTTGTCATATAATATGTTTTTAAAAAAATTCAATAACGTGTAACATGATTATAGATCATATTGACTAAGACACAAAAAAGGGCCAAACTTATTTTATTCCATGTGTAGTGCACATCATCATCATCGTAACCGGCTTAAGTTTCTAAGAAAATGCGCCACCAATTACTTGCAACTTTCTTTTAAAGAAAAGTCCCTCTCGCCCCCGCGTCAAATCTTAAGCTTAATCAACTATCTAATTTCTAATATTATCTAATCATTTTAAAAGTCTTAAACGGCACCTTATCAAATGGACCAAAATATCCTTTAGCTTACCCCTCTTTTAAGGTGTTTTTGGTATCAACGTAATAATTAAAATTTTAAGTTTTGTTTTGTTTTTTTTTTGTTTTTAATAAATATTCGGTAAGACAATGATAGTAAATTTATAAAGTTGAGGTACAAATTTTATATCATAAGATAGTTATTCATATTTATACATTCTTTAATATGATAGATATGTTATGATCCTGGATATTCAAAGAGGATTTACATTTTATTAAATTATATTGAAAAATAAATACTAAATCACTTGCCATATATTATTTTTTAGGGATGTTCATTTAACGGTATTTTTATCAGTTATTTAATGTTGAAAACGAAGTGAATATAAATTTTGAGGTGCTAGGATGCTCAAAGAAAAACAGAATTATTCATTCTATTGAATAATTCAAAGATGTGAGGTAAAAGATGTATTAGTAAAGATGAAGAACGAGAAAACAGTGGGGCCAGATGCAATCCCAATAAATGTGTGGAAATATATAGGAGAAGAAGGAATAACTTGGCTAACTAAGTTATTCAATGTTGTCTTGAAAACCAAGAAAATGCTAGAGGAATTGAGGAAGAATACTTTGGTACCTATTTACAAGAATAAGAGGGATATATAAAATTACGCAAGTTACAAAGGCAGTCACACGATGAAATTATGGGAAAGAATAATTGAGTGCAGGTTAAGACAAGAAACAAGTATATCTGAGAATCAATTTGTGTTTATGCCATGAAGATGACTATGAAAGTAATACATTTTCTAAGAAGATTGATGAAATATTATCGTAGTAGGGAGAAAGACATCCATATGGTATTTACAGATCTAGAAAAAGTAAACGATAGAGTATGTAGGGAAATTCTTTGGAGGGTACTAGAAAAAAAGGACTATGTATTGCTTATATTCAAGCCATTAAAGATTTGTATGAAGGTGCAATGACTCGTGTCAGGACTTAAGGAGAAATAACAAGACACTTTCCTATTACCATAGACTTGTATCAAGGTTATGCATTGGGCCCTTATCTTTTTGCCTTAGTGATGAATGTAATTATTAAAGATATCAAAGATGAGGCGCCATGGTGTATGCTATTTACTGATAATATAGTATTGGTGGATGAGTCTAAAGAATGTGTGGATGCTAAAATTGAGATGTAGAGAAAAACCTTAGAAGCTAAAGGCCTCCAACTAAGTAGGTTAAAAATTGAGTATATGGTGTGTGAGTTTAACAAATGTCGTAGAGGTAGTGCGGTAGAAATAAGAATTGACGACTATCCAATCTAAAGTACCAAGTGTTTTAAGTACCTCAGGTCCATCCTCCAAAAGGATGGAGAAGTCGATCGAGACGTTACACGTAGAATTCAATCGAGCTGGAGGAAATGAAGATGTATGTTTGAGGTTTTATGCTATTGTAACATTCCTTTAAAAATTAAAGGTAAATTTTATAGGACTGTCGTGAGACCTGCAATGTTATATGAAACAAAATTTCAGGCAATAAAGCATTAACATGCTCAAAAGATAAGGGTAGTTGGGATGAAAATACTTAGATGGATGTGTGGGTGGACTAGGTCACTAGGAAAGACACTTATAAATGAAGTAATTAGTAAGAAATTGGGGTAATACCGATTGATGAGAAGATGATGAAACAAGACTAAGATGATTTGAACATATCTAACGTATGCCTTTAAGTAATACAGTGAGAAAATGAGAGCAAATTATACCATCATATATCAAGCGAGGATGGTGAAGGCTTAAGTTAACATGTACATAAACTATAAAAATAGACATAGATTTTATAAAACTTGATGAATCAATGATCTCATATAGAATAATATGATGTCAAAAGATTCATGTAATTATTGTAATCGACCTCATATAGTGGGAAAATGATTTGTTTGGTTTGGTTTGGTGTTCATTTAACGGATTGAATCATTTTTTTAAAAGTCTATGTGGATAAAATCAAAAGTAAAATCTTAACTTGAAACTTCAAAAATTAAGAGGAGACACGTCGCGAGTTAGGTCGAGAGATCAAAAACATATATTTATTTTTATATAAATTAAATATTTATGATTTAAATTTTAAAAATAAATAAATAAATATTAAAATAATTGTAAATATGAGTGAATTCATAAATATTAAATTTTATCAATAAAATATGAGTCGAGTGAAACTTAATTTTTTTAAAATCAAAACCAAGAAACAGGTCACATTTTTTTTATCATAATTTAATTATTAATTTTTTTAAAAGTAGTACTTATCATTAATTCATATTTGTGAAAATATACATAAGTTCTGCTGGGATACTATCCGGCCATACAACAGTTTCATTCTTTTCCAAAGCTCGTTTGGCTAACCAATAAACACAAGCATTACACGTTCTGGGTGTATATATGCACTTAAAATTCTGGAAATTTCCTCATGCATCAAGAATTTATGTTATCACCCAAATGATTTCGGTAATGCTGCCTTTCCTGTTATT
Source organism: Zanthoxylum bungeanum (assembly GCA_019454045.1). Lineage (NCBI taxonomy): Eukaryota > Viridiplantae > Streptophyta > Magnoliopsida > Sapindales > Rutaceae > Zanthoxylum > Zanthoxylum bungeanum. The sequence continues at coordinate 253,326 of SKCR01036748.1, forward strand.
TACCAGCTCAACGACTCCCTGGGCATCCGATTCCACCATTACTGAGTTCAGACCTTCCTTTTCTGCAAGTTGCAATCCCCAGTTTATAGCTTCCGCTTCCACATAGGCTACATCATCATTAAATTTAACAATTCTCATGGCTGCCGCAATAAAATTTCCTTCCCAATCTCTAATCATAGCCTCCAATCCCGCTAACTTTCTCTCTAAGTCCGTGACTGCATCCACATTGATTTTATACCATCTAATAATGGGGCTCCATGACTTCTCGGCTGTTGTGACTTCCCTTATTCTGCACTCAATTCCCCATGTCTGGATTCTTTTGTAAGAGGCTATCACTGTTTATGCTCTAGCTATAATTCCCCATGGTTATTCTTTCTTCCCTTCGAAGATGCTTTTATTTTTCATCTACCATAGAGACCAAAAAATAGCCAAAATCATCTCTAGCTCTCCCTTGCTGTGTAAATTTTTCAGTTGGTCTAACATGGTTAACAATTTTTGGCATACAGAATCGTGAATACTGTGGGCAAAAAGAGTTGTGTTTAAGCATTTCCTTGCTTTCTTGCAATGAATTAACACACAAGGTAATGTCTTCCACTCCACATTTGCATGTTTGGCATAATGGTTCCTGCAAAATTTTATTCTTTCAGAGGTTCTCCGCAGTTGGTAGTAGGGTTTTGGCCACTCTTTATAAGAATATCTTAATCTTTTCAGGAATATTGAGGGTCCATATGATGCTCTATTGATTATTTCTTGATGAAAAATTAGTTGGGAAGTTTGGATACTTGAGTTTAAGAGCCAGTTGATATCCGTTTTTAACCGAGTACTGACCCTTCTTGTTATAGTGCCAAATTAAGTGATCTGGTCTTGGGTTTCTTGGTATATGGATTGCTAATATTGCTTCTATGTCTTCTTCTATGAATTTATCCTGAATCACCTCTTCATTCCAAGTATTATGTGGGCTCAAAATGTCTGCAACCGTGGCCTCCTGAGGTAAGTCTGGTTATTGAATTGGTTTTAATGTTGATGGTCTGGGAATCCAACTGTCATTCCTTATCTTCACATTAACTCCATTGCTAATTCTCCATCTACATCATCTGTTAAGAACCTGTTTTCCCCACATGATACTCCTCCAAATAAATGAGGGATTGTTGCCTATCTTCGCATTAATAAAATTAGATTGTTTGTAGTATCTTGCCTTTAGAACCTGTGCCACTAATGAGTCTGGAAATTAGGTTAACCTCCACCCCTATTTCGCAATGAGTGCTTGGTTAAAAGGATAAACTTCTCTGAACATCAGCCCTCCTCTACTCTTCGCTTGACTCAATCTCTCCCACTTTGCCCAATGGATACTTCTTCTATCTATTTTTGATCCCCACCAAAATCTGGCTATGGCTCTTTGTATCTCCTCACAAATCCTTAAAGGAATCCTGAAGACACTCATCGCGAAAGCTGGGACTGCTTGTGCTACTGTCTTTATTAGAATTTCATTGCCTCCACTTAAAAAGAATTGGTGTTGCCAGTTTGTTATCTTCCCCAGTACTCTAAGTTTGACTTCGTTAAAGAAACTTATTTTTTTCCTGCCTATCATGGATGGTAACCCCAGATACTTTTCGTGCTTGGACACCACTTGTAGTTGGAAGATATTTTTGATTGCTTCTTTGTGTGTCTCTTGAGTGTTGGTGTTGAAAAACATTAATGATTTCTCATAGTTAAAAACCTGTCCTGATGTCTCTACGTAGGTCTCGAAAATGGACTTCAATTGCTAACACTCTTCCACTAAAGCTCGTACGAAAATTAGACTGTCATCAGCAAAAAAAGAGGTGGGAAATTGTTTTGCTTCTATCAAACCTCAGCCCATGTATAACCCTTTGCCTCTCTGCCTGCATTAGCATGTTGTATAATGCCTCTGCACAAATGATGAACAGGTATGGAGACAGTGGACATCCCTTTCTCAGTCCTCTTTAAGGTTGTATACAACCTTTTGCCACCTCATTTATGATCACTTAAAAAGAGGAAGTGGAAATACAATTCATCACCCAATCAACCTAGGTTCTTGTGAACCCCATATGTAGCATAACTTACCTTAAGAAATATCATTATATCTTGTCATAAACTTTGCTGATATCTAATTTGAGCGCAACCAGCCTATGTTTCTTGCTCTTGCTAAGTCTAATCTTATGCAGAGCTTCGTAGCCAATGATAATATTATCCATAATGAGTCTAGGGGGATAAAGACACTCAGTGTGGGGGAGACGATTTGGTGTAGAAAGAGTTTTAACCTATTTGCCAAAGTTTTGATTATAATCCTTTAGATTACATTGGAGAGGCTTATAGGTCGAAACTCCCAACTCTTTTTGGTTTCTCAACTTTAGGGATTTAGACATTCGATCCTTATTTAATTTTAAAAATGTTCAAATCTGACAATTTTGCGACGAATCAGTGGGATTGACCCAATGCATGTAGACATCCCTACCGAACACACACGTACGAACCAACTCAAAATCTACCGAACCCCATATTCTATTCAAAATTAAGCCGAGCCAAGCCCAAAACAATAAAGCCGAATCTTAAAAAGAGAGAAACCACAGGCCGTGATTGACTAAGCTACTGGGCCCCATTCGACCGGACTTGAAGACGGATTTGAAAACCAATTTATAAATTAATAAAAATTAAAAATAGCAATCCCGTCCCGACATCAAATCTTTTTTTACAAAAAATAATAATATTAATGGCAAGTCCTCCGTGGTGGCCTACGTGTTGTTTTATCCCACGCGCCCCAAGTCACCATCATTTCATTACACTGCCTCTCTTTCTCTCTCCTCTTTGGTCTCCTTATATAAACTTATGTTGCCTCTTGCACCACCTCATCATCACAACCACACATCTTCTTTCTAGTTTCTCTTGCAACAAACCCTAACCCTAGCTCTACTTTTTTTTTTCTTTTTAAGGATTTTTTTTTTTATGGAAGAATTGAGCGGCAATAATAACAAGCGAGTCAGGGATGACTCGGACGAGCCGGAGTTGGACTCCTCGCCGGAGGTGAAGAGGTTGAAGGATGACTTGTTGTCGGGATTTCTCGACGACTCCGATACCGACGCGGCGGTTCTCGACCTTGACTCTGTAATGAAGAGCTTTGAGGTGGAAATATCACCTAGTTGTTCTCCTCCCGTTGAGGTCGTTGATCTGACGTCGTCGGATTCCGGCGAGTCCCAACCGAATATTGGATACCTCCTGGAAGCTTCTGATGACGAGCTCGGGCTGCCTCCTTCCAGTTCTGTTTCGATTGAGGAGGTTAAGAATGATGATGTTACTGAGTTGGTCGGAGTCTCGTCTGGGATGGGTGAGTTGTGGGGTTTTGACGATAACTTCACGAGTTATGACTCGTTCGAGTTGGGAATCGGTGACGGGAATAGTTTATTAAATGATTACGTGGCGTTTGATGATAGGTTGTTCGAATATTCCAACGGGTACTTCGACTCGGCCGAGATTTCTGACTTCTCGTGACGACACGGTTATTTTTGTTTTTTATAAAAAAAAAAAATTGTTTCCGCTTCTAGAAATATGGAAACGACGTCGCAGGATGTAAATTTGTTTATTGATATTTTTATTTTTTATGAAAGAAATACTAATACTATGTAGGTAGGGGTGATTAGAAATTATATGAAAGATGCCATGACTTATGGGCGATGGGTTCGTTTATACAGAATATAGTTCAAGTATTTTTGAACGAATCTCATGTTTTATGAAAGTTACAAGGAAACAAGAAATTGGATCACTAATTTATTCAATTTGTGGATTCGAATTCTTTGAACGACCAAAAGTGTTCTTGCAAATTAAAGATAAAATTCGATGATATTACTTTATTTTGTGCCCATTTTAGTTGAGGTATAAAATTTTATTTTCGTTTGTTGTCTAATCAAGATTTTACACATTTATTAAAAATAGAACAATGAAAACAAAATCAAACGACTCCCAGAACATGAGCATGAGATGGAAATTTAGAGTACACGGTTGTTGTTGTTGTTGTTGATATAAAAAAAAAAAAACATATTTTAATATAATATTATTAGTCTTTAATACACTTATGATAGCCTAAGAATTAAGCAAAGTGAGACCGCAGCCTAACAATATAAAATAAATATAAACAACAAACTTTATTCATTATTAATTTTAGAAAAACGAGTTCAAGCCTTGAAGACATTATAGTGCATGTAAAAATTTACGTTACTGTCCTAATAACCCACTTCAATCTTAAGCCAGTGAACATAGAAACATTATAGGAAAGGAAATACAATAGAGCAAAGTAACGAAACAATACAATAAAAATACCCAAACTTGACCTGACAAGATCCCAGGACACCTCAAGACTAGTTTTCTTATTGGAGCCCATTTTTGAATCAAGCAGAAACTCCTATGAATTTAGAATTGTTCATGACTAAAATGAACGCAACCGTATGAATTGAAAGGTGTCAAATTTGATATGTGTGATACTTATTGTCTTGATTTACAAAATATAATGAACAGTTCAGTGTCTCCTATACATACTGACTCATCGATAAATCCAATAAGTATTTACTAAAGAAGGTTCAAGTTCAAAAGGCACATCTCCTAATGCATATCATATTTAAGTTTTCTCTGGATCATGCTATGTACAGTATCGCCACTATTTGCTATATAAATGTGGGGTATTGTGAGAAGTTTGTATAGCCAATAGAGGGAATAGAAGGTAGTCCCATATCGAAGAAATAAATGGAAAATAAAGAGTTTATAAGGATACACTAAACACACATATCAAATTGGAAAATGAAGGCTTGAGCTTGGGCTTGGGCTTGGATGTGTGTAGATGAGTTATTGACTAGGCATTAGGATTAATAAATATATTTAATTAGTCAAAAGATGGGTCTTGGGTCTTGGGCTCTTGGGCTCATATGATCCATCAAATGCATTGTTTAATAAAATCGTTTTTCTTTTTATTCTATTTTCATTTAAATCAAAGGGTTGTGTCTGGTCAACACACCTCTTAGTATTTAATTGAAAATTGAAAAACGTTTGGAGGAATAACCACATCTTTTTATTCTTTATAAATGTAATAGAAAATGAAAAGAAAGAAGTAACCGAAAGTGATTTTCCATAGATAAACTATTTTGATGTAAGTTCGCCAGGATCAGATTTTCAGTGCAGAAACTTCGATTTTCAGATTGTTGAATCCTGGTGGCAGATGTCCAGCGAACTACAAGCACAATTGTAGGGGCGAATTTCTGCTATAGGACATAGCACTATGTACTAGCCTCAATCTATACAAGTCAGTTTATTGCTATTGATTTTGATTACTTGCGTTGTAAGTTTATGTTTTTGGTTCATAAGTTTGTATTTTGTTTATAAGTTTCTGTTTCAATAAATCTTATTGCATTCGTTGATTGTTTTTTAACAAAAACCACTCCTCCACAAACACACGTTCCCTGAAATAAAGGAAAATGGGAAGTTGGTGAAAGAAGTTAAATGAAGTTGAAGGAGTTGAGGGAAGAATGGAGGAAGTTACTTTTAAAGCATATGAAAGCCAATGAGGAGCCAGAAGAAAGGGGCCCCATCGATCAAAAAAACATGTCAACTTTCATGAGTTTATCTCTTTAGTTAAATCTCCTTCAAGCTCTCATTTGTAGTTAGGACTTGTTTAATTCCAGTAAAAATTTAGATTCATTAGCTTGTAATTTTTTCCCATGTAACTAGAATTTAATTCCAGTAGTTCTTAATTGCTTGTCTTTTGTTAAAATCCATATCGAATCTATTTACCTATCCATTTCAGGCTTTACAGAGCCCAAAATTTTTACAATCATTTGATTAGAAGTCTAGCACATAAATCAATTATGTTGAGGATTTACTCATTTGACATGCCTAGCAACACATATCATTTTTTGAGCTAGAAACAACAACGATAATTTTGGCATGCCCGGTAGGACCTACTAGTAGGATGTCACCAAAGACAACAAGTAATGTTGGAAAAGATGCTGCCACATCTAATGTGGAGGTTGCTCTAACAACACTGGGGTAAGGACAAAAAGGAATCAATTGAGATGAACCTGGCTCATTTTGGAAAATTCACATTTAGGAAAATCAAACTTCAACAGGACCTGTTGTTGGAGCCACAGGTGATACGATTTCACCTATTAATTTAAGTATTGATTTGGTTAATTTTGAAGATATAATTGCAAGGAGGATGAAAGTGAGACAAGAAAGTTATGAAATTTCTAAAATACCAAATGATGGATTCGAAAATTGTTGTCAACCAAGTCGAAAAATTACAGATTCTTCTCTATGAACTTGTGGTAAAAGGCATGCTTCTACCAATGCAGTTTTCTGTCGGATCTGTGATAGAAAAATTACCTCAATCTTGGAATGATTTCAAGATACATTTGAAGAATAAAAAGACTGATATGTAAATGGAGGATCCGGTTCTCAAACTAAGGGTGTAAGAAGATCACCGTAAGAGTGAATGGCTGAATGTTTCAGAATTTGAAGCCAAAGCAAATGTCATTGAGAGTGGAGGGGTGCCTAAGCCTAAGCCTAAAAACCAGAAGAATAAATGGAACGATAAAAGGGAAAGATAAAACTCAGAAAATTCTTTCTGTAAAAGGGAAGAATTTCAAGAGAATTAAATGTGCTTGTTGGGTGTGTGGAAAAATTGGACACAGAGCACTAGACTACTACCACAAGAAAGGAAATCCTGGTCCAAATGGTAATAACAGCAACAAACAAGCAAATATTAGTGAAGAAGAATTTGTTGGTGTTGTTGTTTCTGAAGTCAACTTATTGACTGATAGCAAAGATTGGTGGATGGATACTGGTGCAACAAGATATATCTGTGGAAACAAAAATATGTTTCTCACCTACACTCATAACAATGGTGATGAAAAATTATATATGGGCAATGCAACTACTGCAACTATTGCTGGAAAAGGGGAAGTGGTTCTTAAATTCACTTCTGGGAAAGAACTTGCCCTTATGGATGTACTACAAGTCCCTAAAATTACTAAGAATCTTGTTTCTGATTCTGTTTTAAGTAAGAAGGGTTTTAAACTTGTATTTGAATCTGAAAAATTCGTTCTCACTAAGGGGAGAACATTTGTAGGAAATGGCTATTTCTCTGAAGGGCTCTTCAAACTCAATGTAATTGATGATGCTAATAGTAATAAAATAAATAAGGCTTATGTTTACTTGCTTGAATCTTCAACATTATGGCATGCTAGACTAGGTCACATAAACTTTAAATGTATGCATAGAATGATTAATCTTGGTTTGCTGCCTAATTGTACAAAAGATAATATGCATAAATGTGAAACATGTGTTGAATCAAAGTTTGCTAGCAAGTCCTACAAATCTGTGACTAAAAGATCAAATGAATTACTGAATTAATTCATACGGATTTGGGTGATTTTAAATCAATACCAAGTCGTGGTGGAAAGAATTACTACATAACTTTCATAGATGATAGTAGTAGATATTGTTATGTATATTTGATACATAGCAAAGATAAATCTTTGAATATATTTAAGACATATAAAGTTGAGGTGTAAAATCAGTTAGACAAGAAGATCAAAATATTGCGATTTGATAGAGGCGGAGAATATGAATCTAATGCATTCGCAGAATTTTATACTTCTAATGGAATAATTCATCAAACAACAGCACCCTACACTCCTCAACGGAATGGGGTGGCCGAACGTAAAAATAGAACATTAAAAAATATGATGAATTCCATGCTTAACGGTTCTGGTTTACTACATAACATGTGGGGTGAAGCTTTACTTACGGCTAACACCATCTTGAACAGAATTCCACTAAAGAAGAGTGATCAATCTCCATATGAAAAATGGAAGATAAGGCTACCGACATACAAAATCTTGAAAGTGTGGGGTTGCCTAGCAAAGGTTCAAATTCCCTTGCCTAAAAGAGTTGAACTTGGACCTAAAACTATTGATTGTGTGTTTATTGGATATGCTAAAAATAGTGTAGCATATCGATTTTTAGTAATTACATCTGAAATTTCGGATATCTAAGTAAATACCATTATTGAGTCTAATAACGCTGAATGGTTTGAGTATATATTTCCTTATAAGGATATACTTGATAAAAATAAACGTAAATGGCTTGAATTTAGTCAAGAGAACGGGGTTGATGTTGCCTCTTCTTCTGGTGTTCAAGACAAGGTTTTGGAACCAAATAAATCAACATCAACTCTTAAAGAGAAAGTTTTAGAACCTAGAAGAGGAAAAAGAAGTAAAAGATTATGGACCTGATTTTTTAACCTTTTTCACTGAAGTTGAACCTCAAACATATCAAGAGGCCATAACTTCGCCTGAATCTATTTATTGGAAAGAAGTAATAAATAGCGAAGTAGAATCCATTCTACAAAACCATAAATATGAGTTAATAGACTTACCATCTGGTTGCAAACTGATTGGTTACAAATGGATTTTCAAAAAGAAATTGAAGCCTGATGGTATAATTGATAAATATAAAGCTCGTTTGGTAGCTAAAAGATACTGTCAAAAATAAGGACTTGATTTCTTTGACACATACTCACCAGTAACCAGAATAACATCTATAAGGATGTTAATTGTGATTGCAACAATTTATAATTTTGAAATACATCAAATGGATGTAAAAAATGCATTCTTGAATGGTGAGTTAGATGAAGAAATTTATATAGAACAACCTGAAGGGTTTGTAGCAAAAGGACAAGAGAAAAAGATATGTAAACTTGTGAAGTCACTTTATGGACTTAAACAAGCACCCAAACAATGGCATGAGAAATTCGATTATACAATGTTATCATATGGATTTCGGATCAATGAATGTGATAAATGTGTTTACATCAAGAAAATGAATAATGATTTATATGTAATTGTATATTTATATATTGATGATATGCTCATCATGGGACCCAATCTAAATGTCATAAACTCCACAAAGAAAATATTGAATTCGACCTTTGATATGAAAAACATGGGAAAAGCTGATGTTATCTTAGGAATTTGAATTCAAAGAAGTAGTGTGTTGGTTTCTATTAAGGTACCAAGATCAATTGTAAGCATGAATCAAGTGCGAATACACATCGAAGAAGTTGCGGAATACTCACATCGATCGGTTGAGCGACGCGGCAAGCAAAAAAACTCAAAAATCTGCTCCTTGTTCATTCGGCAGTGTGCAGTCCAAGCTCACTGTTTTGGCTTCGATTTTGGTCATTCGTCAAGCTCCAAGCTTCGTCGAATGGTTCCTGGCTCATAGGTGGGCTTCCCTATCACCTTCGCATGTCTCGTAAGTGTGCTAGCACTTGTGATTTTGCCACAAAACCACACTCTTGCTTCCCTCATTGCTCACGTTTTTGTGACAGAAAAACAGTGAACAAAATGCCTCCATGAGCATTAGAAGAGAAAGAGATGAAGTGAGAGAGATTGTGTTGAATTTGTGTATCTTATACACTCATTTAAATTTCACATTCATTTCATGTGAAATTGGCTTTTAAAAGTCAAACCATTAAATCCCCAACAATTCCCATCACTAAATCCATCAAGTTGTCAAGTCACATCACTCAAAGTGACTTGTGATTTGACGCTTGGAGCGACTAGCGATTTGACGCTTGATTTGACGTGCCGTACTCGAATTCGAAATGCGAATGCGCTCGCAAATAATCTCGGGCTCGGGTTCGCTAATTCTAAATTAACGAATTTTCCGTTGCGTCGTAATTAAATGATTACGCCTAGCGAAGTCACTATTCACGTCGCTAACGAATTAATTCTAAATTAATTCGTTCGCCCGAATTAAAATCTAATTTTAATTCCGCGTCGAAATCCAATTTCGTTTAATATATCAAATATATTAATTAATCGATTAATTCCAAATTAATCATTATTTCTCTTTAATGGATATTTTATCCCAGATAAAATATCTCCGCAATTAATCCCAGATTAATTTTCTCTCTCTTCTAATTAATCCCAGATTAATTTAGAGTGCGAGTTATACGTCATCGGTGAATCTTTGGGAAGCGACCCATGAGATCACCTGATATGTTGGCAGTAAATTCAGTCGTCGGACTATCCGAACACATAAGTACCTCGTACTACGTTTATACCGATTTACAAGACAAGGTTGGCCTCTAGCAAAGCACCATGCCTACCCAATTCTCCGGAAACATCCTTACAGGAATAAAGGATCTGTATCAAGCGTAGTATACCGTAGTATTGCGTATTTCTGTCCAGTATCGAATGATCACGTGCTAGGTCTGGGGCTGGAATTGTGTCTGCCCCGTACGAAGCACATGTCAGATGTCTGGTGACTATTCTCTATAATCGGATAAACCTAACCTTGTCATTTTATCCCGATAGCTGCAGCATTTAAGAGAACCAGTCCCGTATCCTACGTGACCATCATCTCCATATGACTGGAGTGACACTTCCGTCTTGACATCACACCCAACACACTACGATTCTCAATATGCCCAGTATTGGCGTACACAGAACCTGTTAAAGCCCTGGACGACCGCAACCAAAGTATATTGATTGTCGCAAGTATTAGCGGTGCAAGTCTCAGGTTAAGACCAATACACCTACCCTGATTTCGGACTTTCATAGACACATAGTCATACTACCAATGGAATTCTGAGGGGGTCTTATCCAGAGCGAAGCTGTTTCCCGTACCATCGGTAAAGCACAACCTCCTATTACACTTGCATGAGTATCCTATACCAAAATATATGAGAACTATGCCGTTGTGCCCTCACAACGCGCACAAGTGTAATACTAGTCTTTTACGTATTTATCGATGTCCAATCTCGATAATACTCTGACTAGGGATATTTAATGATTTATCCTTCGTGGACTGATACTGTCTCATATCATTCTCCATCCAGGAACAAATCATAGGGACCTCCTATCATTTATATATCTAGGTGATCTAATTACAAATGATAATAGTGCAATCTCCTTTGTCACATAGTTAATTTGTACAACAACACCATGATCTGTACAAATAGTGACGCTATGGGTAATAATTGTCCAACAATCTCCCACTTGGCCTATAGCCAGTCACTCGAGTGCTCGACACCTGAACTATGTACGGTTGGCTCAAACTGCTGAGAAATTCTTTCGTCAGCGGATTTGCATGATTATCGTCTGATGCGATTTATTCGATCATCACATCGCCGCGATGTATGATCCGAATGAATCAGATGATTATCGAAGTATGTATCTGGATCGTTGATGAGACCATTAATTCCTTAGCCTGTGCTAACGCCTAGCTCGGCTGCTAACAGAATTATATCTAATCTAATTAGATTATTATTGACCCAGAAGGCTTCTATTGCTGCCTCAGCTGCAGCAATAACCCGCATTTGTTGTTTATACGGTAACAGTATCTTGCTTGGAAGATTTCCAGCTCACTGTTCCGTTATTCAAACTGTATAGTACCATTTGCGACTTATAGTCGTTTTATCGGTTAGGAAACTTGCAAATTCTAAGATACTAACGGATGTTCTTAACTTCAATCCAGTGACTATCACTTGGATTGGTCTGATTGTGACTTCATATGCTCAAAGCGTATGACACACCAGGTAACGTACATTTTTCAATGTACGATTTCTCGGAGAGTTTTCTCGAAAGCCAAACTTTCACCGATTGTTTTTATGGGAATATCATTTCCAAGAAATGACATATTATCATTATTTATAGGACATCCACTGTCAGTGCGCTCCCACTAACCCTCTTATATACACACGAATCTTTTCGTTTTGAATTAAATCATAAACCATTATGACTACATCAAAACGATAATTCCTAGAACCTAATGCTTGTTTCAATCCAAACATGGATCGAATAACCTGCAAACCTTGTTTGCTAGTTTTGGTATGACAAAACTGACAGGATGTTGTAAACATCCTCCAAAAGGTTTCCTTTTTAGGAAAGCGATTTTCCGTTCAGCTGGCATATTTCATAAATGAAACATGCAGCAGTAGCAAGCATTATCCAAATGGATTTTCCATGGCAACAGGTAAAAGGTTGAATCGTAATCAACACAATGTTGATAACGATACCTTTCCGCTAAAAGCCTAGCTTTATACGTTGGTATGTTGCCATCCATGTATGTCTTCCTTGAAGACTTATATTGTACCAATAGGCACAATGCCTTGCGGTACATCAACTAGTTCTAAACTAAGTTGATATACATGGAATCCATTTCGGATTATATGGCACTTTGCCATAATTAGGGAGTCGATACCTTGTATCACTTCCTCATACGTAGTCAGTTGGTATTCCTCAATAAGATAGACATCTTTATGAGGTGAGATCAGAAACCCATACCCTAGGTTGTTTTCTGACTCTCTCCGACATACGCGGTTCTTGTGTATACGAAGATTAATGGTAATAGTTTCATCCTTGATGAACTATTTGTGTTCCATTAGGAATCGGTGCCTTGAATAGTATCACTCCGATTTTCATCGAGTTTTACTATCCTCCCACTTACCACTGCATATCATTATTCCTCTTAGGAAATCCACATGGTGAGCAACAATCTAATTGTTCTCTTGTGAGTTGTATAAGTACAATACTTATGGTATCCCTAGGATAACCTACAATTGGCACTTATCCAATTTGGGTTTTAGTTTGGTATCATCCAAACATATGCCCAGCATTCCCAAATGTTCAGGAATGAGAAACCTGGTTTCTTTCCTGTTCATATCTAATATGAAATCTGTCAAACAGATTATTATGGAACCTTATTCAAAATAAGTTCTACACTGTTAAAAGCTTATCCGTTGAAGGAAATGGTAGCTCAGAGCGACTCATGATTAACCTTATGATGTCGAACAAAATCCGGTTACTCATTTTGGACACACCGTCAAACTGACGTGTTCCGGGAGGAGTCCTTATTTAAAAAATATTTTACTCTTTCAAGTATATTAGAAACTTATTGCTTAAGTTTTTTCCATTACGGTCTTACCGTGACAGTATAATACTATAGCCGATCTGTGTGTCTATTTCGTGTCGAAAACTTTAAAAGTTTCCGATTTGTGTTCTTCAAAAGAAACACATAACCATAACGCGATGCCACATCCGTATAGGTCACGAAATATTCATATCCACTTCTAGCCTAGCTAGACATGGGCCCACTTGCTTCACTATGAACTAGGGCTAACAGGTCGGTGGCATTTACACTTTTACCAAGTAAATAGTGTTTTAGGCACATTGCCCAATAAACTAGATTCGTAGACTTTATTTGATTGGAATCAAATTAGTCCTAATACCCACTCTTCAAAAGTGCGGATATACGATTCTTGTTTAATTGTGTCCCAGACAACAATGCCACAAATTAGTTTCATCTGATCAAATCAGTTTGAGCTGTTTGTTTGTCATGTTATATATTTGAGATTTATTTATATTCAAAATATAAATGCTGTTATTCACATCTAATGTGTTTATCTTAATATCATCTTTATATAATGAAAAACTTTAGTGTTCTAGAATATAAAGGTTCACCCGCAGCGGGTCAAACACTGATATAGAGATAATGTATCTAGTCAAACTAGTTACATTCAAACAGTTTCCAAATTTAAGTACACACCCGAAGGTAGTTCCTAAACTTAGGTATCTACGGTTAAAACAGCGACTTTCGTCCCATTTTCAATTCGCAGATAAATCTCAACTGAAGTCAGTATCCTGCTCACAACAGATTCTGAACATCAATATATATTTATGTACCACAATAAGTATTTAAAATCTAATTTTAATACTAGTAGTGAACATAATGATGACAAACATATTTGAAGTCAAAGCCTTGCTCATTCTTCAATTCCTTCATGTCTGCTTTGTCCAAACGGCAGTCACGCTTCCGCGATCCCTTTTGCCACAATTTAAGCAGACATTTTAGGATATGTCCTTTATCTTCCCAGAAGATTATAATGATTTTGCATTTGCCCTTTTCACATTCCAGAAGCCTTTGGCCAAGCCTCGGGTTTCTAGAATATCGAAGTAAAGTGCGCCTTGCGCAACTTGCCTAATTGCAAAGTTTTGACTTTATCTCATTGAGAATAGTCATTAACCCTCCAAGAGTTATTATTGCAATTTTAGTACTTCTAAAATCTAAAGATAAATTCTTTGAAGATCCTTCAATTTCATCATTATACTTTAAAGATCTAATCCTTAGTTCTGATTCAGAAATTAAGGAGTCTACTGCGACAAGCTTAATGGATTAAGCACTTAAGTTATCATCACACGATCTTCCAAAGATTATGCTCTACTGTTTGCTTAACTCCGGGCTTAGGCATAATATGTTATTTTATCAAATAAAGTACTTATTATTTTTCCAGGACCATCCTGAAATTTATTCCCAATTTGAAAATTAAACCATTTAAATACATTTTCCCCAGGATTGTTTTTAAATGTCAATCTTTCAATTTTATCTTGATTTTAATAGTCCAACTATTTAATCAACGATTTAGGTACTATTTATTATAATGATTACAATAGTCCAACTATTTAATCAACTATAATTTAATAGATTAAAATCAATTATATTGATTACTATAATCAAATTATAAAATCAACTATAAATGAATTGTTTGAATATAGTCCAACTATTTATTAAAACAACAATTTAAATATTAGTCCAACTAACATTTAATATATTTTACGAATGATATTTGATTGAGCGCGTATGGCAAGTAATTAAACGAATATTGCAAATTCAATTCTTGCCTCCCACTATTTTTCGGCGAGCCTCTAACCCTCTGTCGAGTAATCGGGAAACCGCGTTTCCTAGTGGGCTAGGATCCCGTTAAATATCACACAATCTTGACTTTGGCCAACAAATTGTATGATAATTAACTAGGTAGATCTCTAAGATCAATTGGATCCAATCCAATTCCTAGATCCGGTAGGGGGACATCCAAGTCCGAAACATATATCTTATATATGCCAATACATCCAATGTATTACCTAACCTTTTTCCTCTGAATCAACTAAGCCTTGGCTTTGGCACAACAAACTTAGTGATCCCAGTTAAGCGCGACCCATTGACCATGGAAAGCTTCGTAATCAATGTCGATGGACAAGAAGTGGTCTTGACTTTGGCCAACAAACCACAACTTGGACAAGACACTGACATGGAACAAAGCTCTCGTGATTCAAACACATCATCGACGGACAAAGGCCTTGACTTTGGCCAACAAGCCAATGCCAGTCTCGGATCTTGAGTGAGAATCACTCAATGGAAGGAAAAACGCTTAATATTTTGCGAGGGTTTTTCGAGTGCAAATTGGCAACAATTTATTATCTTTGTTAAGGTCTCATCATCATACACCCTTAAACATGCATTCTAAACACATAATGAAGCGCGTATAATAAAGTAATAATGATATGCGGATGATATTTTACACAATGATCCTAGATCAAATCTCTCACTTCCTCTCCGCTAGCACAAATATTTCTTCTACCCGTTACACTACACTTCTAAAGAAACCTCATTTACATTGAGGGGAATAGGTGAGAAGAGAATACAAAGAAATGAGAGGTAATAAGGCTGGACACGCAGGTCCAATTAATAAATCAAATTTATTACAACAATTTCTAAAATTATCCCACCCATCTAATATCCATCCGATATACATTATTCATGCATCGCAACCATGTATTCACACAAGCATGTTATCAATCAATCTAATCAAATTAATTAATCTGATAATTAGTGATCATCCAATGTTCAAACAACGATTTGATTTTGCTCGAGTCAAACTCGTTTTTGCAAATAAGTACTCAAAGTACGAATTCTCGAATTAAATTAAACTACATAATTAAATCCAATTCAATATGCATTTAATACTAATTCGTTATTTAATTCTAAATTAAATACTACACTTTATTAATGAAATTTTACGACTTAAATTCCAAATTTAATCGTTACGGGTCTCAAAGCCCGATTAACGTCCAACGTCAATTTAATTAAATTCCAATGGGCTTTTAATTAATTTCTTAAGGCGTGGACTTTTGGTCAACTCGGGTCAAACCGAATAACCAAAATCCAATCCGGAAGTTACCCCATAAGCCCAGAAATCAATTTAGGCCCATTAGGCCCAATTAAACTTTAAAGGTCCATTAAGTCGCATTTGGGCTTTATGGATGCGATTTTGGGCCTAATTGGATCCAACCAATTTTGCCTAAACCCAACTTTGTACGACAAAGCCCAATAAGCCCAACTCCAATTTTAAGGCCAATTAATTAAACACAAAAAAATTCCAATTTCACATTTAATTAACCAAAGTGCATTAACATAATTAATCACCCAAAACATTATTTCCAAAACACAAATTAGGCTAATTAATCATGCTCATCTACATCATCACATGTCCAACACATTTTGATTAAAATCAAACCCATTTATACATGCTATAACTCTCGGCCAAGGGGAAAATTCATGCCCAAATCAAATTCAGTCCAATTAAATTAAATTCAACATTAAATCAATATCCCCAATTGATTTCCAACTCATCCAATGAATCAAAATCAAAAAACCAAGACATTTAGGGCTAGTCATCAATTCGGCCAAGCCATGATAAATTGGGGAAATTTGTTCCAAACACAATTTCAACAAATTGATATAATCAAACATCAATTAAACATGCTCAAACACATTTTAACCCTAAACTTTTTCATGCTCAAACCTTGCTCTGATACCATTGTTGGTATTAAGGTCCCAAGATCAATTATAAGCATGAATCAAGTGCGAATACACATCAAAGAAGTTGCGGAATACTCACATCGATCGGTTGAGCGACGCGACAAGCAACAAAACTCAAAAATCTGCCCCTTGTTCATTCGGCAGTGTGCAGTCCAAGCTCACTGTTTTGGCTTCGATTTGGTCCTTCGTCAAGCTCCAAGTTTCGTCGAATGGTTCCCGGCTCATGGGTGGGCTTCCCTATCACCTTCGCATGTCTCGTAAGTGTGCTAACACTTGTGATTTTGCCACAAAACCACACTCTTGCTTCCCTCATTGCTCACGTTTTTGTGACAAAAAAACAGTGAACAAAATGCCTCCATGGGCGTTAGAAGAGAAAGAGATGAAGTGATAGAGATTGTGTTGAATTTGTGAAACTTGTGTATCTTATACACTCATTTAAATTTCACATTCATTTCATGTGAATTTGGCTTTTAAAAGTCAAACCATTAAAGCCCCAACAACTCACATCACTCAATCCATCAAGTTGTCAAGTCACATCACTCAAAGTGACTTGTGATTTGACGCTTGATGCGACTAACGATTTGACGCTTGATTTGACGTGCCGCACTCGAATTCGAAATGCGAATGCGCTCGCAAATAATCTCAGGCTCGGGTTCGCTAATTCCAAATTAACGAATTTTCCGTTGCGTCGTAATTAAATGATTACGCCTAGCGAAGTCACTATTCACGTCGCTAACGAATTAATTCTAAATTAATTCGTTCGCCCGAATTAAAATCTAATTTTAATTCCACATCGAAATCCAATTTCGTTTAATATATCAAATATATTAATTAATCGATTAATTCCAAATTAATCGTTATCTCTCTTTAATGGATATTTTATCCCAGATAAAATATCTCCGCAATTAATCCCAGATTAATTTTCTCTCTCTTCTAATTAATCCCAGATTAATTTAGAGTGCGAGTTATACGTCATCGGTGAATCTTTGGGAAGCGACCCATGAGATTCCCGGATATGTTGGCAGTAAATTCGGTCGTCGGACTATCCGAACACGTAAGTACCTCGTACTACGTTTATACCGATTTACAAGATAAGGTTGGCCTCTAGCAAAGCGCCATGCCTACCCAATTCTCCGGAAACATCCTTACAGGAATAAAGATCTGTATCAAGCGTAGTATACCGTAGTATTGCGTATTTCTGTCCAGTATCGAATGATCACGTGCTAGGCCTGGGGCTGGAATTGTGTCTGCCCCGTACGAAGCACATGTCGGATGTCTGATGACTAGTCTCTATAATCGGATAAACTTGACCTTGTCATTTTATCCCGATAGCTGCAGCATTTAAGAGAACCAGTCCCGTATCCTACGTGACCATCATCTCCATATGACTGGAGTGACACTTCCGTCTTGACATCACACCCAACACACTACGATTCTCAATATACCCAGTATTGGCGTACACAGAACTGTTAAAGCCCTGGACGACCGCAACAAAGTATATTGATTGTCGCAGTATTAGCGGTGCAAGTCTCAGGTTAAGACCAAATACACCTACCCTGATTTCGGACTTCCATAGACACATAGTCATACTACCAATGGAATTCCGAGGGGGTCTTATCCAGAGCGAAGCTGTTTCCCGTACCATCGGTAAAACCCAACCTCCTATTACACTTGCATGAGTATCTTATACCCAAATATATGAGAACTATGTCGTTGTGCCCTCACAACGCGCACAAGTGTAATACTAGTCTTTTACGTATTTATCGATGTCCAATCTCGATAATACTCTGACTAGGGATATTTATTGATTTATCCTTCGTGGACTGATACTGTCTCATATCATTCTCCATCCAGGAACAAATCATAGGGACCTCCTATCATTTATATATCTAGGTGATCTAATCACAAATGATAAGAGTGCAATCTCCTTTGTCACATAGTTAATTTGTACAACAACACCATGATCTGTACAAATAATGACGCTATGGGTCAT
Organism: Zanthoxylum bungeanum; assembly: GCA_019454045.1. Classification (NCBI taxonomy): domain Eukaryota; kingdom Viridiplantae; phylum Streptophyta; class Magnoliopsida; order Sapindales; family Rutaceae; genus Zanthoxylum; species Zanthoxylum bungeanum. The sequence continues at coordinate 272,044 of SKCR01036748.1, forward strand.
AATTGTCCAACATAGTGGTGGTTATATTCTCAGCCAATCACACTATGTGGAAGCAATTCTTTGGAAATTTGGACATTTTGATAGTAGTCCGTCTAAAACCCTTTTTGATCATAAGAGTACATTAAAGAAAAATGTTGGGGGATAATGTATCACAACTAGAATATTCTCGTAGAATTGACACACTACAATATATCACGAATTATACTAGACTGGACATTACTTACTCTGTGAATAGATTGGCAAGATATACTAGTAATCATTCAATGGATCATTGGGATGCTTTAGTTAGAGTATTAAGATACCTAAAATACTTAATGAAGTATGGATTACTTTATACCAAATTTCCATCAGTTTCATAAGGATATAGTGATGCCAATTGAATTTCAAATGATACGGAAAAAGCAACAAGTGGATATGTGTTTACACTTGGAGGGGCTACAATATATTGGAAATCACAAAAACAAACGTGTATAGCACATTCAACAATGGAATCAGAATTCATAGCCTTGGATAAAGCTGTTGAAGAAGCGGAATGACTAAATAATTTTCTAGAAGATATTTCAATGTGGCCTCAACATGTGACGACCATATGTGTGTATTATGACTGCATGACTGCTATTGGGAGAGCAAAGAGCCATATGTATAATAGGAAGTCAAGGAACATAAGACGAAGACATAACACTTTAAAACATATGCTTTCGGTTAACATTATTTCCATTGATTTTATAAAATCAAAGGAGAATATTACAGATCAATTAACAAATGGTATACCAAAGGAGCAAATGTTATATTTATCGAGGGGAATGGGCTTAAAGCCAACACAAAGAGAAGTAACTTAGTAGAAACCCAACCTAGTAATTTGGTAATTCAAGTCTAGATTCAATGTGGAAAACTAGTTGGGTAAAACTCAAGTAATAGAGCATAACAAGTTGCTCATTCCTATGATAATGAAAGTTATGATACTACGACGATAAGGATGAATTACTAATCATTCTTAATGACACTAACGATGTTTGTGTCACCTATATAGGAGTAATATGGGGTCGCATTTATGAGAATGAAATGGCTAAATTCTCTAAAGCTCCTATAAATCCAGGATTGTTCAGGACCAAAATGAACGCAACCGTATGAATTGAAAGTTTTCAAATTTAATATGTATGATACTTATTGTCTTGATTTACAAAATATGATGAACATTTCAATGTCTCATATACACACTGACTTATCGGTAAATCCAATAAGTACTTACTAAGGAAGGTTCAAGTCCAAAAGACACATATCCTAATGCATATCATAATTAAGTTTTCTCTGGATCATTCTATGTACAGTATCGCCACTATTTTCTATACAAATGTGGGGTATTGTAAGAAGTTTGTATAGGCAATAGAGGGAGTAGAAAGTAGTATCATATCAGAGAAATAAATGGAAAATGGAGAGTTTATAAGGATACACTAAATACACATATCAAATTGGAAAGATGGGTCTTGGGCCTTGGGGCTCTTTGGCTCATATGATCCATCAAATTCCTTGTTTTAATAAAAATATTTTTCTTTTTATTATATTTTCATTTAAATCAAAAGGTTGTGTCTGATCAACACACCTCTTAGTACTTAATTGAAAATTAAAAAATGTTTGGAGGAATAACCACATCTTTTTATTCTTTATAAATGTAATAGAAAAGGAAAAGAAAGAAGTAACCGAAAGTGATTTTCCATAGATAAACTATTTTGATCTTGAAAACAAACACCAAGTAAGTTCGCCAAGATAGGATTTTCAGTGCAGAAACTTCGATTTTCAGATTGTTGAATCCCGGTGGAAGATGTCCAGCGAACTACAAGCACAATTGTAGGGGCAAATTTCTGCTATAGGACATAGCACTATCTACTAGCCTCAATTTATACAAGTCAGTTTATTGCTATTGATTTTGATTACTTGCGTTGTAAGTTTATGTTTTTGGTTCATAAGTTTGTATTTTGTTTATAAGTTTCTATTTCAATAAATCTTATTGCATTCGTTGATTGTTCTTTAACAAAAACCACTCCTCCACAAACACACGTTCCCTGAAATAAAGGAAAATGAGAAGTTGGTGAAAGAAGATAAATGAAGTTGAAGGAGTTGAGGGAAGAATGGAAGAAGTTACTTTCAGAGCATATGAAAGCCAATGAGGAGCCAGAAGAAAGGGGCCCCATCGATCAAAAAAACATGTCAACTTTCATGAGTTTATCGCTTTAGTTAAATCTCCTTCAAGCTCTCATTTGTAGTTAGGACTTGTTTAATTCCAGTAAAAATTTAGATTCATTAGCTTGTAATTTTTTCCCATGTAACTAGAATTCAATTCCAGTAAGGATTAAGATTCTAGTAGTTCTTAATTGATTGTCTTTTGTTAAAATCCATATCGAATCTATTTACCTATCTATTTCAGGCTTTACAGAGCCCAAAATTTTTACCATCATTTTGATTAGAAGTCTAGCACGTAAATCAATTACGTTGAGGATTTACTCATCTGACATGCCTAGCTACACATACCATTTTTTGAGCTAGAAACAACAACGATAATTTTGGCATGCCCGGTAGAACCTACTAGTAGGATGTCACCAAAGACAAGAAGTAATGTTGGAAAAGATGCTGCCACATCTAATGTGGAGGTTGGTCTAACAACACTGGGGTAAGGACAAGAAAGAATCAATTGAGATGAACCTAGCTCATTTTGGGAAATTCACATTTAGGAAAATCAAACTCCAACCGGACCTGTTTTTGGAGCCACATGTGATACAATTTCACCTATTAATTTAAGTACTGATTTAGTTAATTTTGCAGATGTAATTGCAAGGAGGATGAAAGTGAGACAAGAAAAAATCATGCAGATTTTAGAGAGGATGAAACAACGCATGTTTAGACAAACTTCAAACTCTGGGAGTGAGAGAAATGAATGATGTGAATCAATTTCTAGGCCTGTTAGGCATGAGGAATTTATGGGGCAGTCTTTTGGAGGATCTCACGAGACACATGGTTTACCCCATCCTTGTGTACCAAATCCTCACCCTTCTCTTCCAATAGTGGAAGACATATACCAATCTCCTCACAAGAGAGAGGAAATTGGAGGATTTATCAGGATTCCTGCTACCAATGGTCGGGCAATCACTTTTTCCATAATATTATCTATTTAATCTATCTAATTTAGATTATATTGAAACTAATCGAGATTATTAATATGTATATTAGACAAAGACATGAGAATATACATTAGTTACACGGTTACAACGAGATTTGTAATTGATATTGGGAGGTACTTGTGGTATGTTCACAAATAAAGTTCATAATCGAGATTTACTAATAGGGGTCGATTAGTAAATTCGTTGAGACTAGTACATGTTATATATCGAGACTTGGTCCGAAGGTTTATCTGAATGAACCATGAGCCTTGGGAGACTTGTATAGACATATATGTGTTTATATGATGAACATTGAACGACCCACCGGAAGAATTCCTAATAGATGACATACCAACGTCAATAAGAATCTTCTCGAGTTGAGTGACATAGTTAGTCATTTGACTTGAGATACCACTGTGGATGTATGAGTGATCCTCCATACTTTGATAACAGCCACGTCAGTTGTCAATCTAAACCAGATCTCCATCTATTTGTTGGGTGTAGACTGATTCTTATGATAATATCTGATGTATCGAGAGATGATTCATCAGTCTCATATGCGGGATTTAAGTATCCACTTCGTAATCCCTTAAATCTTTGACTGTGGTATAATGCATCGATGAGTTCCAATATTTAAAGAATCACAAATATGTCGTGACACATACACGAATTGTACACTACAGAGATTTGACGTTCTTATCTATATCTCTTATACAATTCGGATAACCTATGATGGATGAATTATAGGATATGTTTAGAACTTGACTTCTATGGTCCAACGTGGTTATCTATGGTCGTCATAATTTGTGAGTGGGTAAATTATGAATACGGAATGTGTTCCGTGATAAATATACCTGAACCTAGAGAGTTTCACTAATAAAGTATACTCATAGAGCACTAAGATAATTAATTATGAATAATATGGATTATTCATAATGTCACACGTGCCGTGATATTTTCGTATGTAATGTGTATTTGTATGTGATATATAATTTGATCAGATACACATTAGAATTTTGACATATCTCAAATGAATAATTAATTAATTAATTAAAACTTTAATAATTATTTATTAAAGATTTTTTTTGGAATATTCTTTACTTAATTAATTAATTTGTTAATGAAAAAAGGCTTATAAGATAAGCTTCATTATTGGAAAAATGATAGCCACACATTTGTGTATTAATTTGACATTATTTTGGCCAAGTATTAATAATGGTCAAAATGGCATAAATATCCCTCCTTATTTATATACATGAAATTCGACCATAGCTTTTTTTTAGGAGTAATAGCTTGATTTTGAGAAATCTTGCAAGGGTTTCAATAGCAAATTAGGACTTTTAATTTGGTTGTGTCGAGCATCAATTTGGAAGCATGAATGGATTACTTAAAAGCTTGATTAAAGGCTTATAAGAGAATTAAGGTAACTCTTATTTTCTTTTGTGTTGTAAATTATTTAAAATTTATTGTTAATTAATTACATGAGATGTAGCTTAGATTCATACTTGTTCAATGTGTTTAAGATGATAGAAACCAAATTGATTAGCCTAGATTTGTATGTGTAAAAATAATTAGGCTAATTAGTGTAAATAGGCCTAGTTAGGGTGTAAGACACCAAATTATCATTTTAGAGTTACTTAAGCCACTCGTTGGTGACCTAAAATTATTTTAAGGTGACTTTATGATGGTTACTCTCTTTTGTATATTTTTGGATTTGTTAATTGCATGAATTTTGAATTAATTAGGTAAGAATGTGATTAATTGTATAATTAATTTAAAAGTGTTGATTTTTTGAAATTGAGGTGTTGTAGATGAAATTAAATGTGTGATAATGGGTATGAAAAATTCATGAAATTTTCGAAATCGTTCTAGAAGTGTTATGAAAATTTTCTAGAAAAATCGCATTAGGGGTAAAATCATAATTATTGAAATTATGACTTTTTGGCCACTGCTACAGTACTTCGAGTACTGTAGCAGTGCATATAATGTGTATAAAAACTCTCGGAATTTTCGAAATCGTTCCAGATGCTTTTTAGGAATTTTCCGTATTAGGGGCAAAATGATAATTTATTGAAATTATCATGATCAGTCTTTGCTACACTAAATAGATCACTATAGCACTAGGCTGGTCCAATTTTGTGAATAATCCAATTGTCCCGTTATCCCAGTCTGTCAGTCAGTTCAGGGATCCGAAAAGTGTTTCTGATATTTTTTCCCTAAGTTTTTATGCGTAATCAAACTTTAATATTTGAAATTAATTAGTGAAATTAGTGAAATATAGATAAACTAGAGGTATATGATATCGATTAATTTATCTGGATTAAAAAAAATTAAATATCGATTTCGTCCGTCGTCGCGCTTCTGCATCATTTGCTCGAACACATTGCTTAACATGTGTATACATATACAGTAATAGAAGTAGTGCAGGTACTCTATGGAACATAATTAAGGCAAATCGATTGCCTCAAATTTCATAAGTCGTATCATGATACTATTGATAGAGAAAATCCATATCCGAGAGGATACACGATTTCCAACGTTTCGTTATGTTTTGGAGAGGATGACCAATCCTCTTTGGCGCACATTACTAGATTCACCACCTATTGTGGAGAACTAGCAAATCATGATAATTTCCCTAATTTTAATCTATTCCGACAGGAACAACATTCACCAGGTATGCCACTCTGCTAAGGAACTCAGTGTTTACATGGCAGGAAATGGAGAGACAGTTTCACACCCAATTCTTTAGAGTTGAACTAGAGGTTTGTATGACAGAATTTTCCCGGGTGACACAGAAGTGGGGAAATGGTAGATTATTTTATTACATGTTTTAAGAAGATGAGGAATCAATGAAAGATTTATTTACCGGAAACAGATTTCGTAAAGATGACGCAAAGAGGAATGGATATAGAGTTGAAGAAGAAATTCCATGGAATGGAATTCAAAGATTTTTATGAGTTAATCGCTAAGGTGGTTGAGTACGAGGAGTTATTGAGGAAGGAAAGCCACTGGAGGAAAGCAGCCATGACAACTTATTTCCAGGAAGTGGATGCTCAGGAAATAGATGTGTAACAGTTTAGGATCCTGTATCTGTTCTGTCTTAATTAAGAAAACATCAGTTTCCCTCATAGTTTTTCTTCAATGTTGACAAGACTGAAGAGCTTTTGCTTTCCTCATGAAAGAAAAATTCATGACTTTATCATCTGATCACAAAATCCCTTTTAGGGGGGACTCAAAGGAAGAAAGTATCATAAGTATCATAACTCTTACAAACATTCAACTAACTTTTATGGGGTTTTAAAAGGGTGGTGCATGACAGAATCAACAAATGAATTTTGAAGTTTCCCGAGAAGAAGAAAACCATGCTGGTTGATGAAGACCTATTTCCTCCAGAGGCCAATGTGAATACTCTTACTTTTAACTCACGAGAGGTGTTGAAGTTGAAAAGGAGATATAGATGAATGAATGCGGAAATCTGTCCAGGAAGAGTAGTCCATAAGGTTTGGGTTCCTAAGAAGAATTTGGTGCATGAAGGTAAAACAATGAGCCCTAGGAAGGATCACACAACCAACTTGATTTTCTCCAAGAGCAAAGCCACTCATGTCTTTCATTTTAAGAAAAAAAATAGCTGGGATTTGTTGCTCCTCCAAGGGTCATCCGAATAATCAATGGCACAGGACAGAGCATAAAAAGATTCATAAAAAACTTTCCTCAACCCAAAAGAGAAGACTCATACGCCAAAGAACTTCTTTAAAGAGGAAGAAAGAGTTAGAGCAAAAGCATGTGAAGGCAAAATCAAAATTTTACAAGAAGTCTACTGAGGATCATGAGTCAGTATGGAGCTCATATGATTTGTTGAAGGAATAGCTTTCAAGAAGTAATTTAATGGTCGGAGGGATTCTTTATCCTTTTGGTTGTGCCACGGTAAGCTTGACTCTACTGTTAAACTTCCATAAAGAAAATGAAAGAAAAATTACAGGAGATGAGGAGTTGGCATGAACTTTATGGAAAAAACTTTCATTTGAGGAGGAGAAGAACATGAAGCCACACTGTGGAGTGACTATTTAAGATGTGGAATTTAAAGGTCACAAGATGGTGATATTTGAAATGAATTCAGAGGATATGGCAAGGTCAAACCTCTGTACTGTCCGGGGGAAACCTCTTTTGGTCGGGTTCCACTAAGAGGCCTTTCCCCTGGATCTCCATGACAATTTGTCCCAGTGGTTTCTTTAGGGGAATGTATGCATCCTCCCTGACCACGTGGTTTACTTGGGTCGGCGCCCTTCTCTCCTGATTGTCCCGGTGCAGTGGCTTGAATTCTTTGTGTTTCGGGGGTGGTCTTCTGGATTCTTTTTCTGTTCGGCGGGGGGCGCCCTCCCTTGTGGTTCTATCCCTGATGTTGTTCCCTTTCCGGGACACTTTCTCTTCGTTCTCTAACAAAACCAACTTCCGGGCCACCTCCAGAGCGGTGGCGTAGTCCGGGGTGTCCTGGATCCTTAGGTGGGTCCATAGTCTTCCGACCCTCAAGGCTCCTTTCAAGCTTTCCAGGGCCTCAGGGGATTCATACCCTCCGACTTCGAGTACCATATTATGGTACCTTTCAATAAATATATTCAGAGGTTCATCGTCTCCTTGCTTCATGAGCCGGAGTTCTCCAATTGTTTTTCTGGGGACACAAGCCCCCTTGAAGTGTCGTATGAATGACTTCTTCAGTTGTGTGAAGCTGCTGATGCTTCTTGGGGCTAAGCTCGTGTACCATAGAATGGCTTGTCCGGCCAGAGTTAGGGGGAACACTTTGCAGATGGCGTCCCCTGTTACCCCTTGCACCTCCATCAGCAGGGTGAAACTTTCAATGTGGGTCTTAGGGTCGGTATGGCCCTTGTACGGTGTCATGGTCGGCATGTTGAATCTCTTCGGGAATTTCTCCGATTTTATTTCCTCCGTGAGGGGGGACTCATCTTTGACGTCCTGGACATCCCCTCTGTTGCATTGGGGTATACTCCCCATTTGACCAGTTCCTCCCGTAACCAAGATTCATACCGCTGTCCCTGGTTCCATGCTGCCCTCTGAGGTTTCTTTTCTTTCTGCTATCTCGGGAGCGGCGTTTCTCAGGGTCGGTGTCATCCCGTACCTTTTCGGTATGTTCTTTTCCTCTCCTCCGGGTACTGTGAGGGCTATCGTAGGAGGGATCTGGTGATGATTTGTCATCTTCCTCCTCCCATGTGTCCTCGGTTTGGGAATCCCTTTGTACTACCACGGATCTCACCCTGTAGGGTTCCCTCCTTCGAGGTCTGTCGTCTTCGCTTGTATCAACAATTCTCTTTCCTTCCGCTATTTCATTCCTTCGCCGGCTAATCCCGGCCTCGAATTTTCCGTCGTGTGCTCCTTCCATCCTTTCCAACCGGTCTACTATGGTTTTTAGTAGAGTTTGGTTTTCCTCCCTCTCTTTCCTAAGGTTTTCCTCGATCTTTTCCATCCAGTCTGCAGCCGAGCTCCCTGATGATTGTTGGTTTCCGCCTTCCGCCATTTGTCTTATTACGCGAGTTGCTTTTTGTAGAGTTCCCCACAGACGGCGCCAACTGTTGACGGCTGATTTTGGTCTCGGGGTAATATGGGAATATCACCTCCGAGGTAATCCTCCTTCAACGGTGAATTTGTTTGGTTATGGGGGACCAAAAGCAAATTTAGCGAGAGATGAAAAACACACCAATCGACAAAGAGGTTTAATGTGGTTCGGCGGATTTTGGAATCCGACCTACATCCACGGACAAGAACATGGTGGTACTTTTTATTACTCAAATACACTCCTCGGGTCTCTTCTTTGCTTTTACAAATCAGAGCTTGATGATTCTGATCACTAACTTTGGTGATGATTTTTAAGATGCCTTTTACACATGCTCTACCCTCATATTTATAATAATACAGAAATCAGACTCCTATTTGTACAAGAATTCCTATTTGGGCTCAATCTTCTCTCCTTGTAAGGATTCCTGATCTAATACTACCTTCTCTTTTTTTATTCCTTCTTGGATTCTGACTTCTTCTCCTTGTGAGAGTAGGATAATTTTGCTTATCTTATCCGCAATGAATGGGGTGTGGTCATCTTGAACACGGCTCGCTGTCTGGTCGGTCTTCATGAGGTCGGTCGTGACAATCTTTTATGCTGAGAGTGTTTCTACCGACCTTATAGTGGCCGGTCATCCGAACCAAAGTGGTCGGTCTTCACATGTTGTGGTCGGGTCGGCTACATGATCTCATCCAGTCATGGAATTACCCTTTTGCCCTTGTCGTACTGTCTTAAATGTTGTAGTGCCTGAAAATACCATCAACACATATATTCAACCAGAAAGTTGTACGTCAAATCTGCATTCTGAATCATATGTGGTAACATGTTTGAGATTGCATTAGAATTCAAACCTATGAGATAACTAAAAATTGATACATAATCATACAACAACTGACTACGCAAAACATGTCATAAATATGAAACCCTAAGTTAAAAAATGTAGTCTGAACATGAAAACTACAAAATATAAAGTCAAATGCATGTTTAAACACCATGTCATAGATTGAAAACATGAGCATGAAATCATAATCCTGAACTAAACTACAAACATGTCTAGAGTGTGTGTAATGTAGTTTGAAAACATGGTGAAATACTTATAAGATGCATGCAACATTAAACATGGAACTCATGGATCATAATCTGTAAAATATAGTCGTGCTCTTGAAAACTTATGCTGGAGTGAGAAAACATAGACATAATCTGAAAACTGTACAAGTGTCTGTAATAAATATATTCCGTAAATAACCATAAACGTGAGTTAAAAATACATTTACAGCGATCGAAATTGGGACGTCTCCCATGTATCTCCATACGTGCTAGGATCAGGCCATCGCCCCCGTGTACGCTTGTATAAGTTCTAAAACATGAAAACCTACACCAATATCAAAACATGGGGACATGAAACCTACTTAACAGAACCTGACACCACGTAAGCAAAAGAACATACAAATGAACATGAAAAACCTATGAGGATGATCAGTGCCCCATGAGGCAAACGATCTCAGGCTCGCTAAACATTAAGGGATGGCTCGATGCTGGTGGTTTTAAAATATTTCCATACTTGTTTTCATAAAGCATTTTCTGAAAACAAAACTTAAGCTGAAATATATAAAAGACATATACTGGGAGCACACCTACTTGAAAACATAAAACATGGCGTGTTACTTGGAAAATATAATGTCGTAAAGTGAAAAATGTAAGTTTATCGCATGAATTGAAAATCCTGAACTGTAAACTTAAAACATGAAACTAAAACTACAGACATGAACTTGAAAATGTAAACCTAAAAATAGTACTGAAATCAGATCATATGGACATGAGCTTAAAACCTTATACATTTCATAAAATTTTAAAATATGACTGAAGAAATGTGATGTGAAATGTAATAAGGAAACATAATACAAATCATGACAAAACTATTTAACCTAATCTATTCCACTGACACTGCAACTGATGCTAACAATGTGATGTGCTTGAAACATGTTAGAAGAACCCAGTGACTTGATTCTAGCCTAATGTATATACATAAATATTCATAACATGAAATTTATGCTTTATTTACCAAACCACCCAATCTCGTGACTACTGCCATCCCAAACCCATGGTGGCTTGGTCCTAACTTGAATCATACTTAAGTCATGTCATCATCTACCTAATTAAATATGATTGTAGTCTATAACACATAAGCTTGGAATCCAAACATTATAGCAACTAACATAGGCTACAACTGTTATACCAAAACATTCGTGAACTTTAAAATGAGAAACATGCCTAAACAACAATCTCGAAATATAAACGGAAAACCATTTACATGAACGGTAAATGTGCATAACATATACTGAAAGATGGGCTAAAACCTAAGTTGAGTACTGTAGGAGTGAAGCAGGGTCTATCGCTATCCCTATGACATCGAAGACCACTACATTGTTGGGCTCGTAGCCCATAACTATGGATAGTCTCACGGGGGGATTAACCGGAGAATAAAGGAGTCACCACCCGGTATAAGACACCGATAATGATTTAAGGCCGTACTACACCCCTCACGAGGTCCGACCTTAAACCTGTTTGGGTTCAGAATGATCCCTTACTGATGCCAGTATAATATTTATGTTAGAATGAGGTATCCACACATCTTATAATGCAATAACACACAAATCAATTTAAAAGTACGCAAAGTACAATCATGAATTGTAAAACCAATAAATAAACATTCACAAATTATTACAACATTCATAAAATAGTATTGACATAGATCTTGGCAAGTATCAAACAGGCATGGCCTTAGAGAGGCCTGCCAGATATGGCCATAATAGGCCAAACATAAAATTCATGATCTGGACGGATTTGTTAGAAGTCCTGCCGGATATAATCCATAGCTCAAAAATCCCGAATTCAAATAATAACAGATAAATAAACGTAATTAACAATAAGAAAAGGGCAATTCTAACAATAAGATATTAATAATTCCAGTAAAAAATAATTATTGATCGAACTAAAACATGCATCATGTGGGATTAAACAGACTAAAACAAGCATTCAGTGGGCCTGGCCTCAGATAGGCCTGGCCGGATATAATAATACATGTCTGACCGGACTTAATTAAAATCTGGCTGGACATACTGCGCAATACAGAAACATGGAAACATACGTATACTAACACAGATGCAGTAAACAAGCAATTTGAGTGAGTTTATAATAAAATGGCCATCCCTAGTGGTACGTGGCATTGTGTCCCGAGTGCGAATCATTTTATTGTCCATTAAGATTCAGCTTGGAACTTAAGTACATGTTTCCATCATATATACCACGAGGGTCATCTGGCCGGATATAAACCATGTCAGGCTGGACATAGTTCGTAATTCACATATCAATCATAATACATCATGCATATTGTTTAGACAGAAAAGTAAACACATGCTTATCACATATTAAAACAGTAGAATAAAAACTATTAAACATGTGTTGGAAAATAACAATAAGATGCATACGAAATAGCTAAGCATTCAAATAAGATAAAGAGAAATAGTAAATATGACCGGATGTGTATGCGGTCGGCCAGAGTTGTGTGTGCATGTCCGGCCGGACGTAGAGCATGTCTGACCGAAGATAGTGTGTAGAAACCAGAATCTCAGATGTGAAGGAATATTAAAATGGTGCCCTTAGGTCAAATATTTTCGTGTAGCTTGGTTTTGAAGACGCCTCTGATCGTCGAGTTTTTGATAAATGGATTTGTACCAGAAGAAGGAAACTCCAAGGGTTGGTCTTTGTTCAGGTGTTTTTTCTATCTTTTGCTCTCATTGTTTCAATATTTTTACAGGGTTTCTTCCTCTATATTTTCATTAGGCTCTCCAAAATCTCAACCTTTGAATCCCCCATTAAGAATGTGGAACTTTTTTTATATAAAAAAGAGAGGGTTAAGAATGGAAGGAAGGGACAAAATCCATTCCATTTTCTCCAGTGATTGCCAATCTGCTGTCTCAGTTATAACTCGAGACATATTCGGCGGGATATACATTTTGATAAATACATTCGACCGAAAATAGTCATGCCCGTGATTCTAGTAACTGAAGATATGCATAATTATTGTCAACTGATACATATCCTGTCAGATATTAGATTTGAATTATATGTCTTGATAGACGTAGTCAGGTTCTTTAACTTCAATAACTGACAATCTACTCGTTTACTGACAGCTGTGTTATGTTCGGTCGGATGTAAGGTTTTCAGATCATGTTTGACCAGATGTTTTGGTTTAGAGAGAAGGTAGGCCAGACATAGGTGATATTTGATTGGCTTTTGGCTATATTATGTGGAGTTAATTTCCTTCCCCGCATTCATCCTTGCAATTTCCCCAAATTTCAGAGGGTGTCCCCATAAGAGACTCATCATCGGTCTATGCATAAAAATATAATGTCTACAGTCGCCCCCACTTTGGTAGGCTTGTGTAGTGTGTGACAGTGACATGCATATCAAAGTCATGCATGTATTTTTTTGCATCTGGCTTGCCGAGCCTCACTAGCCTTATTTGGTTATCTTGTAGTTTGATTGTTGTTACGTGGGTCCTCAGACCCTTTGATCGTGAGATGCCACGATCTCTACTGTCAAAATGGTTGGACCCTCGGTCACTTAATGCCTCGATCAATTGTGAGATGTCTCGATCTCTATCGATAGTTGGTGGACCCTCGGTCCCCCAATGCCTCGATCGGTTGTGAGATGCCTAGATCTCTCTTCTGATAGCGGTTGGACCCTCGGTCCCCCGATGCCTCGATCTCATATCTGATAGTGGTTGAAACCTCGGTCCCCCTGATGCCTCGATAGATTTTGAGATGTGTCGATCTATATTCTAATAGTGGTTGGACCACCGATCCCTCGATGCCTCAATCGGTTATGAGATGCCTCGATCTCTGCTCTGATAATAGTTGGACCCTCAGTTCTCCAATGCCTTGTTCATTTTGAGATGTTTTAGGTCCCGGGATTTATTCCCGACTTTTGACGGTCTGTTGTCTGATGCCTGAACCCCATCCTTGGAGTTATTTTGACATTTTAAGCTCATTCCTAAAGTCAGGACCTCATTCTCGGAATCGTCTGTGATGCTTCAACCTTATTTCTAAGGTCTGTACCCTATTCTCAGAGTTATATGTGACGCTTCTACCCTATTCTTGTAGTCTGTACCCTATTCTCGGAGTTGTCTCTGATGCTTCAACTTCATTCCTGAAGTCTGTACCTCATTCTTGGTGTCATCTGTGTTGCTGCAGCCTCATTTTAGAAGTCCGTACCTCATTCTCAAAGTTGTCTATGAACCTCATTCCTGAAGTTTTTACCCCATTCTTGGAGTCATCTTTGATGCTTCAATTTCATTCATGAATTCCGTATCCCATTCTCAGAGCTTTCTATGTTGCTGCAGCCTCATTCTTGAAGTCTGTACCCCATTCTCATAGTTATTTTTTTATCATATCTTCATCTGTTGTCTTGTCTCTATTCCCGAGGTCTTATTTCATTCTTGGAACCATCTGATGTTTGTCCTCATTCTTGAGGTGTCACTGTTGGGATATATGGCCAAAAGCATAATATAATATGTAAACGATATTTTATTTTAAGTAATAAACGATGCATTTATTCATTTATTAAAATGTTGATTTTAAAGTTGCATATTATAAATTATCATGTATCCCTTGGATACTAAATGTACTTTCAGATTTAGTGTATAAGTGTTATACACAAGAGGATTTAAATCTGAAATTAGTAATTCTAAATAGTCCGTAGAGAGTAAACAAAGACATGTACTTTATTTGTGATTTATCTACAGCTGCGGTCCATTCTATATTGTATGAAGACTTTGATCCGGGTTCATTCATGTGGTGACATGAGAATGGAGGCACCTTATATTATGCGATCATATAGGACTGGACCAAGACATAAATGAATTTCTTTAATATCCATTAAATAAAGAAATTCATATATGTCTTATAGATGATCATAAATGGGTTGATCTGAATCCTGAGTGTACTACGAACTCTTGGATGGCAGACTATGTCATTTGACTGACAAAGATGAGGTTGGTGAAGAAATTCGGATCAATAGTTACGTATTTTGGGGACATGGTTTGGTGTGTAGCTGTTGACGTTTTACATAGATATGGAATCCAATCATTCTTGCGAGAAGTAGATGAGTATCTTCTTTAAGGGTTGATTCGGTAATTGAACGGTTAAAGCGCTCAAGTCTTTATATTACGAATAGAAAGATTAATATTCATAATAGTTATTAATAAATTGTTCATTAGAGAATCAATGATACTTATGGCAAGAAATAATTAGAGGGCTATATCGGACATTATGCCCCGGTTCTAATTATGAGATACTCGTGGAGGGTCAATCTGTATGCAGTGATTATATCGGAGGACGCCGATGAGTTTCGATATAAAATATATATGTAGTAACGAGAGTGCAACTTTAGGTTTTTAGTGGAATAACCTAAATTTAATAATTCAGAATATTTAATTAAAGAGATTTAATTAATATTTCGGGATTATTGGAGGTCAGAGCTGTAGGTCCAGTTGGTCACCGTGTTAGCTCGTTATTCTATAAAAATCAATGGAATCATTGGATAGTCCAATTGTGAACTCACTTGAAAAAAATTAAATAATTGAGAATTATTTAATGACATAATTATTAATTTGATTAATAATTATATAATGTCACACTTTATAATTATATATTAAAATATTTAATATATAATTTTTATATTAATGATTATTATATAATTATTTAATATAAGATTTGATTTTAAATTAAATTTGATTTAATTCAAAATCAAATATGTAATTTATATAATGATATAAGTTACATTTTAAGTTTTAGTTTCAAATTAAATGATATTTGATATCATATTTAATTTTTTGAAATTAATAATTTTGTAGTGACAAAAATGACATTTAGCAATATTTATATGTGTCAATATGGTTAGAGTTAATTTTGTACAAGAACAATTATTTAACCTAAATCGTAGATATAAATTAAGAGGTTTTCTCTTGTTTTGTTAACCTTGGCCACTTTCTCATCTTTTCACTAAGATTGAAAAAGAGAGATTAAAGAGAGAAAATATGGTGGAATATTTTCTCAAGAAAATTTTAATGTAATATGGAAGATTAATATGGAAGATCGAGTGGTGGATCCGATAATATACACATGGTTCACGGAAATTGACAAAGATCAAAGCAACAACTCACACATATGATTAAATCAACAACACACGTACATTGATCAAAACAACAGCTCATGCATGTCCTTGACATCTCCCGTACATGGAAAAATAATAATGAGATGAAAGCTGGCTGCATGCGTGATGGAAGATGAAAACTTACAGTCGCAAATCATCATCAACTATGAACAAACTGATCACGCATGCAAGATGATCATGCACTAACAGTCACTATGCGTGGCTATATTTTATATTCAAAATCTGGTCCATGGCTGGTGTGTGCGTGGCTATGTTTTGTGTTCAAGAGCTTGCCTAAGGCAACGTAAGCGGGCTATTTAGTTTCGTGTAAAACTGTCCAAATTTTGGCTGCTAGATTGAGACTGTTTGGGGCTCTTCCGGATTGATAAAAATAATTCCAAAGTAGTAAGTTGTGCATGTTAAGGGGCTGGTCAGATTCAATCTTTTCGGAAAATGATAGAAAAAATTTCAAAGTCGATCATGGTGCCCTAAGCTGCTTCTGTTGCGCGAGGGAAAACGTTTCCTACAATTGGAATCAAGAGCGTTTCCAGGTCGATAAAAACAATGCCAATGTGTTGTTTATTTTTATGTATGAGATGCATGAAAATAAAATATTATATGTCATAAGAGTGGGCATAAAATTAAATAAATATATTTTATGAGATAAAATTTTTCATGTGATGATATTTATCTATTTTAAATGCATTGGTCGTAAATTGTTCTGGTTCTTAATTTTATTAGTGTTTTTGGGAATGTAAGACCATAAGGCCATTTTAAGAATTAATTACAAATATTGTATTTAATTTTACTATCTAATTTATGGAGCGTATTACTAAGAAGGACACTAAGGTAGTAATTTAGCAGTGTTTGGTACATGAATATCATGGTTGTGGGATGTTATGGTAAGCATAGGCATGGTGAGTGCGACAGCGACGTATGGAGGTGATTACCGCACGAAAGCATGTCTTACGAGCCAAAGTGCTAATGTGGTCTGTAGTGAGCACACGACTACTTGAAGTATTATATCCATATATTGCAAATGTTACTGCTCGAGAAGAAAAATTTCCGCAAGACAATCCATAGAGTCAAGAGTTGAAGATCAATGAATGCCTTGGGTATTTTTTGTATTAATTAGATTAATATAGAAAATTAAAAAGCTCGGTCAATGCACTAGATTTTTACCATTCAAATTGTTTGAATAACATGTCATATAACATATGATGCCCACTCATGCATTGTAACATGTCATGAAATTAAATGCATGTTGGTTTATTCTAAGTATAAAAGTTATGCAAAATTTTTAAATAGTTGAAATTTAGAATAATACATGCAAATAAATTAAATAGTTAATTTGAATAAGTTTAAGGTAATTCGGGAAAAGACAACTGATAAGAGACTAGTTATTTAATTTGGTATATAGGATGGAAACCCGGACATAAATTCCATAGCTGATTCTGAATGGACGATAATATGATCTACACTCGGGGTACAACTCCACGTACCAAATAAAAATAACATAAGTCACCTATATCTAATTAAATATTTTAATTAAATCATTGCCTAAATCCGAATTTTATTTTAAACTTAAATAGTGAACTAAAAATTTTAAAAGTTAAAATCGAAATAGCTTACTAAAAAAAACATTTATTTAAATTATTTAATTAAGTTATATATTAGTTTGGACTAATAAATATTAGTAAACAAAAATTTTAAGTGTTAAAATTTGGAGATATCACTAATCATTAATTAGGTTATGTTTTTTAGCCATGCATAATCTAAACAAGTTAGATACTAGTGTAACAGAAATCTTAAACTCTAAAATAGTGAGTGGGAGAGGGATATATGACAATATATACCGCGATCTCTATTATTAGTCCGAAAATATGAGATTCAAAAGACATCCCAAGACGAATTTATCTTCGTCCCCCTACGGGGGGTGTCCATTTTGAGTCAATATCAAATTTGTATTCCGAGAGGATAGAAACTCTATATGTATCTGTGAATTGATCTACCCTACGACACTGCACTAGTTAAGTCCAAGGGTTTCAAAATAATGGGTTACACTTACAAAGGAATGATTAAATGTTAATCGAAATTCCTTGATCAAATCAAACGGTGATTGGTTAATATAGGAATAAGAGTTAATCTTGCATATATTAATCAATTGAGATTGTCTCGATCTATCATGCAAATACTTGACTTATCATACGGCGATACTTATTTATGGGATGATAGATTTCCGTGGCATAGTAATTATTTTTAGGTTTTTGATTCATTTTACATGGTCCATGTATCATGTTTAATTTTATGCCAAAATGCTTATGATGATTTTAATATGTAATGAATGAAATTTTGAATGCATGTTTATTTTAAAATTTATCAGCTAATTTTCCTGATATTTCCATACTTGCTAACAATAAATAAACGAGAGAAAATTACGTTAAAAGAAAAGTAACATAAAAGTTGTCTTGGTCTTTTGAAGACCTTAAATTTATCTTGGAGGATGAGCGTCCACCAGAGACAAGTTGTATACGATACTCACCAAATGTGGGTACGGCCATTGAGAAGACCCACTGCTACTAACTAGCAGGGATGTCTGATGTTCTTGCTATGAAGCATGAACCAATGGCTACAACATCGATGATGATGTAGTCATTGCAAGACATGTTCGGCTACCCTTTAGAGCGGTAACATCATGAGGCTGTCTCAGTGATGACCAAGAAGATTAAGAAATGGACATTCATCTAAAAGAACGTCTTGAGGATAATGACCAAAATTAATGCGGCCGCCCCATAGCTAGGTAATCATGATAATGAGATCTCTTTCGAGTTTCCTGTATTTTGAGAGCAACTTTGTTATGAACAAGTTGATTTTTTCACTCATGCATAACTGCTAAATGAGCTCACCTCTTTGGAGTCCATGCTGATGGATCCTCGTAAGACTAGTGGAGAGATAAGTCTTGCCAAGTCTTTCAAAACTGCAAGGAAGAGAAAGAAACACTAATGAGGCTAAGGGTAAAACTACTTATACATGAAAAGACCTCGCTTAAGGTAAATTTACCATAAGAGTTAGGACATGGGATGTTGTTTCAGCAAAAACCATGGGAGCTATCAGTTTTCAATCTTCAAATAAAAGTTATTTGAATTTAAACAAAGTGTTGTTTATTCCTATTTTGTCGTATAAATTTGATTTATGTTTCAAAACTATTGCATGATGGTTTTTCCATTTTATTTAATAATACTAGTTATTATTTCAAAATGGATTACCAATATGCAAAGGAAACTAGGAGATACACTGAGATGTTTAAGGTTGAAAAACCTAAAACTAAATGGCAAATGATTTCTCACAATAACACATATCTATGGCATCTCAGACTTGGCCATATTAACCTTGACAAGATAAACAAATTAGTAGAAAGTGGATATTTAAGTCAGTTAAAGGACCGCAACTTACCAGTCTAAGTCTAGTCTAGAAGGTAATATGACCGATAGACCTTTTATCGGAAAAAAAAGGGCTAAGAGCCAATTAATCACTAAGTGGTTATGAATATTTCATCACATTTTTTGACGATTATTCTAGATATGTGCATGTTTACCTAATGCATCATAAATCACATACCTTCGAAAAGTTCAAAGAGTATCTTGCTAAGGTTGAAAACTGATTAGGTAAAGCCATAACAATTCTACTATCAGATCGTAGAGGAGGATACCTCAATAATGAATTCGAGGAGTTCTTAGTTGAGTATGAGATAATATCCTAACTCATAGCACCTGGAACACCACAACATAATGGTGTTACAGAATTGAGAAATCAAACCCTACTAGAAATGATAAGATCAATATTTATCGACAGTTCATTACCTAGTTCATTTTAAGGGCATACATCCCAGACAATAATGTATATCCTTAACGTAGTTCCATTTAAGTCTATTCCTAATACACCTTTAGAGTTATGGAACGGTCACAGAGCTAGTTTGCAATATTTCCTCATATAGAGGTGTTCAGAGCATATGTTGAAGAACAAGACTATAAAGTTGGAGTTGCGTTTAAGGTGTGTCTATTTGTAGGCTATCCTAAAGAGACTATGGGTAGATTATTTTATAGTCTAAGAAGAGATCAAAGTGTTTGTATTTCTTGAGGAGGACTATATGAGAGAATTCATACCTCACAGTAAATTGGTACTCGAGGAGTTGATTTCTAGTTAGACCAATACATCATCAACTACAGTTGTTGACAATTACAATAATGTAACACCTTTGACATCTGAGCATCAGATATAGTAATATCAGGAGAGTGTACCACCTAGACGTGGATGGAGGAATGTGTGACAACCTAATCACTGTCTACGGATTGGAGAGGCAAAAGTTGTCACCTCTAGTAATGATGTAGATGATCCATTGAGCTATTGTCGTGCAATGGATGATCTTGATAAAAAAGAATGGCTCAAAGCCATGAATCTCGAGATGGATTCTGTATACTCCAACTCAGTCTGGGATCTTGTAGGTCAACCTGATGGGGTAAAACCTATAGGTTCCAAGTGGATCTACTAGAAGAAAAAATGAATAGATGGGAAGGTACAGACGTTCAAAGCTGGGTTAGTGGCCAAGGGTTATACCTAGTAAGAGGAAGTCGACTATGAGGAGATTTCCTCGCCAGTAGCCATGCTTAAATCTATTATCACTCTTCTATCCATTGCCACATATTGTGAATATGAGAAATGACATATGGGCGTCAAGATAACATTCTTGAATGCTAGTCCTGATGAGAGCATCTATACGATGCAACTAAAGAGATTCGTTGTCTAAGGTTAAGAGCAAAAATTTTTCAAGCTGCGAATGTCGATTTATGGACTGAAGCAAGCATCTTGATCTCGAAAAATAAGATTTGTTGCGATGATCAAGTCTTATGATTTTGAGCAGAATGCCGATGAGCTTTGTATATACAAATGTGTCATTTGTGGTAAGATGGTTTTTCTCGTATTATATGTCAATGATATTTTATTCATTGAGAATGATGTAAAAGTATTATCATAAGTAAAATCATGACTAGCTAACCAATTCCAAATGAAAGATTTGGGAAAGGCGAGTTGTGTACTTGGGATCCAGATTATTTGGGATCACAAGAGACGACTGTTAGTTGTGTCTCAAACATTCTATATCGACAAGATTGTTATACCATTTTGGTTGCTGAACTTCGAGAAAGGTACTTTACCTCTTCGACATGGAATTCACTTGTCGAAGGAAATTTTTCCTAAGACACCTCAAGCAATTGAGGAGATGAGACATATCTCACATGCCTCTGCTGTTAGAAGTCTCATGTATGCTATGCATGAGACCAGACATCCGTTATGCAATGGGAGATGTCAGTAGTTTTCAGTTTAACCCAATATTATATCAGTGGGTGATTGTAAAGCATATTATCAAGTATCTTAAGAGAATGAGAGACTATATGCTTGTATATTCTGAAGAGGATATGATCCTTAGAGGATATACAGATTCTAATTTTTAGATGGATGTAGATTATGAGAAATCAACATCCGAATCAGTATTCACCCTATTTAGTGGAGCTATAGTATAGAGGAGTATAATGCAATCTAGCATTGCGAACTTCACCGTGGAGTCTAAGTATGTAGAAGCTTGTGAAGCAGCTAAGGAAGCAGCATGACTCCATAAATTCTTAGGAGATCTGAAAGTTGTTCCATATATGGGTGAACCATTCACACTTTATTATGATAATAGTGGTACACTGGTAAATTCTAAAAAACCAAGAAGTCGCAAGAGATGGAAGGATATAGAGAGGAAATTTCATCTCTTTATGGAGATGTTGCATATAGCATTCTGCAGAGAATCTAGTTGATCCTTTTACAAAGAACTTGATGGCTAAAGTATTTAAAGGTCACCTAGAGGGTCTAAAATATATCTCATTTGCTCTAGTGTAAATGGGAGATTTTTGGGATATATGCCCAAGAGCATAATATAATATGTAAACGAGATTTTATTTTAAGTAATAAACGATGCAGTTATTCATTTATTAAAATGTTGATTTTAAAGTTGCATATTATAAATTATCATGTATGCCCTTGGATACTAAATGTACTTTCAGATTTAGTGTATAAATTTCATACACAAGAGGATTTAAATATGAAAGTAGTAGTCCTAAATAGTCCGTAGAAAGTAAATAAAGATGTGCACTTTTTTATGGTTTATCTACAGCTGTGGTCTATTCATTATGTTGGAAAATTATGACCCATAGCGTCACTATTTTTACAGATCATGGTGTTGTTGTACAAATTAACTATGTGACAAAGGAGATTGCACTCTTATCATTTGTGATTAGATCACCTAGATATATAAATGATATGAGGTCCCTATAATTTGTTCCTGGATGAAGAATGATATGAGACAGTATCAGTCCACGTAGGATAAATCATTAAATATCCCTAGTCAGAGCATTGTCGAGATTAGACATTGATAAATGCGCAAAAGACTAGTATTACACTTGTGCTCGTTTATGAGGGCACAACGACATAGTTCTCATATATTTGGGTATAGGATACTCATGCAAGTGTAATAGGAGGTTGTGTTTTACCGATGGTACGGGAAACAGCTTCGCTCTGGATAGACCCCCTCGAAATTCCATTGGTAGTATGACTATGTGTCTATGGAAGTCCGAAATCAGGGTAGGTGTATTTGGTCTTAACATGAGACTTGCACCGCTAATACTTGCAACAATCAATATACTTTGGTTGAGGTCGTCCAGGGTTTTAACAGGTTCTGTGTACGCCAATGTTGGGTATATTGAGAATCGTAGTGTGTTGGGTGTGATGTTAAGACGGAAGTATCACTCCAGTCATAGTGGATATGATGGTCACATAGGATACGGAACTCGTTCTCTTAAATGCTCGAGCTATCGGGATATTATGACTAGGTCATGTATATCCGATTATAGAGACTAGTTACCAGACATCCGATATGTGCTTCGTACGGGGCAGACACAATTCCAGCCCCAGGCCTAGCACGTGATCATCCGATGCTAGATCGACATACACAATACTACGGTATACTACGCTTGATACATATCACATATTCCTATAAGGATGTTTATGGAGAATTGGGTAGGCATGGCGCTTTGCTAGAAGCCAACCTTGTCTTGTAAATCGGTATAAATGTAGTACGAGGTACTTACGTGTTCGGATAGTCCGACGACCGTATTTACTGCCAACATATCCGGGGATCTCATGGGTCGCTTCCCGAAGATTCACCGATGATGTATGACTCGTACTTTAATTAATCTGGGATTAATTAGAAGAGAGAGAAAATTAATATGGGATTAATTACGGAGATATTTTATCTGGGATAAAATATTAATTAAAGAGAGAGAACGATTAATTTGGAATTAATGATAAAATAATATATTCGATATATTATGCGAAATTGGATTTCAACGCGGAATTAAAATAGATTTTAATTCGGGCGAACGAATTAATTATAAATTAATTCGTTAGTGATGTGAATAGTGATTTCGCTAGGCGTAATCGTTTAATTGCATCGCAACGGAAAAGTCGTTAATTTCGAATTAGCGAACCCGAGCCCGAGTGTGATTGCGAGCGCATTCGCATTTCGAATTCGAGTACGGCACGCAAGTCACATCAAGCGTCAAATCACTAGTCACATCAAGCGTCAAATCACATGTCACTTTGAGTGATGTGACAATTTGATTGATTGATTGAGTGATTGATGTGATAGTTGAAAAGCATTAATTGCTTTTTGCTTTTTGACTTTTGCTTTTTTGGAAAGTAAAAAGAATTTGGTATTTATTTTTGGAAAATATATAACCAAATATATTTTATTTTTTCTCTCTCTCTCCACACAATCGGTTTCTAGGAAACCCATTTTTCCCTCCTTCTCTTTCACGGCTTTGAGCCATCTTCTTCCTCTTCCATTTTTCTGGTTCTGCCGAGAATAAAGAGAATCAAGAGAGTTATTTTGTTGCAAAATCAAGTGCTAGCACACCATGAGTCTTCCTAAGGTGATAGGGCAGTGAACACATGAGCTTGGAATCATTTTTGGAGCTTGAAGCTTGGAGCTTCAATGGAGGTCATCAATGGCCGAATCTTGGAGGAACAACAGTGACCAAAATCGAGCAGTCCATCAGCCAAGGAAGCCACTGCCGAGCTTCACCAAGAAGTGTTCTTCTTCCAGTCGCAAGATCTGTTCATTGTGAGTATGTTTCCGCCATTCTCCTTTGTGTATTCATGCGTTTTTCATGCTTGTTTGATGATTCTTGGGACCTAATTAGAAACCAACAATGGTATCTTGAGCTTATATCAAGCATGAAATTTTTAGGGTTTAAAATTGGGCAAAATCGATTTGAGCATCAATTGGTTAAATTGTTTGATTTAGTATGTTTAAATTAGGTTTAATTGAAGTTGTGTATGATCAATTTCAAGAAAATTGGATTTGATCAATTTTCCTCAAAACCTTTGGCTTGGCCGAAAATGGATAAGCCCTAATGTCTTGGTAAATTTTGTTTGTTTGATCATTGGATGACTTAAAATAATTGGGTAAAGTTGATTTGAGGTTTAATTGGATTAAATTTTGAATTGGACAAATTTTCCCCAAATTATGGCTTGGCCAAAACTATTGATTTTTTGAAATTCATGGTGTTTTTTTATTTTGATTCATTGGATGAGTTGAATTGATTTGGGAAATGATGATTGTGGATTCAATTGGATTGAAACCGAATCGATTTATAAAAAATCCTAATTGCCAAGACACTTGAATCATATATTGGGTTTGATTTTGATTGAATTGTGTTGGACACTATTTGATGTTAAAGTGCATGATTAATTAGGCTAATTGATGTTTTAGAAATGTTAATTGGGTAATTAATTGTGTATTACACTTAGGTTAATTAATCGTGGAATTTGGAATTTTATAAGTTAATTAATTGGGCTTGAAATTGGATTTGGGCCTTATAGGTTGTAATTGGGCTTTTGGGCTTGGTTGTACCAAGTTAGGTTTAGGCTAAATTGGTTGGATCCAATTGGGCTTTTGGGCTTGGTTGTACCAAGTTAGGTTTAGGCTAAATTGGTTGGATCCAATTGGGCCCAAAACCGCATCCATAAAGTCCAATTATGACTTAATGGACCTTAATTATTTAATTGGGCCTAATGGGCCAAAATTGATTTATGGGCTTATGGGGTAAATCCCGGATTGGACTTTGGTTATCGGTTTGACCCGAGTTGACCAAAAGTCTACGCCTTAAAGAAATTAATTAAAAGCCCATTGGACTTTAATTAAATAAACATTGGATGTTAATCGGGCTTTGAGACCCGTAACGATTGAATTTGGAATTTAAGTCGTAAAAGTTCATTATTAAAGTGTAATATTTAATTTGGAATTAAATAAGTGAATTAGAATTGAATGCATATTAAATTGGATTTAATGATGTAGTTTAGTTTAATTCGAGAATTCGTACTTTGAGTACTTATTCGCAAAACGAGTTTGACTCGAGCAAAATCAAATCATTGTTTGAACATTGGATGAGCACTAATTATCAGATTAATTAATTGGATTAGATTGATTGATAACATGCTTGTGTGAATACATGGTTGCGATGCATGAATAATGTATATCAGATGGATATTAGATGGGTGGGGTAATTTTAGAAATTGTTGTAATAAATTTGATTTATTAATTGGACCTGCGTGCCCAGCCTTATCACCTCCATACTATTTGTATTCTCTTCTCACCTATTCCCCTCAATGTAAATGAGGTTTCTTTAGAAGTGTAGTGTAACGGGTAGAAGTGATATATGTGCTAGCGGGAGAGAGAATGGAGAGATTTGATCTAGGATCAATGTGTAAAGTATCCATCCGCATATCATTATTACTTTATTTATACGCGCTTTATTATGTGTTTAGAATGCATGTTTAAGGGTGTATGATGATGAGACCTTAACAAAGATAATAAATTGGTTGCCAATTTGCACGCGAAAAACCCTCAAATAATATTAAGCGTATTTCCTTCCATTGAGTGATTCTCACTCAAGATCCGAGACGGCATTGGTTTGTTGGCCAAAGTCAAGGCCTTTGTCCGTCAAGGATTGTTTTGAATCACGAAGGCTTTGTTTCATATTGGTGTCTTGTCCAAGTTGTGGTTTGTTGGCCAAAGTCAAGACCATTTCTTGTCCATCGACATTGATTACGAAGCTTTCCATGGTCAATGGGTCGCGCTTTACTGGGATCACTAAGTTTGTTGTGCCAAAGCCAAGGCTTAGTTGATTCAGAGGAAAAAGGTTAGGTAATACATTGGATGTATTGGCATATATAAAATATATGTTTCGGACTTGGATGTCCCCCTACTGGATCTAGGAATTGGATTGGATCCAATTTATCTTAGAGATCTACCTAGTTAATTATCATACAATTTGTTGGCAAAAGTCAAGATTGTGTGATATTTAACGGGATCCTAGCCCACTAGGAAACACGGTTTCCCGAGTACTCGACAGAGGGTTAGAGGCTTGCCGAAAAATAGTGGGAGGCAAGAATTGAATTTACAATATTCGTTTAATTACTTGTCATACGCGCTCAATCATAAATATCTTTCGTCGTTAAATTAAATGTTAGTTGGACTAATATTTAAATTGTTGTTTTAAATAAAGCAGTTGGACTGTATTATAGTTGATTATATAATTGGATTATAGTAATCAATATATTTGAATTAATTAATTTCAATTTACAGTTGATTTTATAATTGGAGTATAGTAATCAATGTAATTGATGTTAATTAATTTAAATTATATTTGATTGTATAGTTGGACTATAATAATCAATATAATATATAGTACCACAAATCGTTGATTAAATAGTTGGATTATTAGAATCAAGATAAATGAAAGATTAGTGTTTAAAACATAATCATGGGAGAAAATGTATTTAAACGACTATAATTTTTCAAATTGGGAATAAAGTTTCAGGATGGTCCTGGAAACTAATAAGTTACTTTATTTGATAAAATAACGTATTAAGCCTAAGCCTGGAGTTAAGCAAAAAGTATAGCATAATCTTGGAAGATTTATGTGATGATAACTTTAGTGCTTAATCCATTATACTTGTCATAGACTCCTTAATTTCTTTATCAGAACTAAGGATTAGATCCCTAAAGTATGATAATGAAATTAAAGGATCTTCAAAGATTAGATCTTGGAAGTACTTTTATTGCAATAGTAAACTCTTGGAGAGTTAATGACTATTCTCAAGGAGACAAAGTCAAAGTTTGCAATAATGCAAGTAGCACAAGGCGCACCATACTTCGATATTCCAAAAGGCCAAGGCTTGGCCAAAGGCTTCTGGAATATGAAAAGGGTAAAGGCAAAATCATTATAATCTTCTAGGAAGATAAAAGGACATATCCCAAGAAGGAATTGAAGACGAGCAAGGCTCTGACTTCAAATATGTTTGTCAACATTATGTTCACAACTAGTATTAAAATTGGATTTTAGATACTTAGTGTGACATAAGTATTTAATTGATGTTCAGAATCTGCTTTGAGCAGGATACTGACTTCAGTTGAGATTAATCTGCGAATTGAAAACGGGACGAAAGTCGTTGTTTTAACCGTAGATACCTAAGTTTAGGAACTACCATTTGGGTATGTACGTAAATTAGGAAACTGTTATAATGTAAATAGTTTGACTAGAAACATTATCTCTATATCAGTGTATAATCCGTTGCGGATATACCTTTATATTCTAGAATACTAAAGTGTTTTATTATATAAAGATGATATTGAGATAAACACATTAGATGTGAACAACAGAATTTATATTTAGAATATAAATAAATCTCACATGTATAACATGACAAACAAATAGCTCAAACTGATTTGATCAGATTGAAACTTGTATGTGGCATTGTTGTCTGGGACACAATTAAACAAGACTCGTATATCCACACTTTCGAAGAGTGGGTACTCGGACTAATTTGATTCTATTCAAATAAAGTCTACGAATCTAGTTTATTGGGCAAAGTACCTAAGACACTATTTACTTGGTAAAAATGTAAATGCCACCAATCTGTTAGCCCTAGTTCATAGTGTAGCAAGTGGGCCCATGTCTAGCTAGGCTAGATGTGCATATGAATATTTCGTGACCTTTACGGATGTGGCATCGCGTATGGTTATGTGTTTCTTGTGAAACACAAATCGGAAACTTTAACAGTTTCGACACGAAATAGACAAATAGATCGGCTAAAGTATTAAACTGTCGCGGTAAGACCGTAATGGAAAATAATTAAGCAATAAGTTTCTCAAAAACTTGAAAGAGTATAGTATTCTTTCAATGAGGACTCCTCCCGGAACACATCAATTTGACGGTGTGTCCGACAGGATAAACCGAATTTTGTAAGACGTGATAAGGTTAATCATGAGTCGCTCTGAGCTACCATTTCCTTCAACGAATACGCTAAACAGTGCAGAATTTATTTTGAATAAGGTTCCATAAAAATCTGTTTGACAGATATCATATTAGATATGAACAGGAAAGAAACTGAGTTTCACATTCCTGATAATTTAGGAATGCTAGGCATATGTTTGGATGATACCAAAGAAGAACCCAAATTGGATAAGTGCCAAATGTAGGTTATCCTAGGGATACCATAAGTATTGTACTTATACACCTCACAAGAGAACAATTAGATTGTTGCTCACCATGCGGTTTTCCTAAGAGGAATACCGATATGCAGTGGTAAGTGGGATGATAGTAAAACTCGATGAAAATCAGAGTAATACTGTTCAAGGCATCGAATCCTAATGGAACACAAATAGTTCATCAAGGATGAAACTATACCATTAATCTTCGAATACATAAGAACCGCGTAGGTCGGAGAGAGTCAGAAAACAACCTGGGGTATGGTTTTCTGATCTCACCTCATAAAGATGTCAATCTTTTGAGGAATACCAACTGACTACGTATGAGGAAGTGATACAATGTATCGACTCCCTTTTATGGAAAAATGCCATAATATCCGAATTGGATTCCATGTGAATCAACTATGTTTGGATACTAGTTGATGTACCGTAAGGCATTGTGTCTATTGGTACTATATAAGTCTTCTAGGAAGACATACATGGATGGCAACATACCAACGTACAAAGCTAAGCTTGTAGCGAAAAGGTAGAGATATCAACATTGTGTTGATTGCGAAAAAACCTTATACCTGTTGCCACGGTAAATCCATTTGGATAATGCTTGCTAATGTTGCATGTTTCATTCATGAAATGTGGCAGCTGAATGCCAAAACCGATTTCCTTAACGGAAACCTTTCAGAGGATGTTTACAATATCTTGACGGTTTTGTCGAACTATAACAAGCAAACTAGGTTTGTAGGTTATTCGATCCATAGATGGATTGAAGCAAGCATTAAGTTCTAGGAATTATCGTTTTGATGTAATCATAATGATGTATGATTTAATTCAAAACGAAAATAATTCTTGTGTATATAAGGAGGTTAGTGGGAGCGCACTGACAGTGAATGTCCTGAGTAATGATGATATATCATTTCTTGGAAATGATATTCCCATAATATAATCGGTGAAAGCTTGGTTATCATGATAACGACTATAAGTCGTAACAACGATACTATAAAAGTTAGAATAACGGTACAGTGAGCTGGGAATCTTCCAAGCAAGATACTGTTACCGAATAAACAACAAATGCGGGTTATTGCTGCAGCTGAGGCAACAATATAAGCCATTTGGGTCGATAATAAATCTAATTAGATTAGATATAGTTCTGTTAGCAGCTGAGCTAGGCGTCAGCACAGGCCAAAGAATTAATGGTCTCATCAACGATCTAGATACATACTTAGATATTCATCTGATTCGTTCGGATCATACATCGTGGCGATGTGATGATCGAATAAATCACATCAGATGATATTCATGCAAATCCGCTGACGAAAGGCTTTTCTCAGCAATTTGAGCCAACCGTACATAGTTTCGGGTGTCAGACACTCGAGTGACTGGCTATAGGCAAAGTAGGAGATTGTTGGACAATTATGACCCATAGCGTCACTATTTGTACAGATCATGGTGTTGTTGTACAAATTAACTATGTGACAAAGGAGATTGCACTCTTATCATTTGTGATTAGATCACCTAGATATATAAATGATAGGAGGTCCCTATGATTTGTTCCTGGATGGAGAATGATATGAGACAGTATCAGTCCACGTAGGATAAATCATTAAATATCCCTAGTCAGAGCATTGTCAAGATTGGACATCGATAAATGCGCAAAAGACTAGTATTACATTTGTGCTCGTTTGTGAGGGCACAACGACATAGTTCTCATATATTTGGGTATATGATACTCATGCAAGTGTAATAGGAGGTTGTGTTTTACCGATGGTACGGGAAACAGCTTCGCTCTGGATAGACCCCCTCGGAATTCCATTGGTAGTATGACTATGTGTCTATGGAAGTCCGAAATCAGTGTAAATGTATTTGGTCTTAACATGAGACTTGCACCGCTAATACTTGCGACAATCAATATACTTTGGTCGAGGTCGTCCAGGGTTTTAACAGGTTCTGTGTACGCCAATGCTGGGTATATTGAGAATCGTAGTGTGTTGGGTGTGATGTTAAGACGGAAGTATCACTCCAGTCATAGTGGAGATGATGGTCACATAGGATACGGAACTCGTTCTCTTAAATGCTCGAGCTATCGGGATATTATGACTAGGTCATGTATATCCGATTATAGAGACTAGTTACCAGACATCCGATATGTGCTTCGTACGGGGCAG
This sequence comes from Zanthoxylum bungeanum, assembly GCA_019454045.1. NCBI lineage: Eukaryota > Viridiplantae > Streptophyta > Magnoliopsida > Sapindales > Rutaceae > Zanthoxylum > Zanthoxylum bungeanum. The sequence continues at coordinate 302,785 of SKCR01036748.1, forward strand.
ACACAATTCCAGCCCCAGGCCTAGCACGTGATCATCTGATGCTGGATCGACATACACAATACTACGGTATACTACGCTTGATACAGATCACATATTCCTATAAGGATGTTTATGGAGAATTGGGTAGGCATGACGCTTTGCTAGAAGCCAACCTTGTCTTGTAAATCGGTATAAACGTAGTACGAGGTACTTATGTGTTCGGATAGTCCGACGACCGTATTTACTGCCAACATATCCGGGGATCTCATGGGTCGCTTCCCGAAGATTCACCGATGATGTATGACTCGCACTTTAATTAATCTGGGATTAATTAGAAGAGAGAGAAAATTAATCTGGGATTAATTACGGAGATATTTTATCTGGGATAAAATATTAATTAAAGAGAGAACTATTAATTTAGAATTAATCGATAAAATAATATATTCGATATATTATGCGAAATTGGATTTCGACGTGGAATTAAAATTAGATTTTAATTCGGGCGAACAAATTAAATTAGAATTAATTCGTTAGTGACGTGAATAGTGATTTCGCTAGGCGTAATCGTTTAATTGTGTCGCAACGAAAAATTCGTTAATTCGGAATTAGCGAAACTGAGCCCGAGTGTGATTGCGAGCGCATTCGCATTTCGAATTCGAGTGCGGCATGCAAGTCACATCAAGCGTCAAATCGCTAGTCACATCAAGCGTCAAATCACATGTCACTTTGAGTGATTTGACAATTTGATTGATTGATTGAGTGATTGATGTGATAGTTGAAAAGCATTAATTGCTTTTTGCTTTTTGACTTTTGCTTTTTGGAAAGTAAAAAGAATTTGGTATTTATTTTTTGGAAAATATATAAACTAAATACATTTTATTTTTTCTCTCTCTCTCCACACAATCGGTTTCTAGGAACCCATTTTCCCTCATTCTCTTTCACGGCTTTGAGCCATCTTCTTCCTCTTCCATTTTTCTGGTTCTGTCAAGAATAAAGAGAAACAAGAGAGTGATTTTGTTGCAAAATCAAGTGCTAGCACACCATGAGTCTTCCTAAGGTGATAGGGCAGAGAACACATGAGCTTGGAATCGTTTTTGGAGCTTGAAGCTTGGAGCTTCAATGGAGGTCATCAATGGCCGAATCTTGGAGGAACAACAAGGACTAAAACCGAGCAGTCCATCAGCCAAGGAAGCCACTGCCGAGCTTCACCAAGAAGTGTTCTTCTTCGCGTCGCAAGATCTGTTCATTGTGAGTATGTTTCCGCCATTCTCATTTGTGTATTCATGCGTTTTTCATGCTTGTTTGATGATTCTTGGGACCTAATTAGAAACCAACACCATATTGTATGACGACTTTGATCTGGGTTCATTCATGTGATGACATGGGAATGTAGGCACTTTATATGATATGATCATATAGGATTGGACCAAGACATAAATGAATTTCTTTTAATATTCGTTAAACAAAGAAATTCATATCAGTCTAATAGATGATCATATATGGGTTGATCTGAATCCTGAGTGTACTATGAACTCATGTATGGTAGGTTATGTCCTTTGATTTACAAAGGTGAGGTTGGTGAAGAAATTCTGACCAATAGCTACGTATTTTGGGGACATGGTTTGATGTGTAACTGAGGACGTTTTACATAAATATGGAATCTACTCCTTCTTACGAGAATTAAATGAGTATCTTCTTTAAGGGTTGATTCGATACTTGAACAGTTAGAGCACTCAAGTCTTTTATTACGAATAGAAAGATTAATATTCATAATATTTATGAATAAATCATTCTTTAGAGAATCATTGGTACTTGTGGCACAAAATATTCATAATATGGCAACGTTTGTTAAAAAGTTCAAGAAATTTCTAAAGTTGAACAGATGAATGGTGTTCCATAGAGGAGATTGGAACATACTATACATGATAAGATTAATGTTTAGTTACAATTCACTGTCTAGTTCATTCTGGGGATATTCATTACAAACATCAATGCATATCCTTAATGTAATTTCATCTAAGTATGTTCCTAAGACTCCCTTATGAAGTAAAAAAAATATCGGACATGAAATATTGGCTAGCTAACTAGTTTCAAATGAAAAGTTTAGGAGAGGCCAATTATGTACTTCAGATCCAGATTTTTCAAGATCGCAAGAGATGATTGTTATTTGTGTCTCGAGCATCATATATCGACAAGATCCTTGTTCGATTCGGGATGCTGAATTCTAAGAAAGGCAATTTGCCTTTCTGACATGGAATTCATTTTCTGAAGGAATAGTCTCCTAAGTGTTGGAGTTTCTACGGCCCCGAGGATCCATTAACAAGCATAAAATAAACATGCGAATACACACGGAGTTGCGGAATACTCACATCGATCGGTTGAGCGACGCGGCAACGAATAAAAATTCTTTTCTGCTCACAGTCACGGTCACGGCAGTTCACTGCAATGGTGTCCTCCATTTTCGGTTTTGGATCATCTTCGTCAAGCTCCAAGCTTCGTCAAATGATTCCAAGCTCATGGGTGGACTTCTCTATCACCTTCGCATGTCTCTCGAAGTGCTAGCTCTTGACGATTTTGCCACAAAATCACCACACTTTTGCTTCCCTTGCTCACGGTTTTGCCCAGAAAACCAGTGAAGAAAATGGCCTAAATGCCGAGAGAGAGAGATGAAGAAATTTGGCTCCAATTCGTGAGCCAATGAGAGAGAGAGATGAAAATGTGTAATTGATAATTGTTTTCTAAAAAAATTAAACATATACAACTTTTGATTTTCAAAAAATCAATCCATAAATGCTTGCCAACTACTCACATCAACTTCCATCAATCAATAAATAGTGACTGGCGTCAATCACTCAAAGTGAAAGACATCTATCACTTGATTGCGTTTAACCTTTGTCACATAGTTAATTTGTACAACAACATCATGATCTGTACAAATAGTGACGCTATGGGTCATAATTGTCCAACAATCTCCCACTTGGCCTATAGCCAGTCACTTGAGTGTCTGACACCCGAACTATGTACGGATCGCTCAAACTGCTGAGAAAAGGCTTTCGTCAGTGGACATGCATGATTATCGTCTGATATGATTTATTCGATCATTACATCGCCACGATGTATGATCCGAACGAATCAGATGAATATCGAAGTATATATATGGATCGTTGATGAGACCAATAATTCTTTAGCTTGCGCTGAAGCCTAGCTCAGCTGCTAACAGAACTATATCTAATCTAATTAGATTTGTATCGACCCAGAAGGCTTCTATTGCTGCCTCAGCTACAACAATAACCTGCATTTGTTGTTTATTCGGTAACAGTATCTTGCTTGGAAGATTTCCAGCTCACTGTACCGTTTTGCGACTTATAGTCGTTATATCGGTTTAGGAAACTTGCAATAGTGATCCCAGTCACTTCAAGTTTTCCATCTCCATAGATTAAGACAGCATCATTAGTTCTCTAAGATACTAAAGGATGTTCTTAATATTAATCCAGTGACTATCACTATGATTGCCCTGATTGTGAATCCATATTCTTAAAGCGTATGAGACACCAGGTCGCGTACATTTTACAATATACGATTTCTCGGAGAGTTTTCTTGAAAGCCAAGCTTCCACTGATTGTATTTTGGGAATATCATTTCTAAGAAATGATGTATTTTATCATTATTTTACAGGACAGCAATTGTCAGTGCGCTCCCACTAACCCTCTTATATACACAAGAATCATTTGGTTTTGAATTAAATCATAAACCATTATGATTACATCAAAACGATAATTCCAAGAACCTAATGCTTGCTTCAATCCAAACATGGATCGAATAACCCTTAAACCTTGTTTGCTAATTTTTGGTACGACGAAACCGTCAGGATATTGTAAACATCCTCCAAAAGGTTTCCGATAAGGAAAGCGATTTTGGCATTCCAGCTGCCATATTTCATAAGTGAAACATACAGCAAAAGCAAGCATTATCCAAATGGATTTACCATGGCAACAGTTAAAAGTTTGAATCGAAATCAACATAATGTTGATAACGATACCTTTCTGCTAAAAGCCTAGCTTTATACGTTGGTATGTTGCCATCCATGTATGTCTTCCTTGAAGACTTATAGTACCAATAGGCACAATGCCTTGCGGTACAACAACTAGTGTCTACACTAAGTTGATATACATGGAATCCATTTCGGACTTATGACACTTTGTCATAATAGGGAGTCGATACCTTGTATCACTTCCTCATACGTAGTCAGTTGGTATACCTCAATAAGATTGTCATCTTTATGAGGTGAGATCAGAAACCCATACCCCAGGTTATTTTCGGACTCTCTCCGACTTACGTGGTTCTTGTGTATTCGAAGATTACTGGTATAGTTTCATCCTTGATGAACTATTCATGTTTCATTAAGGAATCGGTGCCAGGAATAGTGTTACTCTGATTTTCATTGAGTTTTACTATCCTCCCACTTACCACTGCATATCGGTATTCCTCTTAGGAAAACTGCATGGCGAGCAACAATTAAAATTGTTCTCTTGTGAGTTGTATAAGTACTATACTTATGGTTTCCCTTGGATAACCTACAATTGGCACTTATCCAATTTGGGTTCTAGTTTGGTATCATCCAAACATATGCCTTGCATACCCAAATTATCAGGAATGAGAAACCCGGTTTCTTTCCTGTTCATATCTAATATGAAATCAGTCTAACAGATTTTTATGGAACCTTATTCTAAATAAGTTCTGCATTTTTTAAAGTTTATCCGTTGAAGGAAATGGTAGCTCAGAGCGACTCATAATAACCTTATCATGTCCAACAAAATTCGGTTTCTCCGTTCGGACACATCGTCAAGATGACGTGTTCCGGGAGGAGTCCTTTTTGAAAGAATATTTTACTCTTTCAAGTATATTAGAAACTTATTACCTAAGTATTTTCCATTACGGTCTTACCGTGACGGTTTAATACTTCAGCCGATCTGTTTGTCTATTTCTTGTCGGAAACTTTAAAAGTTTCCAATTTGTGTTTCAAAGAAACACATAACCATAACGCGATGCCACATCCGTAAAGGTCACAAAATATTCATATCCACATCTAGCCTAGCTAGACATGGGCCCACTTGCTTCACTATGAACTAGGGCTAACAGATCGGTGGCATTTACACTTTTACCAAGTAAAGGTGTTTTAGGCACTTTGGCCAATTAACTAAATTCGTAGACTTTATTTGAATAGAATCAAATCAGTCCGAGTACCCACTCTTCAAAAGTGTGGATATACGATTCTTGTTTTAGTTGTTTCCTAGACAACAATGCCACAATTGAGTTTCTTCTGATCAAATCAGTTTGAGCTATTTGTTTGTCATGTTTATGTTTGAGATTTATTTATATTCAAAATATAAATGTTGTTATTCACATCTAATGTGTTTATCTCAATATCATCTTTATAAAATAAAACACTTTAGTGTTCTAGAATATAAAGGTTCACCCGCAGTGGGTTAAACACTGATATAGAGATAATGTTTCTAGTCAAACTAGTTACATTATAACAGTTTCCAAATTTATGTACAAACCCGATGGTAGTTCCTAAAATAGGTATCTACGGTTGAAACAGCGATTTTCGTCCCGTTTCCAATTCGCAGATAAATCTCTATGGAAGTCAGTATCCTGCTCAAAGCAGATTCTGAACACCAGTATATTTTTATGTACCACACTAAATATTTAAAATCCAATTTTAATACCAGTAATGAACATATTTATGACAAACATATTTGAATTCAGAGCCTTGCTCGTCTTCAATTCCTTCATGTCTGCTTTGTCCAAACGGCAGTCACGCTTCCGCGATCCCGTTTGCCACAATTTAGGCAGACATTTTGGGATATGTCCTTTTATCTTCCCAGAAGATTATAATGATTTTGCCTTTGCCCTTTTTCACATTCCAGAAGCCTTTGGCCAAGCCTCGGGTTTCTAGAATATCGAAGTAAGGTGCGACTAGCGCTACTTGTCTTATTGCAAATTTTGACTTTGTCTCCTTGAGAATAGTCATTAACTCTCCAAGATTTATTATAGCAATTTTAGTACTTCTAAAATCTAAGTATAGATTTATGAAGATCCTTCAATTTCATTATCATACTTTAAGGATCTAACCCTTAGTTCTGATAAAGAAATTAAGGAGTCTACTGCGACAAGCTTAATGGATTAAGCACTAAAGTTATCATCACATGAATCTTCCAAAGATTATGCTCTACTATTTACTTTACTTCAGGCTTAGGCCTAATATGTTATTTTATCAAATAAATTAACTTTATTAGTTTCCATGACCATCCTGAAACTTTATTCCCAATTTGAAAATTAAACCATTTAAATACATTTTCCTTAGGATTATGTTTTAAATGTCAATCTTTCAATTTTATCTTGATTCTAATAGTCCAACTATTTAATCAACGATTTCGGTACTATCTATTATAATGATTATTATAGTCCAACTATTTTAATCAACTATACTTTTAATTTGTTTGAATACAGTCCAACTGTTTCAAAACAATGTTTTAAATATTAGTCCAACTAACATTTAATATAATTGACGAATGATATTTGATTTGAGCGCGTATGGCAAGTAATTAAACGAATATTGCAAATTTAATTCTTGCCTCCCACTATTTTTCGGCGAGCCTCTAACCCTCTGTCGAGTACTCGGGAAACCGTGTTTCCTAGTGGGCTAGGATCCCGTTAAATATCACACAATCTTGACTTTGGCCAACAAATTGTATGATAATTAACTAGGTAGATCTCTAAGATCAATTGGATCCCATCCAATTCCTAGATCCAATAGGGGGACATCCAAGTCCGAAACATATATCTTATATATGCCAATATATCCAATATATTACCTAACCTTTTTCCTCTAAATCAACTAAGCCTTGGCTTTGGCACAACAAACTTAGTGATCCCAGTTAAGCGGAACCCATTGACCATGGAAAGCTTCGTAATCAATGTCGATGGACAAGAAATGGTCTTGACTTTGGCCAACAAACCACAACTTGGACAAGACACCAATATGGAACAAAGCTCTCGTGATTCAGACACATCTTCGACGGACAAAGGTCTTGACTTTGGCCAACAAACCAATTCCAGTCTTAGATCTTGAGTAAGAATCACTCAATGGAAGGAAAAACGCTTAATATTTGAAAGGGTTTTTCGTGTGCAAATTGACAACCAATTTATTATCTTTGTTAAGGTCTCAACATCATACACCCTTAAACATTCATTCTAAATACAAAATAAAGCGCGTATAATAAAATAATAATGATATGCGGATGGATACTTTACATATTGATCCTAGATCAAATCTCTCACTTTCTCTCTCCCGCTAGCAGATGTATTACTTCTACCCGTTACACTACACTTCTAAAGAAACCTCATTTTCATTGAGGGGAATAGGTGAGAAGAGAAATACAAAGAATAATGAGGTAATAAGGCTGGACACGCAGGTCCAATTAATAAATTCCAAATTTATTACAACAATTTCTAAAATTGCCCCACCCATCTAATATCCATCCGATATACATTATTCATGCATCGCAACCATGTATTCACACAAGCATGCTATCAATCAATCTAATCAAATTAATTAATCTGATTATTAGTGACCATCCAATGTTCAAACAACGATTTGATTTTGCGCGAGTCAAACTCGTTTTGCGAATAAGTACTCAAAGTACGAATTCTCGAATTAAATTAAACTACATAATAAATCCAATTCAATTTGTATTTAATACTAATTCGCTATTTAATTCCAAATTAAATACTACACTTTATTAATAAACCTTTACGACTTAAATTCCTAATTTAATCGTTACGGGTCTCAAAGCCCGATTAATATCCAATATTAATTTAATTAAAGTCCAATGGGCTTTTAATTAATTTCTTAAGGCGTGGACTTTTGGTCAACTCGGGTCAAACCGATAACCAAAGTCCAATCAAGGAGTAACCCCATAAGCCTAGAAATCAATTTAGGCCCATTAGGCCCAATTAAACTTTAAAGGTCCATTAGTCGCATTTGGGCTTTATGGAAGCGGTTTTGGGCCTAATTGGATCCAACCAATTTAGCCTAAACCCTTCTTGGTACAACCAAGCCCAATTAGCCCATTTACAATATTTAAGCCCAATTTCCGAAATTAGCCCAATTTAATAAATTACAAAAACCCAATTTCACAATTTAATTACATAAAGTGTATAACACAATTAATTACCCAAATCAATATTCCAAAACACAAATTTATCTAATTAATCATGCTCTTTTACAACAAAACACGTCCAACACATTTCATCAAAAATCAAACCCATATACATGCTAAGGCTCTCGGCAATTGTAGGGGATTTTGTGTCTGATTCGGTTTCAATCCAATTGAATCCACAATCAATATTAAATCAACATTCCCAATTGATTCAAGTCATCCAATGATCAAAGATAAAAAAATTCCAAGACATTAGGGCATAGTGACATTCGGCCAAGCCATCAAAAATTGGGGAAAATTGTTCCAAACAAAATTTCATCAAATTGATCCAATCAATCCTCAATTAAAACACATTTAAGCATACTCAATCATCCAATTTCATAAAATCATGCTCAAATACATTTTACCCAAATTTTAAGCCCTAAAATTTTCATGCTCAACCTTGCTCATAGATACCATTGTTGGAATCTCTAAGCATCCCAAGATCATTTCAAGCAATGAAAACACATGTGAATACAATCAAGGAGTTGCGTAATACTCACATTGATCGGTTGAGCGACGCGGCAACGAACAAAAATTCTTTTCTGCTCACTGTCATGGTCACGGCAGTTCACTGCAATGGTGTCCTCCATTTTCAGTTTTGGATCATCTTCGTCAAGCTCCAAGCTTCGTCAAATAATTCCAAGCTCATGGGTGGACTTCCCTATCACCTTCGCATGTCTCTCGGAGTGCTAGCTCTTGACGATTTTGCCACAAAATCACCACACTTTTGCTTCCCTTGCTCACGGTTTTGCCCAGAAAACCAGTGAAGAAAATGGCCTAAATGCCGAGAGAGAGAAATGAAGAAATTTGGCTCCAATTCGTGAGCCAATGAGAGAGAGAGATGAAAATGTGTAATTGATAATTGTTTTCTAAAAAAATTAAACATATACAACTTTTGATTTTCAAAAAATCAAGCCATAAATGCTTGCCAACTACTCACATCAACTTCCATCAATCAATAAATAGTGACTGGCGTCAATCACTCAAAGTGAAAGACATCTATCACTTGATTGACGAATGATGTGACGATAGATGCGACTAGCGATTTGACGCTTGATTTGACTTGCGTGCCGCACTCGAATTCGAAATGCGAATGCGCTCGTAAATAATCCCGGGCTCGGGTTCGTTAATTCCAAATTAACGAATTTTCAGTTGCATCGTAATTAAATCTAATTTAATTAAATAATCATGCCTAGCATAATTACTATTCACGTCGCTAACGAATAGATTCTAAATCAACTCGTTTGCCCGAATTAAAATCTAATTTTAATTCCGCGTCGAAATCCAATTTCGTTTAATATATCGAATATATTAATTAATCGATTAATTCCAAATTAATCGTTATCTCTCTTTTATGATATTTTATCCCAGATAAAATATCTCCGCAATTAATCCCAGATTAATTTCTCTCTCTCATCTAATTAATCCCAGATTAATAAAAGTGCGAGTCATATGTCATCGGTGAATCTTCGGGAAGCGACCCATGAGATCCCCGGATATGTTGGCAGTAAATACGGTCGTCGGACTATCCGAACACGTAAGTACCAAGTACTACGTTTTACCGATTTACAAGATAAGGTTGGCTTCTAGCAAAGCGCCATGCCTACCCAATTCTTCAGAAATATCCTTACATGAATATAAGGATTTATATCAGGTGTAGTATACGTAGTATTGCGTATGTCGATCCAGTATCGGATGATCACGTGCTAGGCCTGGGGCTGGAATTGTGTCTGCCTCGTACGAAGCACATGTCGGATGTCTGGTAACTAGTCTCTATAATCAGATAAACCTGACCTTGTCATTTTATCCCGATGACTGCAGTACATAAGAGAACCAGTACCGTATCCTACGTGACCATCATCTCCATATGACTGGAGTGACACTTCCGTCTTGACATCACACCCAACACACTACGATTCTCGATATACCCAGAAGAGGCGTACACAGAAACCGGTTAAAGCCTTGGACGACCAAAACCAAAGTATATTGATTGTCGCAAGTATTAGCGGTGCAAGTCTCAGGTTAAGACCAAATACACCTACCCTGATTTCGGACTTCCATAAACACATAGTCATATGAGATATGTCTCAGTAGTTGGTAGTCTCATATATGCTATGTTATGCATGAGACCGAATATTTGCTTTGCAGTGGGAGTAGTCAGTAGGTTTCAGTATAACCCATGATTAGATCATTGGGTGGCTGTGAAACACATTCTCAAGTATCTTAAGAGAACGAGAAATTATATGCTTGTGTATTCTGGTAAGGATATGATCTTTAGAGGATATACAAACACTGATTTTCAAACGGATGTCGATTCTAGGAAATCAACATCTGGGTCAGTGTTTACCCTATGTGGTGGAGCTATTATGTGGAGGAGCATAAAATAATCTTGTAATGATAACTACACTATAGACGATGAGTATGTAGCAGCTTGCGAAGCAACTAAGGAAGCAATCTAGCTCCAGAAATTCTTGGTAGATCTGGAAGTTGTTCCAGATATGGATAAACCACTCACACATTTATTGCGATAATAGTGGTGTAGTGGCAAACTCTAAAAAACCAAGAAGCCACTAGGGGGAAAACGTATAAAAAGAAAATATTATCTCATCAGGGAGATAGTACAAAAATGAGATGTAATTGTCATGAAGATTGCATACGTAGAGAACCTGACTGATCCATTTATAAAGACCTTTTCAACTAAAGTGTTTAAACGTCATCTAGAGGGTCTAGAATTATGTGACATATCCCAATTGCTCTAGTGCAAATGGGGGATTGTTAGGATATATACCTTAGAGCTTCATGTAATTTGTAAACAGAATTATTTGTTTGAAATAAAAGATACATTATTCATTTATAAATTATGTTGATTTAAATGGCATATTATAATTATCTGGTTTGTCCTTGATTACTTATGTACCTTCAGACTTAGTGACTGAGTGTTGTACACAAGAAGATTTAAGTGTGAAGTTAGTAATCTAAAATAGTCCATAGAGAGCAAACAAAGCGGATACTTTGTTTGTGTTTTATCTATAATTGCGGTCTATTCTATAAATATATGGCGATCTTGATCCGGGATCGTCCATGTGGTGACATGATAATGGAGGCACCTTATATGATGTGATCATATAGGACTTGTCCTAGATAGAAATAAATTTATTATAATATCCGTTAAATAAAGAAATTCATTTGAATATACTAGATGGTCATGTATGGATTGATCTGAATCCCGGGTGTACTACGAATTCTTGCATGGCAGGCTGTGTCATTTGATTTGCAAAGGTGAGGTTGGTGTACAAATTCCGACCAATAGCTACGTACTTTGGGGACATAGTCTGGTGTGTAGCTGGTGACATTTTACATAGATATGGAGTTCACTCTTTCTTGCGATAAATATAAGAGCATCTTTGTTAAAGGTTGATTCGGTACTCGAACGATTAGAGCGCTCAAGTCTTTCAATTATGAATAGAAAGATAAATATTCTTAATAGTTATGATTAAATCTTTCTTTGGAGAATCAATGATACTTAAGGTAAAAAATAATTAGAGGTGTATAATGAAAATTTTGACCCGATTCTAACTATGAGATACTCGTGAAGGGTTGATCCATATGTAATGTCTATATCGATGGACACCGACATAGTTCGGCTTATATATTATATCTAAGGCAACAAGAGTGCAGCTTTAGGTTTTTAGTGGAATAACCTAAAGTTAATAATTCAGAATATTTATTTAAAGATTTTAATTAATATTTCGAGATTATTGGATCTCGGAACTGTAGGTCCATTTGGTCCTCGTGCCAGCTCGATGTACTGTAGCAAATTAAATATAATTGGATAGTCCAATTATAAACTCACATATATTATTAATATGATTAATAATATATTTTTCATACATGAAATTTATATTATTTTTGATATAAGGTATTTATTTGATGTTAATGATCATAAGATAATCACTTAACATTTTATATTTTTATGGAAATAGTTAAAGTAGGCTCGATCGAAGATGAGGTAGAATTCACAGTGCTCAATATTCTAGCCACTTTTGCAATACTCTTGGGGAGGCCCTGGTTCACAAGCTTGGAGAGGTACCCTTCATACTAGATCAAGTTATAAAATTCCCCTCATGAAGACGTGGTTATAACTATTGGGACATAAGTTTGCAATGTTGTGGCAACGTTGGAAGGCCAGTCATTCACAAGGTTCCAAGCGGCGCCAATCTTTGAGGAATGTGTAGGGGTTTTATTGCGGAAATCCGGTAACGCAGCGGAATAGTGGAAAATCAAACTTTCCCGATTTCAAAATTTTTCTTGGATCAATTAAATAAACTTATTTATTTAATTACCCAATTATCAAATTCTGAAAAATTACACAAGAGACCAAATTTCTTGGTAATTACCGAATTGGCCTAATACTTTGCAAATTGATCATTTTAGTCCAAAAATTGTCAAATACAATTTTGGATGATTCTAAACTATTTCTAAAATGATTTCTAACATATCAATTACATCAAAATCAGATTTCAAACAAATCCCCAAACTTTTTGCTAATTGCCGAGAGCACCCATATTTTCGGTTATTTACAATTTAGTCCTTTTATGTTCAAAACATGCCAAGATCAAATCCAATCAACCCAAAAATTTACATGCATCATATACACTCCATAATACATCACATATATGAAAAGACCCAATTTTGGAATGGGTTATGAACCCTAGTTTTTCAATTTCTCAAATTGACCAATTTTACCAAATCTTTAAAATCCAACACTTTAATCCATTCAATACTTCACCAAACAAGCCTCACCACTTTGAAATAACTCTAGAACAATTCTAGGTCACCAAAGAGTGGCTCAACAACTCTAGAATGACAACTTGATTTCCAAAGAATCAAAAGTAAGCCTTTGAAACCATTTCAAGCTACGTACATGCATAGATCTTTCATTCAAGTTCACAACCAAATAAACACAGACTATAAGAGAAGAGAGAATATCAAAGCAACACAAAATGATTCCAAGCATGTTAGAAACTATTTTCATATTGAAGACTTTAAAGAAAAACTTACAAAAACAAGATTTTTCCAAACTTTCTTCTTTAGGCTCCAAGCTTTTTCTCTCAACTTCTTTTGTGTTATTTTTGTGTATATTGAACTTATGAAACCCTAAAATGAAACAAAAAAATTTATACTCCACCAACTTGCCTTGGCCGAAAATTGTAAAGTTAAATATCTAGATATTTTGATTTTTGTTTCATTTAATATTTGCTTTGTCAACTTGATAAAATGATCATTACACCTTTAATGAATAATTCAAACAAGTCAACAATTGCAACTTAAGTCATTTAATAAAATATCAAATCTTAAGATATTTATATTTTTAATTAATTTAATTATTTAACAATTAAATAATTAAATAATTATCTAAATACAAATATATTAAATATATGTATTATATTTACATTAAATATTCATATATATATATATATATATATATATATATATATATATATATATATATATATATATATATGATATTAGTCAAATATCTCAATTTGACAATTAATTAATGTGTATTTGATAAAATCTAACATTAAATGCAAATACACAAAAATTAGGAAATGATTGTTAGGTCTCATCACATGTATTTTGCGTTTAACCTTTAAACAACTTATAAATAATCAGTATTATTTATAAATATTACCCTAGTGCTCTACGAGTATATTTCATTAGTGAGACTCTCTAATTCAGGCATATCCGTCACGAAATCCAATTTCGTGTCCATAATTTACTCACCCGTAAATTATGACGACCACAGATAAACTCACTAAATCATACAGGTCGAGGTCATGAAAAATGTATAATTCCTCCGTCACAAGTATCCTGATATATCCCAGAGATATAGATGTAAACGTCAAATCTCTATAAGGACTATCCCGTCGACGTCTCTATTAACAATCTCAAAAGGAGAACACTTAGAACTGATTTCTAAAGTGTACCACGGGCCCATGATTTTTATCTTATTGCTAATCATATATGGATTACCTATGCTATGTACACAGAACTGACGGATCCTATCTCGACACACATAAGATACCCTGAGGATCTATCCACACCCAATGAACAGACGGAGGTCTGATCTAAATAGATCGGTGACGTGACTGTCATCTAAGTGTGGAAGATGTCTCATGTGCCCACAGTGGTATCTCAAGTCGAAGAATCACAAATGTTACTCAACCCGAGAAGATTCTTATTGACTTTGGTGTACCATCCATTAAGAATCTTCGGTGAGTCATTCAATGTTTATCCGTTATAAACACCTACACGTCTATACGAGTCTCCAAGACTCCTGGTTCATTAAGAAACCATTGGAATCATATATTCCAGTATACTACATGTACCGATCTCAACAGGTTTATTTTACTGACTAAGTAGTGTAAATCTTGTCCAGGACTGTCTGAGAATGACAACGTCATGATACAACTCAATGTCAGTTGTGACGCTTTTGCAACAGCATCATTACTAATCATTCTAAGGTCTATTACGTCTTTACCATATATGAAGATATATATTATATTATAGAAAATGCTTGTTTTATTCATAATAAAATATTTTACAAAAGTATTCTCAAAGAAATACAACCGGGAATTGGCGCTCTAAGCACCAACCCCAAAAAAAACTCCCACTTACTCCAGTGTCAATATCGATTGTATCTAATACCCATCGACTCCACATGTTTATCAAATAACTTCGGAGGTATGGCCTTCGTAAGCGGGTCTGCTACATTATCTTCACTCGGTACCTTGCACACGACAATATCCCATCACGACACAATCTCTCGAATGATGTGGTACTTCCGTTCCACATGTTTCGACTTCTGATGCGCCCTCGGTTCCTTTACTTGTACAATGCCACCAGTATTATCACAGTATAACAGAATCACATTCTCGATACTTGGGATAACTCTCAATTCTGTGATAAAGTTCCTAATCTATTCAGCTTCCTTTACAGCTTCAGAAGCTGCAATGTATTCCGCCTCTGTGGTGGAATCTGCTGTTGACCCCTGTTTGGAACTCTTCCAGTAAACTGCACCTCCGTTAAGGGTAAAGACGAATCCAGATGTAGACTTTCTATCATCGGGATCCGATTGGAAGTTGATATCCGTATACCCGTTAACTTACATTTCACCTCCTCCATAAATTATCAACTTATCCTTAGTACCTTTAAGATACTTCAGGAATTGTTTAATGGCCATCCAATGGTCATTTCCTGGGTTGGACTGATATCTAATAGTTACACTAACAGCGAAATTGATAGCAGGCCTTGTACATAACATGGCATACATTATGCTACCCAAACATGAAGTATAAGGTTGGTTAGACATTCTAACATTCTCATCTTCTGTTTGTGAACTCATCTTTTTCAAAAGATGAATCTCATGTCTGAACGGTATGTTTGATGTCTTACAGTTACCAAAATTATACCGTTCTAAGATCTTATCTATGTACGTTGATTGGGATAACCCAATCAACTTCCTTTGTCTATCTCTATAGAGTTTTATCCCTAAAACATAGGAAGCTTCTCCCAGGTCCTTCATGGAGAAATTCTTACATAGATATACTTTGACGCCTTGTAACATCCCTATATCATTCCCAATGATTAGGATGTCGTCAACATAGAGGACTAAAAATACTACCATGCTCCCACTGGCCTTCTGATACACATAGGATTCTTCCAAATTTTTGAGAAAACCAGACAATCTAATAATCTCATCGAATCGAAGATTCCAACTTCGTGAAGCTTGTTTAAGTCCATAAATGGACTTATTAAGCTTACATACCATACCCGAGTTTTCGCTGGATGCAAAACCTTCCGGCGGTTCCATATAGATTTCTTCATCAAGAAATCCATTTAGAAAAGCCGTTTTGACATCCATATGCCAAATCTCGTAGTCATGATACACAGCTATAGAAAGAAAAATCCTAATAGACTTAAGCATGGCTACTGGTGAAAAAGTTTCATCGTAGTCGACGCCAGGTCACTGCGTGTAACCTTTTGCTACCAGTCGAGCCTTGTAAGTTTCAACCTTACCGTCAGGCTCGTGCTTCCCCTTGTAAACCCATTTACAACCGATAGGAATAATTTCTTCGAGAAGCGAAACCAAGTCCCAAACTTGATTCTCATGCATTGAGTCTAACTCTGATTTCATGGCACTTTGCCATTTCACAGAGTCGATGTCTAACATCGATTCTCTATAGGTAAAAGGATCAGTCTCTTCAAATAAGATAACATCGAGACTCTTTTCTTGTATCAAATACAAGCGTTCAGGAGGTCTGGATACCCTTTGTGACCTACAGAGTTTGTGTGTTGAAGGTCCTTCATCTACTTGAACTTCAGGTTCCTTCGTTGGTTCGTTGTTTTCAGGTTGGACTTCATCAAGTCCAACCACCTTCTGACAATAATTATACTTCTAGAAATCTTGCGAAGCGAGCTATGAACACATTTCAATGCTCGGTATCATAGAACATATATCCCCTCGTGTTCGAAGGATATCCAACAAACCTAAACTTTTGCCCTCGAGGCGAAAGCTTATCTTGCTGAGTCACCCTGACATATGCAGGACAACCCCAAACCTTAATATAACTAAGATTTGGTCTCCTACCGGTCCATATCTCATACGGAGTCATCGGAACAGCTTTTGAAGGAATCTTATTCAAAATATGTGCAGTTGTTAAAAGAGAGTAGCCCCATAAGTAATAGGGCAAATATATAAAACTCAACATCGATCGGACCATATCCAATAAAGTCTGATTTCTCCTCTCAGACACTCTATTGTATTGTGGAGTACCTGGAGGAGTATATTGAGCGAGAATCCCATTATCCTTCATATAATCCATGAACTAATTGCTCATATATTCGCCGCCTCGATCAGATCGAAGGCATTTAATATATTGACCAGTATGTTTTTCTACTTCATTTCGGAACTCTTTGAACTTTTCAAAGGTTTCTGATTTATGTCGCATAAAATAGATATAACCGTACTGTGACAGATCATCGGTAAAGGTAACGAAGTACGAATAACCACTATGAGCAGTCTGACTTAGTGGACCACATACATCAGAATGTACGAGTTCTAGTAAGTTAGTGGCATTCTGTCCAACACCTGAAAATAGGGCTTTGGTCATCTTACCCTGAATACACGATTCACAAGTTAAATAGGGTTCAATGGTGAGATCTGGTATCAAACCATTCCTAACCAATTGGGTAAGGCGTTTAACGCCTATATTACCTAGCCGCATATGCCAAAGTTCAGTATTATTAACAACTGGTAAACTACGTTTATTAACTCAAGTATTTAAAATATCTTTAGAAGTTTGCAATGTATAATGACCATGCTGGTTTGGACAACAAAGGATCTGAATATTACGTTTATCATATAAATTCAAATAACGATTCTTAATATTAATATGATAACCTTTTGTATCCAATACAAAAAGATATATAATATTAGCTACACATCATAGTACAAAGTAGCAGTCATATAACAAAAGTTCCCCATTCGGAAAAGGGATCTCGCATACTCCCACTGCAACTGCATCCAGAGAGTCTCCACTCCCAAATCGCAACTGCATCTCTCCAGGCTTCAGTTTCTTACTTTCCTTCAGCACCTGCAACGAATTGCAAATGTAAACAGGACAAGCAGAATCTAAAATCCAGCTGGATGTAACGGCTTCACAAGCCAAACATATATCAATAACTGGAAAAATAAATGTACCTGATGTAGATGCTCTCTCCTTCCTTAGCTGGGCAATGTAGTCAGGACAGTTCCTTTTCCAGTGCCTAAATTTGCTGCAGTGATGGCATTTATCGTCAGAAGCCCTCTTGGGCTTTGCTATCTTACCTTGCGGTTGAGAACTGAAACCATTCTTCTTCTTCGCTTTCGTCTGTTTTCCCTTTGACCATGTCTGGGAAGAAGCAGAAAGTGAAGTAAGTTTCGGAGGGCGAGTCGCTACTCTCTTCCTTAAGTCCTCTTCTGTCATGAGCAGCATCCTGTGCAGCTCATGGTAGGTACAGATAATCCCATTCATGTTGAAATACATAACGAATTGGCGATATGAAGCTGAGAGCGAACCAAGAATGACACTCCTACCGAGAATGTCATTCAGATGGAGATTATGTTGCCTCAGTTGATCGATCAAATTGATCATGTGAAGAACATGCAAGCTCACAGCTTGCCCCTCGTCCAGTCGCGCATGGAATAGTTCCATCACAACTTTATGAACAACGATTTGTTCCTGGTTCATAAACGATTCTCTTAATCGCATCATCATACTATACGCATCTGACATGCCATAGTATTGTTTCTTGAGTCCCGGTGTCAGCGAACTTAAGATGTATGATTTAACTTTTAAATCATCATCTTTCTAAGATTGGAAAACTTGGCGTTCCTCCGGTGTTGCGTCCTCAGACACAGGAAGGGGCAGCGGAACCTCAAGAACATATCCCAACTTCTTGGAATCAAGGACAATCCTTAAATAATGTTGTCCTCTTACATTCTTATCGCATTCTTAACTAGTACTTCTTCTCTTTGTTGCCTTATCTAAAAGCTCCTCTTTAAATCTCTTACTTAGGCTATCTATTCCTTCTTTTTATTATGTTTTGTTGTTATTAGTAAGAGTTTTATATTTCAATCATTTATAACTATACATATGCTTGCTTCTGGAGTATCTCAAGATTACGCTCTAGGTCCATCTTTGTTACTAATGTCGATCGAGGGTTGGGAGGGTGGGAACTTGTTTGAGGCTCTTCTGTTACGGTGATTCGGTGACACCTACTCTTTGCTTAGGACTCTCATGCATAAATATCTGGTGTATTTTCCTACTATGGGTATTATTGTTAAAACTTATCTAGCTTGCCTTTTCTAACCTTACTCCTGGTCATTTACATCAATTAATCACTCTGCATCCCATACAAAGTCCTTCTAGAAACATGCTTCCTAATAAGCTCCTTATACTGTCTCTTTACCCCTTCTGCTACTTAACTATCTGCGGTTACTATGTTATTCCTCTGGATACTACTATAATCTCATTGATATCTTTCCTAAGGGACTTATTCTGCTACGAAGGTTCCTTTATTATCTTAGTTCCTCAAACTCCTTACTTTTTTACTCCCTTGAAAACTCTATTAACTTTGATTGCTTATGATATCTCTTACTAATTTTCTGGTTCAGAGGCTACTCCTTACCCTAGTCTTTCCTTCTCACTACTATGAGACCCTGAATAAGTTGTACACCATATTTCTAAGAATGATTTTTCCTGGTCTTTTCATACTTCTAAGTCCTTACTTATTTAAGGGCTCATTAATTCATCGGTGGCTTCCAAACTTAACTCAACTTACTGTGACATCGTGTTATTCTGTCTTATGATTTTTATCTATATTACACTGGACTTATCGATTTAGCTGTCTAGCTATCTCCCAATCTACCAAATCTGTCAATTGCCCTTCTTCACTATTCCTTCTCTTTACTAGATTCTAAGTTGAGCATATTCCTTCTATAAGGTTCTTTAAATATGCACTTCTGATTTACACTTAAGTTTGGAGACGTTTTAGCTAGGTATCTATAGGTTTACTAAAATCGAGGATTCTAGAAGAAATGGTCATCGTACATTCTGTAGGACCTAATTGACTACCCAATATTTTGGGATCCTATTGAATTTCCTCATCACTTCACGCATCCCCTTTACTATTCACATACCATTTTCTTTGCTCTATGTCTTTCTGTTGTGGCTAGTCGTGTTTCGTTCTCCTAACTATTTTCTTAGATCTTCGCTCTCATTCAACTTTGGCACTCTGTTCTACTGGCTGTACTGGTACTTTTATCACTTTCTAAATATCTAAATTCCCTCGGGTCTACTTTTTTATACTTCCACAGATTTCTTCTAACTTAGGCTGGTCTATGGGTTCTATTGCATTTGGTTTATCTATGGACTCCCACTAGTCTTGCAAATCTCGCTCTGACTTGCCTTAATCTTTGGGTTATCTTGGGTTCTCTTCTTTACATCCTCGAAACTTCCTTGATTCTTCTTCTAGGTGGTATACCATTCAAGGCCCTCCATTTCTTAAGATAATCTCCCGTTGGGTTTCTTACAGTCGTCTATATCTATGCTGGTAGTGACTAAAACAATCATCTCATGCCTTGATTAATTTCGGTGTCCTTATTCTGGTTCTCTGTGCCATGGTGGAGTCTGTTGCTCATGTAAGGTAGGTATGAGCAAGATTCCATCACGACAGCTTCCTTTTCTGACATCACAGAGGGGTAAAGATCTAGGTAGGTCGGGGCTTTATGGCATCTTTCATCTATCAGAAGCCTTCACGAGAATCTTGATTTTTGGCTTCTTTTACCTTATAGCTGCTTCCTATTATTCAGGGAACTTGCGATCTATTCGAGGTGCTCGAGCATTATTAGATAGACTTGGAAGAATTTCTGAGGATGAAAGGAATCCTGCTTGAACAAGTCCCAATCGGTAAAGTTCTCAGCGCCTTTGAGTTTGTTCGTATCCAGCATACACGCAAACTGATTAGAAGATGGTGCTGCAATCGCAAATCTATCATATAGAATACGAAAAACGGTTAGCAGAAATAAAGCAGTTTTCTTATAATATCAAAAGCATTAACTAGATCATGGATTTTTAATCTAAAAATGTCTCTCCCACTAAATCATACAAAACTGTAATCCCCAAACAGAATATAAAGATTTAATAATTAAATTAAATATAAATAGTGAAAGGTGGATCCCATGAATATATTTCAGCTCACAGCAGAGGCACGGTCTCGCCTACGTATATTCATCAGGTAGACAACTCATTGTCAATCACTCAATAATGACTCCTAGGTTTTCGGTCCTGGTCGTTTCTCGTTGTGACAATATGAACCCTCTCCATCATTCTTCCTATATTACCCTTGGCCGTAGAGCTTCTTGTATTCTGCTTCTTTTTCTTCTATGTACATCACAATCTCCTTCAATTGTCTGAAATCAGTGATCATGGAAGTCATCTCCCGTATCTTATAATAAATTGAAGGCTTGGTTCCCTAGATAATCATCTTGATTTAATCTTTTTCTGAGGGTCTAGTCTGCATCATTAGTAACTGGCTTCTCCAGTGGTCGAGGTAGTCTTTAAAGCTCTCATCAGGCTTTTACTTTGTATTTTCCAAATCGCGAAGTGATAGATCCAATTCTAGGTCTGTGACATATTGGTTAAGGAAGGCCTCTGCCAGTATCTTTCAGTGGTCTTTTATTTTTTTTTCCAGGCTGTGGTACCATACCACATGTGCTCCTTCCAATAACATGCTAAACATTTTCAATACCTGCCGCTCGGATAGACCAGCAACACTCATCATAGATACGTATTGACGAAGGTGTACTTTGGGGTCTCCATTTCCATTGAACTTGGCCACGTCAGGCATTTTGAATTTAGAAGACAGTTGCTCTTTGAATGCCATAGCATTGTAATCCAGTAAATCCTCATGTTTGCTTTTCATCTTTTGGGTTTTTGCCTCTATTTGCTCTTTTAGCTTTTGAAGTTCGGCCTCGGGCTGAGACTTGGCTATTTTTTCGACCATGTACTCTTTATAATTTAGGACAGGGACTCCCTCAATTCTTCATCCGGACTCCTCATGTCTCTTTTCACTAGTCTCGGCCTTCATCTTTTGAGGTGTTGTCTGAGTTTTCGTTAGGTTGGAAATAATACTAAGCACAGTCTACAGCTGTTCTGATATCTTATTCACAGTGGTTTCCAACTGATCTACACAAGAAGCATCGTTATTGGCCATTTTTGCGATGCTTGATTTCTTAACTAGTCTTCCATTCTCTCTAACCCAACACTCCACTATGATGGATGCAATCACAAAGGGTAACATGATGCATGAGATGCATTATATACATGTATGTATGAGATGTATGAAATGCAAAGCTTGTTCATATAGTAACATATATCATTTCGACCTTATCTCTCCCACACATGCGACGAGTCTATTATCTTTTCTAGGTTTGGCTTAGATTATGTACCAACTCGGGGTACACAAACTCATTGATCTATCCTATGATAAAAAGGTAAACATTAGCTACATTGGTTTTGTTCCATCGTTAAAAGAGAAAGGTCGCCCATTTAAAATAACTAAGCCTAATATGGGAATCGTGCCATTATCTAAGAACGATGAATTAGACCCTTAGTAATTATGGTATTTTGGGATGAGCTTAAAATATTTAAGAACGTCCAAATGGGCCAAAACAAGGTATACCATTTCTGGATGAAAGCTAGTACAGGTATCAGACTCATGTCATTGGCACATCTGGGCTATAATCAAATATGTTAGGCCCAACGAGGTTTTCAAACAAGTCATCCCATTGCCATATCAAAGTATTCGACCGAGTTATCATGGAATGCAAACTTGTCACAGTTAAAAAAGCCCAATAAGTTCACGGCCCACGGTAAAAGATCAAATGACTTCAAATGGTTGGGGCCCAAACACAAGCATTAGGTAGGCTCATTCCTATGGAAAAATAACTATGGGCTTAATAGGGTAAGGCTTAGGCTCTCATTGGCGAAAGGTTGTCCACAACTAGGTCTCCCCACTGAAGGGTTCGAACGATCAATGAACGCGTCTTTTTTATACATCGAGGATACGTGCCAATGAGTGATGGGTCATCACGTAACAATCCACTGCCTTGAGTGAAAGCGATTTCTCAATGTGTGACGCCATCGGGGTTTAGAGGGTATGCAAAATAATGAAGACATGGTTAACCTCAATCTCACCACAGATACTACAAGGTATTTTTTAGGCCGATTATCTATATCTAGTGGAGTAGCCATCTGTAGGAGCGAAGTAGGATTTCCCGCTATACCTATGACATCGGCGACCATGACACTATTGAGCTCGCAACTCGTAGAGAAAAAAATTAGCCCACAGGGGACTAATCGGAGAATTAATGAGTCGTCACCCAGTATAAGACACTGGGAATGATTTAAGGCAGCACCACACCCCTCATAAGGTCGACCTTAAACTCATTTGGGTTCGGAACGGTCCTTTAGTATCAAGGTTTGAAGAGAGATATTACCATACATTTGAATGCAAATATCATGCAAAATAATTGAAAAGCACACAAAAGCACAAATATAAAATAATAACACTGAGTAATGTCCATAAGGCATTACAACTGATAATATAAAAATTATGAAATTAGCTATGACTGGCCATATATGTATTATTACATGTATATCCGGCCGGACTTATTGGAAATATGGTCAGATGTACAGTATAATCCAGAATCATAAAACGTATGCAATAATGAGAAAAACATAAAGAATAGGGAAAATCAATAAACAATGTAGTAATCATGCTAAATAATAATAAAAAAGACATATGTAGATAAGGGAAATAAAGAGGCTATTATTTCCTTGGTACGTGGAGTTGTATCCTAAGTATAGACCACACTATCGTACATTCAGATTCGGCTATGGAATTTATGTCTGGGTTTCCATCCTCTAAACCGTGGGAAAACATGTTGTCGTATGTGGCCTTATATACGGCTATATTTAATTTATGACTTATGTGTCCGACCGAACATACAATATGTCCGACCGGAGATACTGTGTCAAAATAGTAAATACGAAATTAAGTGATAAGGGACCCCAGGTCTTACCTTAGGTGTAACTCAAATACTAGAATACGTCTGAAATTTTTGGTTGATTGTTGGCTTTATCTATGGAGAGAGATTTAATAGGTTTTATGGGTCTTTGTTTTGTTACTCTGTGTGTGTGTGGGTTTCACTGATTTTTGGCAAAAGATCAGTTGCAAGCTTTCAAAATTCGGATCCAGAAGAATCCCATTGGTTTATTTAAATTTTTTTCTTTAATAGTGATAGATTCTTAGTTTAAGAAGGAAACGATCTCCTTTAAAAAATGAAGTTGATAATCATTGAAAGTGATAATGAGGAAAAATATAATTGGGGAAAATGTTTAAGAATGAAAGAATTTGATTTTTTGGAAATTTGCTAAGAAGAAAATAGATTGAGTACTTCTGTAAAACTTAAAACACGACGCATGTCCGACCGGATGTGTAGGAATGTCCGGCTGGAGGTCATGATTATGTCCGACCAAATGTAATGGTTTATATTGTTGGACAATTATGACCCATAGTGTCACTATTTGTAAAAGACATTGTGGTTTTTGTACAAATTAATTGTGTGACAATGTAAATTGCTATTTTATTATTTTGTAATTTGATTACTCGAATATATAAATGATAAAAGTCCTTATGATTAGTTCCGGATTAATAAGATATGAGACAATATCAATCCACAAAGGTTTAATCATTAAATATCCACAGTCGTAGTATTATCGAGACTGGACATCGATAATGCGGAATAGACTAGTATTGCACTTGTGCGTGTTACGGAAGCGTAACAGTCTAGTTCTCATATATTTAAGTATTAGATACTTATGCAAGTGTGATAGGAGGTTGTGTTTACCGATGGTACGGGAACAGCTTCGCTCTGGATAGACCCCTCGAAATCCAATTGGTAGTATGACTATGTGTCTATGAGAATCCGCTTCAGGGTAGGTGTATTTGGTTTTAACCTGAGACTTGCATCACTAGTACTTGCGACAATCAATACGCTTTGGTTTTGGACGTCCGGGACTTTAACAGGATCAGTGTATGCCTCTTCTGGATTTATTGAGAATCGTAGTGTATTGGGTGTGATGTCAAGAAGAAAGTATCACTTCAGTCATATGGAGATGATGATCACGCAGGGTTACAGAACTGGTTCTCTATTATGTTGCAACTATCGGGATAATATGACAAGGTCATGATTATCCGATTATAGAGACTAGTTGCTTGTGATCCGATATATATTTCGTACAAGGCAGACACTATTCCAGCCCCAGGCCTTGCATGTGACATCAGATACTGGATCACAATACGTAATACTACGTATACTACACCTGTTATAGATTATATATTCATTAAATAATATTTCTGAAGAATTGGGTAGGCACGACGCTTTGCTAAAAGTAAATCATGTCTCATAAATCGGTAAGAACGTGGTACGAGGTACGCACGTGTTCAGATAGTTCGACGATCGGATTTACTGCCAACATATCCAGGGATCTCATGGGTCGCTTCCCGAAGATTCACCGATGACGTATGACTCGAACATAATTAATCTAGGATTAATTATAAGAGAGAGAATATTAATCTAAGATTAATTACGGAAAGATTTTATCTGGGATAAAATTCAATTAATAGAGAGAGAACGATTAATTCGGAATTAATCGATAAAATAATATATTCGATATATTAAATGAAATTAGATTTCATAACGGAATTAAAATTGGATTTTAATTCAGGTAAATGAATTAATTTAGAATTAATTCGCGAGCGACTTTATTAATAATTTTGGGAGGCATTATTATTTAATTAAATTTGATTTAATTAAGTCGCAACGAAAAAATCGTTAATTTGGAATTAACGAACCCGAGCCTGGAATGTGTGTGCGGGCCCACTCGTATTTTGAATCAAGTGAGGCCCACAACAAGTCACATCATTAGTCATTTGCTTAACTTTTATTTGATGGAAGTTATTAGAGATTTTGAGATAACTTGTAATGAAAGACATGAGTGACTTTTACCAAACAAGGATTTGGTATATCAAGATTTGATTTTTGGAAAATCAATTAACACTTCACAAATTTCACTCATCTCTTCCTCTCTCTCTCATTCATGGCAAAAGCCAAAAAATTCCCCTCTCTTGCAAGGCTTGACCGAAACTAACAAGAGCAAAGGAAGAAATTTATTGCAAATTTTTTCAAGTGCTAGCACACATTAGATCATACAAAGGTGATAGGGAAACATTCCCTAGAGTTTGGAATCATTTCTTCAAATCTTGGAGCTTGACACTAAACATTGGAGAAGCTTGGAGCAACTTCAAAGGAAGCAAAAAAAATTGAACTCTACACCTACATCCAACCGATCTTTGTAAGTATATTTCCGCTATACTTCATTTCGTATTCACATGATTTTATGCTTTAAATGATCTTGGGATGATCTTAGAGACCCAACAATGGTATCAGAGCCTATTTAAGCATTAAATTGAATTAGGGTTCTTAATCTAAAATTTGGTTATTTTTGATTTGAGCATGATTTAATCAAATTGTTTGTTTTAGTATGCTTATATAATGTTAACTTATAGTTATGCATGATCAATTTTATGAAAAATTAATTGGATTAATTTTCCATAAATTGTGAGGCTTGGTCGAATGTAAGCTTGGTGATTTTGATTTTAGACCATTAGATGTGTTTAAAATGATTGGATAAATTGATTTGTGATTTAATTGGATTGAAATCCAAATTAATGAAGAAAAATCCATATTGCCGTGACATGTAGTAGCATGTAATGAGTTGATTTTTTTTTTCAATTGTGTTGGACATGAATTGAATATAATAAAGCATGATTAATTATGTAAATTGGTATTTTGGAAATGTTAATTTAAATAATTAATTATGGTATACACTTTAATTAATTAAATTGTGAAATTTGGAATATTAGAATTTAATTAATTTAGGCTTAATTTGGAATTGGGCTAAAATTATTGTATTTGGACCTAATGGGCTTGGTTGGGCCAAGTTGGTTTAGGACAATTGGATTGGATCCAAATTGGGCCTACACCATTCCATTAAGTCTAAATATAATAAATGAGCCTTTAAATAATTAATTGGGCCTAATGGGCCAAACTTAATTTTATGGCAAATGGTGATTCCTTATTGGGCTTTGGTTGCCAAAGTTCATGCCTTAATAAATTAATTGAAAGCCCATTGGACTTTAATTAAATTGACTGTAGGCACTGCATTTTTGCACATAAGTCCCTATGATGAGTCTCATTTAGAGGCACCACCTTTTATGTCACAGAAGCCGCAGGAAACGGACGTCGGAAGGGGAAATTCAGAATAAGTATGTCATCAAGTTCATTTCACAAGTTCACTGTTTTCGTTCGTGCTGCGTTCGTTACCATGTTCGAACGTCAAACAGATTGCGGGCGTTCGTGTAGCGTTCGAAGAGGCGTTCAAACGGTGTCGGTATTTCTTGTTTTGCTGCTAGCCTCACACCCAAGCCCAATTAGCCCACAAAAGCCCATTAAAATATTAATTAAATCATATACCAAATTAAATGAAATATTAATTAAATCATATACCAAATTAAATAAAACATTAAATAAAATCATGCCTAATTAAAATCAATCAACCAATATTATTCCTAATTAAAAATATATTATTCCTAACTTAAAATATTGTATGCCTAATCAACACAAATTAAATATTTCAACTTCCTAATTAGCCAAATTTTGTCCCCCTCCCCCCCTCAAATCTTAGGATTTCCTTGTTTGACACCAAATCATATCTCACATTTAATGCCAAATCCTTTCCTTGAACCCTAGCCATTTGCCTATAAAAAGAACCTAATTCCAAACCTTGAACCCTCCTAACTCATTCACACAAGAAAAGACCCTAATTGATTCACACAAGAAACACCCAAGCTCATTGACACAACCAAACTCACATACACAACCCTCACAAATCAAACACACAGCCGAGACACATAAACACCAGCCACCGAAATCACACTCAAAACAGCCCATAATCACCAACAAAACACCAAAAACAGTAACCACATACAGCCCTTAACACCATCTAAACAGCAGCCCTTTAATCGCAAAAAACAGTGTCAAAACCGAGACCAGAACAGTGACCAGAAAACATCACCGAAAGAGCAGCGAGAAACAGCAGCGAATCGGAGTCAAAACAGTAGCTTGAGCAGTGGAACAGCGAGGAAAGACGTGAACCTGTGAACCGGAGGAATTGCGGAGCATCCCCCCTTTTCTGACGACCGTGCACCGTACTTCCGAGAGTCGACATAAAAGGTTAGACCTGAGGGCACCTTTTTATTAGTTTATATTCGTCTTTTAATTGTTTATTGAATTCTATTCTCATGAGAGTCATTTGTGGATGCATGTTGTGGCTTTGAATAAAATGGAAAATGTGTCGCCTCTTGTGGTATATATGATGGAAACCCGGACATAAATTTCATAGCCGATTCTGAATGGACGGTAGTATGATATGTACTCGGGATACAACTCCACGTACCACTTGAGTAAACAGCGCATATTTCGTTTTCTGTTGTTTTGATGTGTTTATTATTCGTTATTTAATTTCTGCATGTTATTTGTTTGCGTAATGATGTGATCGAGCGCATGGGCTTAGTAAGTCGGATTAAAGGTCCCCTATTTTGAGGGGTTAAAACCCTTTACCACGATGCTTTGCTGCGCCGGTTGATGTATATTCGGTTGAATGTAAGATGTGTTCAATCGGGTATACGAAGTCAGATATTGTTTCTTTTATTTCTTATATGCATTGTGAGATAAAGCGCATGGGCTTAGTAAGTGAGATTAAAGGTCCTCTATTTTGAGAGGTTAAAATCATTTACCACGATGCTTTGCCGCACCGGATAATGTATATTCGATTGGATGTGAGATATGTTCAATCGGATACACAAAGTCCGATATCACTGTCTTCACTTCTTTATATATGTATTGTGTTGTTTGCGCATGGGCTTAGTAAGTGTGATTAATGGTCCTCTATTTTGAGAGGTTAAAATCCTTTACCATGATGCTTTGCCACGCTGGATAGTGTATGTTTGATTGGATGCGAGATGAGTTCAATCAGATACATGAGGTCCTACATTGTGGATTTATTTGTTTATGTATGTGTTGTATGCATCAGGTCTGGTTCCGTTCGAACGCGTTCTCGAACGCTATACGAACGTGAACCTTCTGTTTACCATTCGAACGCGTTCTCGAACGCTACGCGAACGCACACACATTTTCTTGGTTTCATCATGCATCAGGTCTGGTTCCGTTCGAACGTGTTCTCGAACGCTACGAGAACGCGCACGCACTTTCTTTGTTTTATCATGCATCAGGTTTGGTTCCGTTCGAACGCGTTCTCGAACTCTACATGAACGCGAACCTTCTGTTTACCGTTCGAACGCGTTTACGAGCGCTACACGAACGCGCACCCACTGCATTTAGTCCTTTTCATCACATCATGACATGTCTATTTTAGCATATAGTTGTCTCTTTTTTGCCTTATGCATTTGTAGTACCGCTTTAGGTATCTATTTCAGTCATGCGCTTAATTGCCTTTCCTTAATATGCATGCTTGTATGCATGTTATTTGTTCGCGCTTCTGTGTCTACCAATGTGAAATTGTATGCTTTCTGTATGTCAATTTATCTGTATGCAAATTGAGACATAGATTACATGCAAATAGGCTGTATGCAAATTCGGATATGTGTAACATGTAAATTTAGATGAATTTGTTGATGTATGCATGCGAACTTAGAGATAAATCATCCTTGGAAATATGTTGCTTAGGCTTGGTTAGATTATTGCATAAATCATTTTATTACAAGTGGCACAAGTAATGGACCATTCCGAACCCAACGGTTTGAGGTCTTCCCTTGCGAGGGGTGAGTGCGGCCTTAAATCTCATTTTCCCGGTTCACACCGGGTGGCGACTCCATTATTCTCCGGTTTAGTCCCCCATGGGCTACTCCGTACTCCCAACCGGGCCGCGAGCCCGAAACAGCATGCGTCGCCCAGTTTCTGTGTCCCACATTGACATTGGATGTTAATTGGGCTTTGAGACCCATTAAGATTAGATTTAGAATCTAAGTCGTAAAAGGCACATTAAAAGTTTAATTATTTAATTTGGAATTAAATAAAGAATTAGTATTGAATACAAATTAAATCGGATTTAAAATTGTAGTTCGATATAATTCAAGAATACGCACTTGGAGTATTTATTCTTAAACGAGTTGGACTCGCCCAAATCAAATCGTTGTTTGAAAATTGGATGATTACTTAATTCAAAAGATTAATTAATTGGATTAGATTGATTGAATAACATGCTTTGTGTGAATACATGGATGTATTATATGAATAATGTATATCGGATGGATATTAGATGGGTGAGGGCAATTTTGGAAATTGTTGTAATAAATTTAGAATTTATTAAATTGGACCTGCGTGTCCAGCCTTTGTCCCTCGATTCTTTGTAATTCTCTTCTCACCAATTCCCCTCAATGTAATGAGGTTTCTTTATTGTATTATGTAATTGGGTAGAAGTTAGAATAGTGTTAGTCGGGGAGAGGAAATGGAGTGATTTGTTCTATGAACAATTTGTGAGATATCCATCCGCATATCATTATTAATTTATTTATCGCGCCTTATTATGCTTTTAGAATGCATGCTTAAGGGTGTATGATGAGACCTAATCAAAGATAATTAATTGGTTGCCAATTACGCGAAAAAACCTCAACAAATATTAAGCGTTTTCCTTTCATTGAGTGATTCATTCTCAAGATCCAAGATTGGCATTGGTTTGTTGGCCAAAGTCAAGACCTTTGTCCATCGCGGATGTGTTTGAATCATGAAGGATTTGTTCCATATCGTATGTCTTGCCCAAGTTGTGATTTGTTGGCAAAAGTCAAGATCACTTCTTGTTCATCGACATTGATTATGAAGCTTTCCAAAGTCAATGGGTCCCGCTTAACTGGAATCATTAAGCTTGTTGAGCCAAAGCCAATGCTTAGTTGATTCAGAGGAAAAAGGTTAGGAAAATATATTGGATATATTGGCATATATATTGTATATATGTTTCGGAATTGGAGGTCCACCTACCAGATCTAGGAATTGGATGAGATCCAATTGATCTTAGAGATCTACCTAGTTAAATATCAAACAGCTTGTTGGCCAAAATCAAGGTTGTGTGTTATTTAACGGGATCCTATCCCACTAGGAAACTAGGTTTCCCGAGTAATCAATAGAGGGTTAGAGGCTCGCCAAAAAATAGTGGGAGGCCAGTATTGAATTTACAATTTCGTTCAAATACTTGGCATTACGCGCTTTCAATTATTTCTTCAATTATATATTTATTAGTTAGACTAATATTTTATTATTTTTCTTGGAACAGTTGGACTGTACCCAAATATCGTTAATTGAATAGTTTGACTATTACAATTAAGATGACTGGAAAGATCGGGGTTAGAGACATTATCATGGGCGAAAATGTCTTTAATGGCACGAACTTTCCTGATTGGGATACGAACCTCAGGATTGTCCTGTGGGCTGAGAGGATGCTCTATACGATAGAGAGACCTCTCGGGCCTAAGCCCGGAAATGAGCAGCCGCTTGAGCTTGAGCTTTGGAAGACTCATAGCGATGACAACTCAACTGCTCAATCTGTCATGCTCGCTGCGATGACCCCTCAATTTCATCGCCAAAACAAGGGATTGGACCCCTATACTATGATGGCAAAATTGAAGGACCTTCATCGATCTAACCTTAGATCACAAAGGTATGAATCGCAGAAGAAGCTCTTTCGCTCACGAATGTCAGATGGTACATTCTTTGAGCACCATGTGTCACAGATGATTGCTGACATTGAACAGCTGGGTCAGCTAGGCATAACCTTTGAGGCTGAGACTTCTATAGATTTGATCTTGCAGTCTCTTCCTGACAGCTGGAGTGGGTTCATCATGAACTACAATATGATGAACCAATACCATACTCTTGGAGAGCTTATGGCAATGCTGCGTGAAGTAGAAAAAGAGCTATTGAAGGGCAAAAATCATGAGGCGCACTTCGCTTCATCATCTCAGTCTCCCAAGGCTTGGCCGAAGGCAACTGAAGGTGTAAAGAAGAAGAATAATAATAAGAAGGGCAAGGCCAAATCGTCAAAGTCTTCTGGGAAGGCTAAGGAAAAATCCCAAGATGTATGTCTGCAGTGTGGCAAACGGGGTCACTGGAAGCGTGACTGCCGTGAGTACAAGGCGCATATGAAGGAAATCAAAGCGGGCAAGGCACCGGCTTCAGGTATATTTGTTATAGAAATAAACATGTCTACTTCTAGTTTTAAAAATTAGATTTTTGATTCTGGTTGTGGTTGTGGTACTAATATATGTACTGATTTACAGGATCTGCGGATTCGCAGGAGACTGGCCTCATGAGAGATTGACCTCCGCGTTGGAAATGAGACTAGAGTCGCCGTTTTGGCCGTTAGGACTTATATTTTGGAACTGCCATCGGGGCATGTACTTAATCTTTCAGACTGTTATTATGTACCTAGTTTGACTAGGAATATTATATCTGTATCTTTATTGGCCCAATGTGGCTATACTTTTATTTTTAGAAACACTGGGTGTTTTATGTATAAAAATGATATGGAGATATGCAGTGCTGATGTGAATAATGGTCTTTATATTTTGAATATAAATCAATCTCAAACATATAATGTAACAAACAAAAGGCTTAAACTAAGTAACAAAGATGAAACTTATATGTGGCATTGTCGTCTGGGACACATTAACAAGACTCGCATATCCACACTTTCAAAGAGTGGGTACTTGGACGGATTTGATCCAAATTCATATGACGTCTGCGAATCTTGTTTATTAGGAAAAATGCCTAAAACACCTTTTAGCGGTAAAGGTGCACGTGCTACCGAACTGTTAGCCCTCGTTCATAGTGACGTATGTGGGCCCATGTCTAGCCAGGCTAGAGGTGGATATGAATACTTCGTAACCTTTACGGATGATGCATCGCGTTATGGCTATGTGTATCTTATAAGACAAAAGTCGGAAACCTTTGAGAAATTCAAAGAGTTTCGACACGAAGTAGAAAAATAGACCGGCAAAAGTATTAACACATTACGGTCGGACCGTGGTGGAGAATACTTGAGCAATGAGTTTCTTGATTACTTGAAAGAGTATGGTATTCTTTCACAGTGGAATCCTCCCGGAACACCGCAATTAAATGGTGTGTCCGACCGGAAAAACCAAACTTTGTTAGACATGGTAAGGTCGATGATGAGTCGCACAGAGCTACCTATTTCCTTATGGGGATATGCATTGAATAGTGCAATACTTATTTTGAATAAGGTTCCCTCAAAGTCTATTCAACAGACTCCGTATGAGATATGGACAGGAAAGAAACCGGGTTTCTCATTTCTGAAGATTTGGGGTTGCTGGGCATACGTTAAACGTTTGGATGGTACCAAACTTGAACCCAAATCGGATAAATACCTATTTGTAGGTTATCCTAGGGAAACCAAAGGATATTACTTCTACAACCCACAAGAGAATAAAGTATTTGTTGCTCTGCATGAGGTTTTCCTTGAGAAAGAGTTCCTAAATGCAGTGGTTAGTGGGAGGAAAGTAGAACTCGATGAAAATCGGAGTGATACTGTTCCTGACACAGAATCCTTAACGGAACACGAACAGTTCATCAGGGATGAGACTATACCACA
Source organism: Zanthoxylum bungeanum (assembly GCA_019454045.1). NCBI lineage: Eukaryota > Viridiplantae > Streptophyta > Magnoliopsida > Sapindales > Rutaceae > Zanthoxylum > Zanthoxylum bungeanum. Next base: position 336,443 of record SKCR01036748.1, read on the forward strand.
ATCTTCGAATACACAAGAACTACGTAGATCAGAGAGAGTCGGAAAACAACCTGAGAGGTATGTGTTTCTGATCTCACCTCATGTGGATATTAATCTTATTGAGGAAGCGATACAAGGTATCGACTCCGGTTTATGGCAGGATGCCATGAAATCCGAAATGGATTCCATGTACACCAACCAAGTTTGGACACTGGTTAATGCACCAGAAGGCGTAAAGCCTATTGGTTGCAAGTGGGTCTTCAAGAGGAAGACCGACATGGATGGCAACATACAAACGTACAAAGTTAGGCTTGTAGCGAAGGGGTATCTTCAACGACATGGTGTCGATTACGATGAAACTTTTTCACCTGTTTCCATGATTAAATCCATTCGGATTGTACTTGCTATTGCTGCATATTTCGATTACGAGATATGGCAGATGGAAGTCAAAACCGCTTTCCTTAACGGAAACCTTTTGGAGGATGTTTATATGCAACAGCCTGACGGTTTTGTCGTACCAAAACATGCGAACAAGGTTTGCAAGTTAAATCGATCCATTTATGGATTGAAACAAGCATCGCGTTCTTGGAACCAACGTTTTGATGAGATCATAAAAGAATATGATTTCATTCAAAACGAGGATGATCCTTGTGTATATAAAAAGGTTAGTGGGAGCGCACTGACATTCATTGTTCTTTACGTTGATGATGTATTGCTTATTGGCAATGACATTCCCATGCTACAATCGGTGAAAGCTTGGCTTTCATTAAAATTCTCCATGAAAGATCTGGGAGAAGCAGCCTTTTATTCTGGGAATAAAGATCTATCGGGATAGATCTAGAAAGCTGCTTGGACTCTCCCAGAGTACGTACATTGACAAAGTGTTGAAGAGATTCAACATGGAACAGTCTAAGAGGGGACTGTTGCCAGTGTCACATGGCGTCACTCTATCTAAGGACATGTGTCCTAAAACTCAAGATGAGAGAGACAACATGAGTCAGATCCCGTTCGCTTCGGCAGTCGGATCGATCATGTATGCCATGATATGTACGGGACCTGATGTCTCATATACTTTGAGCATGTGTAGTCGCTATCAGGCCAATTCAGGTGATGGTCACTGGATGGTGGTTAAGAACATCCTTAAGTATCTTAGACGAACTAATGATGCTTTCTTAATCTATGGAGATGGAGAACTTGAGGTAACTGGGTTTACCGATGCAAGTTTCCAAACCGATAAAGACGACTGTAAGTCGCAATCTGGGTACATATTTTGTTTGAACAACGGAGCAGTAAGCTGGAAATCTTCCAAGCAAGAGACTGTTGCCGATTCAACAACAGAAGCAGAATATATTGCTGCAGCTGAAGCAGCAAAAGAGGCAGTTTGGATCCGTAAATTCCTAATTGGATTAGGAGTAGTTCCGTTAGCAGCTGAGTTCGTTCCATTGTATTGTGACAATAACGGGGCTATAGCGCAGGCTAAGGAACCGCGGTCTCATCAACGATCCAAGCATGTTCTTCGACATTTCCATCTGATTCGTGAGATCATACATCATGGCGATGTGAAGATCGAGAAGGTCGCATCAGAGGACAACATTGCAGATCCGCTGACGAAAGTTATTCCTCAGCAAACGTTTGAGCGACATGTACATAGTTCAGGTGTTAGATGCTTGAGTGACTGGCTATAGGCCAAGTGGGAGATTGTTGGACAATTATGACCCATAGCGTCACTATTTGTAAAAGACATTGTGGTTTTTGTACAAATTAACTGTGTGACAATGAAAATTGCTATTTTATCAATTTGTAATTTGATTACTCAAATATATAAATGATAAAAGTCCTTATGATTAGTTCCGGATTAATAAGATATGAGACAATATCAATCCATAAAGGTTTAATCATTAAATATCCCTAGTCGTAGTATTATCGAGACTGAACATCGATAATGCGGAATAGACTAGTATTGCACTTGTGCGTGTTACGGAAGCGTAACAACGTAGTTCTTATATATTTAAGTATTGGATACTTATGCAAGTGTGATAGGAGGTTGTGTTTACCGATGGTATAGGAACAGCTTCGCTCTGGATAGACCCCTCGGAATCTCATTGGTAGTATGACTATGTGTCTATGGGAATCCGCTTCAGGGTAGGTGTATTTGGTCTTAACCTGAAACTTGCATCGCTAGTACTTGCGACAATCAATACGTTTTGGTTTTGGACGTCCGGGACTTTAACAGGTTCTATGTACACCTCTTCTGGATTTATTGAGAATCATAGTGTATTGGGTGTGATGTCAGGATAGAAGTATCACTTCAGTCATATGGAGATGATGATCACGCAGGGATACAAAACTGGTTCTCTATTATGTTGCAACTATCGGGATAATATGACAAGGTCATGATTATCCGATTATAGAGACTAGTTGCTTGTGATCTGATATATGCTTCGTACGGGGCAGACACTATTTCAGCCCCAAGTCTTGCATGTGACATCAGATAGTGGATCGCAATACGCAATACTACGTATACTACGCCTGTTATAGATTATATATTTCTTAAAGAATATTTCTGGAGAATTGGGTAGGCACTGCGCTTTTCTAAAAGCCAACCATGTCTCGTAAATCGGTAAGAACGTGGTACGAGATACGCACGTGTTGGATAGTCCGACGACCGGATTTACTACCAACATATCCAGAGATCTCATGGTTCGTTTCTCGAAGATTCACCGGTGACATATGACTCGAACATAATTAATCTATGATTAATTATAAGAGAGAGAAAATTAATCTAGGATTAATTACGGAAAGATTTTATCTGAGATAAAATTCAATTAATAGAGAGAGAACAATTAATTTGGAATTAATCGATAAAATAATATATTCGATATATTAAATGAAATTAGATTTCATAACAGAATTAAAATTGGATTTTAATTCGGGCGAACGAATTAATTTAGAATTAATTCGCGAGCGACTTTAATAATAATTTTGCGAGGCATTATTATTTAATTAAATTTGATTTAATTAAGTCGCAACGGAAAATTCGTTAATTTGGAATTAACGAACCCGAGCCCGGAATGTGTTTACGGGCTCACTCGGATTTTGAATCAAGTATGGCCCACAACAAGTCACATCATTAGTCATTTGCTTAACTTTTATTTGATGGAAGTTAGTAGAGATTTTGAGATAACTTGTAAGACATATTTTGTTTTAATAATGAAAGACATGAGTGACTTTTACCAAACAAGGATTTGGTATATCAAGATTTGATTTTTGGAAAATCAATTAACACTTCACAAATTTCACTCATCTCTTCCTCTCTCTCTCATTCACTGCAAAAGCCAAAAAATTCCCATCTCTTGCAAGGCTTGACCGAAACTAACAAGAGCAAAGGAAGAAATTTGTTGCAAATTTTTTCAAGTGCTAGCACACATTAGATCATACAAAGGTGATAGGGAAACATTCCCTAGAGTTTGGAATCCTTTCTTCAAAGCTTGGAGCTTGGAGCTTGACACTCAACATTGGAGAAGCTTGGAGCAACTTCAAAGGAAGCAAAAAAAATTTGAACTCTACACCTACATCCAACCGATCTTTGTAAGTATATTTCCGCTATACTTCATTTCGTATTCACATGATTTTATGCTTTAAATGATCTTGGGATGATCTTAGAGACCCAACATATATTTGTCCTTATGTAGATGTTTTCTTTCCGGCATTTAAACCTAATAATCCCCATAAAGTTCCAAACAAGTGTCCCTACAAGTGACTCATCATTGGGCCATGAAAATGAAATATCTACAGTTACGTCCAGGCCTCAGAAGAATCGCACTTGTGGGACGACATTACCAAGATTCTACCGATAAATTACCATAACGAAAAATAGCTCAATAGAGTGACCGTCCAGATTCCACCAACATAACAAATTAGAGAGACGTCGTCCTCAATCGGAAACTGCAACTTTGCCTACTAGTGGTGGCTAAAAAGGGTTGATGTAAGTGATTGCCGATAGTTTCTATATTGCTAAGGAAGAGGTGCGGTGCTACTATGTTTGGCGGTCCGAAACGGCTGTATGTGTGGGTCTAGAGTTTCCACTAGGTGTTCAACACATATTTTGAATATTTTTTTATCTTATAAAACATCCAGGTCAAAATATGGCTTTCAAATTAAGTTCTGAATTAGTGGATGCTGTCAAAGAGAGGACTGCCCATTGGCCCGTAAGTCATAACACAAGGTTCACAGCCATATGGATAGTTCATTAGATTATACTCATCAGCGTCTGACCCTGAGATGTGGATCACCCAAGGCACATTAGCATGTCGTACTTCTCTTGTTCGAACCGGGGTAAGAATAAGAGAGCACTCATCTTGGGGTGGGCTTACTACTTAGATGCTTTCAGCAGTTATCCGTTTTTCCATCATTCTTTAATTCCTATTGGTTTGATCCTATGGAATATGATCCATTTTTCGACTAGTTCCGGATTCGAGTCCCAAACAACCCATTCTGATTATTATATTGACATCATATACCTAAATAAAAAGGTTTTGATTTTGACTTTCTCTATCCTATAACCATATCAAGATAACTAATAATGGTCAAGAAAACACGAGTTTTCTCGAAGCCTCTTGTTCATATCTCTCATCAAAATGTGATATTCGATAATGTCGATTTAGCAAACCCTCCACTAATCCGAGCGAGCATTAATTTGAGGTAATATCTACTTTTCAAATTTTACATCGATTTGGTACCGCTCTCTCGACCCGCACCGAAACAGTGCTTTACCTCTAGATTTCCAGTCAACTGTTGTACCTCAACACATTTCGAAGAGAACGAGCTAGCTCAAATGTACGGTCTACTGAGGCTACTGTGAAATATTTACTCATGAGTGGGGCAAGCTCTTCTATTCTGGTTTATGGTTTCTCTTGGCTATATGATTCATCTAGGGTGAGATGAAGCTTCAAAGAGTTGTATGCTGTGTTCGGGAAGGATGAATCGTTCCCAAAAAAGAATTTATTGATTCTCTCCCAATTGGTTGGACCATAGGTTCCGAGCAGTTTTGTCCTTCCCATAAAGGACATAATTGACAACTCGAAATTATACTTTTCCTACAGAGGATCCTAAGGGTTCCACCAAGTAAAACCGGTGGTTTCTTGGTCACGACATGTTATAGTTAAAATTCCATTAAAGAGATCCCCTTAGTCACTATGAACGCTCTCGTGTGGAATTTTAAAAAAAGAAAAAGAATGTCGAACGTCTCATCTAATGGTTTAATTAAGAATTTGTTTTTGCATGAACTAATAATGGTGTCATTAATTAAAAATAGTAAATATAAAAGAGTGACAAAATAATTAATAAAATTCCGTAATTTTGTTATTTTTTAACATTAAAAGCTCAAATTTTTGTACAAATATGATTTTCCTTTATTTTATGGAATTGCATTCAAAAATCAAAACTGTGAAAAATTGGTGTGAAAGTTGCTTTCCCCTTGTGGAAAAGAAGGATGTCAAAATCTCTTACCCTCCCAACCTCAAAGTCGTTTTCTCTACTGGTAGTATTTTCTCTTGGCCACGTTATAATTCTCTCTGTTTTTGAATCGGATTCTTTTTTTTTTTTGGTTCCCCACCCGGTATCCAGTGTCACATTGGGCCTGACTAATTCGGATTTGGACCTAGAGTTGTACGGTATGGTCTTCCCAACGATGGTGACTCTAGCAGGACTCGAACTGGGGAGCATACCCAGTCGAACCTCCTAGGATTGAGCCAGCTACCACTCAACCAACCACTCGTTATTAAAATGATAACAAAATGAACACAAGTTGACTTTCAGCCAAATTCTGTCTATAATAGTATAATTGCTTCGAAAGTCTTCTACAGAAGTTGACTTTCCGCCATTTATTGGGCTCGTCATAATTTGGGCCTAGTTTTAGGCCCAACCTTACTAAAGCAAGATCCAATCCAACTTTTTCATCAGACTGTGTGTTCAAGCGAAGTCATATGTTGGGCCTAAACACAAAACTCGTAAGTCATAATCGAGCCTTTGGGAGCATTTCGGCTGATTTTGAGTAGAAAATGAGGATTATTAGAATGTGTCAATTGACTACAAAAATAATACGTGCTGACATTTTGAACAAACAACTTTTGGTTAGGAATCAATAATTAAGTGTCTTTTGAGAGCTTTTAAATTCATAACAACAGTACTATCTCAAGATTAATTTTTTTTTTCAGAATCTTTTATAATATGTTCAAAAATACTAATTAAATAATACTCCCAAACTAGCCCAAATTCTACTGTGATCTTTACGATCCTCTCATTTTGTTTTTCTCTTTAGAATTTGGTGAGATAAATTATAAGTTACGCAAGAGTTATAAGTAATGCTAGAGATGATTTTATTGTGTAGTGCTTCTATTTTAGCAATTTCTGGGTTTCTTCATTTTATCGTATAAATTTAGTTATATTTTATTATGCGAATATTGTTGAATTATAATTGTTACGGGTATATTTATCTTACAAGTTGATCTTTCATTGTAATATTTTCTTTCGATATAGTGTCAATTTTATATATAGCCAATAAGATAGATTTGTAAAAAAATTGATAAGAAATTGTTTCCTCTTAACGAATTCATTTACATACGAAGCCGCGAAATGGGATGAGATAAGTCTAATATGGATTTGGGCTGTGAATTTTTATTTGATGGGTCTGATTTTATTTGTTTTAGAGACCAATAAAAACTTCTTGTTAGATTAATACTCCGAAACTTAAGTTTGAATCTTTTATTTTTATTTTTTTCCATTATAATTAGGATTAGAAATGCAACTCTATCAATTTTATAAGATTATGTATATTTCAGAGTTTCCAAATCCTCATTTATGCGTTCTTCATTAGTTTATATAGCTTCATGTTTTCCATGTGAATGAAAGCTTCATTCCTTCTAATTGAAACTTGTTCGTTGCTGAACTCTTATGGAATATATGCCCCACATTTGTCATATGTCATGCTGACATGTAAGATTATATGTAATATAATTATTCTTTTTAATTACATTTGTTATTATGCATGTTAAGCTAAGCTTGCAAGTTAAGCTAAGTTGATTGCTATTAAAGTCCACTAACTTTACATTATCAGAATATTTTCATTTTTTGGTGTGTCGTGATATGCATGCATGTATGTATGTTCGATTGATTGATGTTCTCGTGGTATAGTAGTCGAGCTGGTTAGAAATTCATTCGGATAGAATTTATCTCATACCTATTCTAAAATAGGTAATGAGTCCCGTATGAGCATTGTGTGTGTAAGCCAGCCATATTTATATGTTGTTGAATGATGTTATCTTTGACGTATCGACTGTTATGTGTGTTTTGTGATTGGTTGCATGATGTTTGTAAATATGTCTGAGTGTATGTATGTGTATGATAGAACTCGTGATATGTATGGACCATGCATGCTTATGTGAAATGAATGCATAATTTGAAACCGATGTGAATATCAAAGGTTATAAAACGTGTTTACTAAGTTGTATTGGTATGTTATGTACGTATATGTGTAAGAATTATGAAATTGTATTTGCATGTATATAAGATAAGTGTGTTACGGTATGTGTGAATGCAAATGAACCCCAAGTGTTAAGCTATTGTAAAGTTATCGTGGATAAAGAAAGTTAAAGAAGGATTATTTTGGTATTGAAGATAGTCTGTAACCGAATAGAAGAAAGTAAGTTTCGAATAGAAGAAATTATGTTTTGATTTGAATGAAGTATGTTGGTTTTATCGATTTGATGATGTTTCAAAGATGCTTGATCGTAATAAAGTATAATAAATCTGACTTCATGTCTCGTATGATGGAAATGGATTCGATGTAAAATGACTTGTTCTGTGATATTCAGAATGATACTTTGTGAGAGTCGAATGTTTAGCTAATAAATTGGCATATATGAGAATTTATCATGGTAAAGTATAAGGATAATAAAAGTTGATTAATCTAAACTTGTAACAATTTAATAATTCTGATAAACTGCTGATATGTTAGATTTGTTTGTTTGTTGTATATGTTTGATGACATTGTTGTAATACTAGCATGGTTGCTTACTGAGTTTTTAAAACTCACACCAAACCAGTTTGCTAGTTTTGCAGGTTGGCTTGCGGATTGGTTAACCATTTCAGCTTTGGAAGTCATGCTCGAGACGCGGATCACCCAAGCGGCAGTCACCCTCACAAGTGTCATGTGAGAAGTTTAAGAAGTTTAGGATAATTGCTTATTGTTTTGTTTGACGTGTTGAGCACGCTATTTGTATATATATTAAGTATATGTTTGGATTGTTTATGATGTTGTGGGCGTAGAGCTCTTGAGTGTTGATAGATGATATGGGCATAGAGCCCTTAGGATATGATTTTGATGTGTTTTGTGTGGACCGGATGTCCTTTTGTTTGTTTGGTGTTTTCTTAAATTCCGTTTTGATGCTGGACTGTGATCCAAGTTGTCCAATTTTAGGATACATCATGCCCAATTTTCTGTAAATTTGGAGGCTTGTGGAGATAGGTCAATCATGTCTCCTGCCGGTAGCACCTTGCCTCTGGCGGGGTGTTATAAATTGACTCTTTTGAACCACAATCTATCTTTGTTGCTATTTTCGATGATCAGGGTGATACTGAACAACATCATCGTTCTCTATCTTAGCCTTTTTAGGATCTAACATCTCTATTCCAATCCATAGCCTCTCAGTTTGGTAACATCTTTGTCTCTTCAACAACATCAAATACTGACTCTTGGTATTTCGATTATGCTTGGTGAAATCATATGACTACCAATTCTAGTATTTTTACCTCTAATTTTTTTCGCCAAATTTACTTTCTTTCAAACCGCCGATGGCTCTTTTATATCATTGAGTCATCATGATCATATTTTGCTTTCGCATATATCTGTATCTAACATTTTTCCCATTCTTAAACTTACTCTGAATCTCATATCTGTTGGCCAATTATGTAAACTTTATCTTAAAGTTTTGTTTATTGTTTATTGTTTCTTGTTGTTGTATGCAGGATCCACAAACTGCCCATACATTTGGGATAAGCCGTAAGGTTGGATGTTTGTTTGAGCTCATTAGTCTCCATCTTCATCAAGATCTTCCCCACCTCACTCTATATCATCCACCTCACCAGTTCCATCTCGCAGTGTGACATTGTCGGTTGAGACACCCTTCTTCTAGTCGTTTGTGCTTATTAGAATCTAGTAGTTATAATACTATTTAAATAATTTGATTGTATGTCTTCTCAATTAGGCAAACAAACTGCTTTTATCATCTAATAGTAATAATTTAAATTCTTTTTCTTTTTTTCTCCTTGTGCATTCTGATATTCGGGGTCCGTCTCATACTATTATCGTGGATGGTTCAAAATACTTTATGTTCTTTATTGATGAATATTCTCGCTGCACATTACTATATCTTAGGAAAAATAGATATGAACTGTAACACCTCGGCTATTAACTAACATAATTTTCTTTAATCATTGCATTTGATAGTTCTAAAGTTTTTAATCCAACCATCACAATCCTTATAATATATGTCTCTACCCATTTCATTAATACTCAAAACCATAACTACATTCTTGAATAGTTTTAAACATTTTTTTTAATTTCGAAATAATCACTATTTACAACAAAATAAGCATGGTACAAAATACAACTGAATGCAATCTCTTTTTTACTTTTCCTGAAAAATATTAAAGAAAAAGAAATGAGCTTGCATACTTAGTAAGTAAATAGCTAATGATATGTTAACCACATATATTTAAAATAAATATTTAAGATTAAGTAAATTCCCGTATAAAGGAAAAATTTCACAATCCATTTATTTCATAATGTTTTTGATCTTCATTGCCACATAGGCTAATTATATTTATCTGCCACACAAGCTATAAAATTTAATTCAAGCCCCACACAAGCTACACCATTATTTTTTTATTAATTTCCACACAGGCTATCCATATCACACCACAACTATATTCCCATTTTTATCAAGCTTCAATATATCAACATCTCATCACATATCATATTCTAAACAATATTTTTATTTAACACAATATCGAAGCAACTCCAAAGCTATCATTTCATTCACAATCATACAATAGAAATACTTTTATGATTAATATTTCATTATTAACCAATTACTTACATCATTCTTCTTGAAATTAAGTGGTGGATAGCCCTGACTTGTCTTCAATGTTAACCTCATCACCTTGTGAGCCTATATCAGTATACACAATTGATCATTGAAGGCATAATAAGACTTTTCATGCATGTGTGCTCTACTAAACCTATCTGATCTTACATGACCTATGTTTTAATAATTCTTGATATACTTATTCAAATGACTTATTTTTTATTTTTAAAAAAACTAGATAAATAAGATTAAAACATATTAAAATTTCATATTCATCTTAGCACTATAAAATTTACAATATTTATTTGAATTTTGGCTTGTTTATGGGTAAACAACAATCTGAGTATATCCCTTATTCATAATTATATCTCACGATCAAAAATTAAATTTCAAAGATATTTTACCAGAATTTACTTAAGACATAAAGGAACATTTTGTTGTGATAAAACACACACAATAGAGGTGAATTGAGAGAAAACTCTTCTTTATTTCTCACTAAACAAAGAATTACAAAGCTTACAAATCCAAGCTTTACAAAAAAAACTCTCAAACACTTTACTCTCTATTATACACTAACTTATGAGTTCTGGGATTTCTGGGATGATGAAGAATGGTCTGGGAGCTCCCTTTTATAGTGCTCAAACCGTGTGAACAGTGTCACACGGTTTGAGCAAGCTGGCAGCAAGTTGGCAAGGGTTGTGTCATGCTCTTGGTGGTAGTCACTTCCACTTTTCGGCTGGTTGGTGGTTTCCTGCATTGTTCATGCAACCATGTTGTCTTCAACTTCAACAAATATCCTCATCGGTGAAGATTTCCCCAAAATCTGAGCCGACCATCAATCATCCAAATCCGGATCCTCAAAAGGATCCACCCCTGGCTGCATCTGTATGACTGCCTACGTACCCTGAGTTGGGATCAAGCCAATCGTAGTTCTCTGAATCTCCCCACTCTGACTATGTGGAGAGTTTTGTCATCCCGGCTATGGCACGACAGATTTCAAGCTTCTCATTCGGTAAACCCTTAGTGAACATATCGGCACCGTTGTCGTCGGTGTGAATTTTCCTGAGTTCTAACAGCTTTGAGCTCAGGATGTCCCGTATCCAGTGATACCTCACATCGATATGTTTTGACCTCGAATGAAATGTGGAATTTTTACCGAGATAGATAGAAGTCTGGCTATCGCAGTAAAAAATGTACTTCTCCTGCTTGAAACCCAATTCCTGGACGAATGTCTTCATCCACAGCATTTCCTTGCAAGCCTCTGTCACTGCAATGAATTCTGCCTCTGTTGTAGAAAGTGCAACACATCTCTGCAACCTAGACTGCCATGCCACAGCTCCTCCTGAGAGAGTAATCAGATATCCCGAAGTAGAATTTCGGGTATCCACATCTCCTGCCATATCTGAATCGGTGTATCCCATCAACACTGGTTCACTGCTTCCAAAACATAGCCTCATTTTGGATGTGTCTCGAAGATACCGCAGGATCCATTTGATCGCATTCCAGTGTTCCCTTCCTGGGTTTGACATAAACCGGCTGACCAATCCAACTGCGTGTGCTAAGTCTGGCCTCGTGCACACCATGGCATACATAAGACTTCCCACTGCTGAGGTGTATGGAACCTGTTTCATTTCCTCATTTTCTGTCTCAGTAGAGGGACTCTGTTGTGTACTCAATCTAAAGTGGGTAGCAAGAGGAGTGCTAACCGCTTTAGCCTTGTCCATCTGGAATCTCTGAAGTACCTTCTCGATGTACTCCTCATGTAACAAGTATAATCTCCTGGCTTTCCGATCACGGCCGATCCTGATGCCAAGAATCTGTTTAGCTGGCCCCAAGTCTTTCATCTCAAAAGACTTACTCAGTTGCTGCTTTAAATTATCAATCCTAAATTGATTCCGGCCAATTATCAACATATTGTTGGAGTTTTAAAAGCTTTCCAAGATCTTTAATCAAACATGAAACAAGTATGAATACACATCAAATGAGGTGCGGAATACTCACAATGAATGGATTGGATGCATCGAAGAACAAAACTTCATTTTCTCCTCTGTCAAGCTCGGCAAACCCACTGGTTTGGGCTCCAAGGATTCGGTCATGGTGGGTTTTGGACTCCATCTTCATCTTCAAGCTCCAAGCTTCATCAATGGTGATTCCATGCTCATGAGATGGTTTCCATATCACCTTGTATGCCTCCTAGAGTGTGCTAGCACATTTGATCTTGCCACAAAATCATCAATCTCTTCTCCAAGTCTCACGGTTTTTATAAAACCAGTGAAGAAAAATTTGCCTCCAAGGCCAAGAGAGAAGAAGAATTCGTGAGAGAGAGAGAGGAGTTTTGGCTCCAAAATTGCGTGAACCAAGGAGAGAGAAAATGAAAATGTGTAATAGGTTTATTTATTTTCAAAATCAATTAATCATTTACCATTTTACAATTCCAAAAAGTCAAGCATTAAATGCTTGCATCATCTCACATCAACTCACATCAATCAATCAATCAATTGTCACATCACTCAAAGTGACATGTGATTTGACGCTTGATGTGACTAATGATTTGACGCTTGATTTGACTTGCATGCCGCACTCGAATTCGAAATGCGAATGCGCTCGCAAACAATCCCGGGCTCGGGTTCGCTAATTCCAAATTAACGAATTTTTCGTTGCGACGCAATTAAACGATTACGCATAGTGAAATCATTATTCACGTCGCTAACGAATTAATTCTAAATTAACTCGTTCGCCCGAATTAAAATCTAATTTTAATTTCGCGCCGAAATCCAATTTCGTTTAATATATCGAATATATTAATTAATCGATTAATTCCAAATTAATCGTTATCTCTCTTTAATTGATATTTTATCCCAGACAAAATATCTCTGCAATTAATCCCATATTAATTTTCTCTCTTATTAAATTAATCCCAGATTAATTTTCTCTCTTATTAAATTAATCCCAGATTAATTAAAGTGCAAGTCATACGTCATCGGTGAATCTTCGGGAAGCGACCCATGAGATCCCCGGATATGTTGGTAGTAAATACGGTCGTCGGACTATCCGAACACGTAAGTACCTAGTACTACGTTTGTACCGATTTACAAGACAATGTTGGCTTCTAGCAAAGCGCCATGCCTACTCAATTCTCCAGAAACATGCTTACAGGAATAAGCGATCTATATCAGGCGTAGTATACGTGGTATTGCGTATGTCGATCCAGTATCAGATGATCACGTGCCCCGTACGAAACACATGTTGGATGTCTGGTAACTAGTCTTTATAATCGGATAAACATGACCTAGTCATAATATCTCGATAGCTCGAGCAGATAAGAGAACGAGTTCTGTATCCTATGTGATCATCATCTCCACTATGACTGGAGTGATACTTTCATCTCGACATCACACCCAATACACTACGATTCTTAATATACCCAGCATTGGTGTACACAGAACCTGTTAAAGTCCTGGACGACCGCAACCAAAGTATATTGATTGTCGCAAGTATTAGCGGTGCAAGTCTCAGGTTAAGACCAAATACACCTACCCTGATTTCGGACTTCCATAGACACATAGTCATACTACCAATGGAATTCCGAGGGGGTCTATCCAGAGCGAAGCTGTTTCTCGTACCATCAGTAAAACACAACCCCCTATTACACTTGCGTGAGTATCCTATATCCAAATATATGAGAACTATGACATCGTGCCCTCACAACGCGCACAAGTGTAATACTAGTCTTTTACGTATTTATCGATGTCCAATCTTGATAATACTCTGACTATGGATATTTAATGATTTATCCTTCGTGGATTGATACTGTCTCATATCATTCTCAGTCCAGGAACAAATCATAGGGACCTCCTATCATTTATACATCTAGGTGATCTAATCACAAATGATAAGAGTGCAATCTCCTTTGTCACATAGTTAATTTGTACAACAACATCGTGATCTGTACAAATAGTGACGATATGGGTCATAATTGTCCAACACATATCATCTACATATAGCAGTAAGATGATAAAATCATCGTCAGAAAATTTCTGAACGAAAACACAATAGTCTGAAGTGGTATTCTTATATCCCTGCTCCCCCATAACTGACTCAAACTTCACGTACCACTGTCTCGGTGCCTGTTTCAAACCGTAGAGGCTTTTCCTGAGTCTGCAAACATAGTCCTCTTTCCCTCTGACTCTGAAGCCTTCTGGTTGCTCCATGTAAATTTCTTCTTCCAGATCTCCGTGAAGAAATGCGGTCTTGACATCCATCTGCTCAACTTCCAGGTCGAGGCTTGCTGCTAAGCTGAGTACTACCCTGATGGATGACATCTTCACAACTGGAGAGAAGATTTCATCGAAGTCAATGCATTTCCTCTGATTAAATCCCTTGACAACTAATCTGGCTTTGTATCGGGGTTGTGAAGTGTGCCTCTGTTGCTTTACCATGTACACCCATTTTTTCTTCAAAGCCCGTTTGCCTCTTGGCAATTTCACCAACTCAAAAGTGTGATTATCATGCAAAGATTTCATCTCATCTTGCATGGCTTCCTCCCGCTTTTCTCTCTCCTATGTTTCCACAGCCTCCTTATAGCTCTCGGGTTCTCCCCCGCCAGTAAGCAGTATATACTCATATGCATAGTATTTGGTTGAAGGTCCCCTTTCTCTGTCAGACCTTCTCTGTGGAACTGTTGGTGTAGCTTCTGGTACTGGTGGTTGATCCTGATCTTCATTTCTGGCAGCTTCATCACTTGTACCCTCATGTCTGGGAACCTCATCTTCAACTTGTACTGGCACTGGTGTATGAGGTTCTGGATTCACATCTCTGTATTGATGGGGCATTGTCTTCATCTCCTTTCTGATATCTTCTATGGTCTGGTCTTCAACGAAGACAACATCTCGGCTTCTGACAATCTTCTTCTCCACAGGATCATATAGTTTGTAGCCGAAATCATCCTGACCATAGCCAATAAAGACACATTGTTGCGTCTTTGCATCAAGCTTGTTTTCTGACTCTCACTGACCTACGCGGTTCTTGTGTATTCGAAGATTATTGGTGTAGTTTCATCCTTGATGAACTATTTGTGTTCCATTAAGGAATCGGTGCCAGGAATAGTATTACTCTGATTTTCATCGAGTTTTACTATCCTCCCACTTATCACTGCATATCGGTATTCCTCTTAGGAAAATCGCATGGTGAGCAACAATTACATTATTCTCTAGTGAGTTGTATAAGTACTATACTTTGGTATCCCTGGGATAACCTACAATTGGCACTTATCCAATTTGGGTTTTAGTTTGGTATCATCCAAACACATGCAAGTGTTCATAAGACACTTCTTTACCTGTCCAGGCTTGGTTAGGAACATGACCTTTCAGTGCGACCGCTGGGAACATGTTCAAAACATGTACTACTGTGTTGAGTGCCTCCCCCCCAAAATGTATTCGGCAGCTTGGCTTGTGACAGCAAGCTTCTGACCCTTTCGCACAAGGTTCTATTCATCCTCTCAGCCAGGCCATTCAGCTGAGGTGTCTTCGGAGATGTCGTTTGATGTCGGATTCCTTATGTCTTGCAGTACTGATCAAACGGACCTCTGTATTCTCCGCCGTTGTTGGTTATGATGCATTTGAGTTTCTTGTCGGTTTCTCTCTCCACCAGGGCGTGAAACTCTTTGAACACTCCAAGCATTTGGTCTTTTCTCTTCAAGGTGTATGCCCAGATCTTCCTTGAATGATCATCAATGAATGTCACAAAATACAGTGACCCACCAAGTGTTCTCGTCTGCATCGGACCACATACATCTGAATGTATGAGGTCAAGTACCTCCGGTTTCCGTTGAGGCGGGGAGCTCTGGAAGGACACTCTGTTCTGCTTTCCAACCATGCAGTGTTCACACTTCCGTAAGTGTGAGTTCTTCAATTCCGGAAGAACATTCCGCCTGTGTAGTATTTCCATCTCCGTTTGACTCATGTGACCGAGCTTTTTGTGTCATAGCTCGGCTGCCTCATTACTGTTAACTGTATTTATGCTACTATTGGAAATCTTAGCATGCATCAAATATAGAGTTGAGTCTTTCTTACCTCGTGCCACCACCATTGATCCTTTAGTGAGCTTCCAGGTGCCGTCACTAAAGGTGCTGCAGAAACATTCATCATTCAGCTTGCCTGTTGAGATCAGGTTTAACCGGATGTCAGGGATGTGCTTGACTCCCTTCAACACTAGCCTTGTCCCGTTGTCTGTTTCAAGGCAGATGTCTCCAATACCGACGGCTTTGGACTGGCCGTCATTCCCCATCCTTACAGCACCGTAGTCCTCTGGCGTGTAAGATGAAAAAAAGTCTCTGCGAGATGTGGCGTGTATGGATGCGCCACTATCTATCACCCAACTGGTTTCGTGGCTGGCAAGATTCACAACATCTTCTTCATATATAATGAAAAACTGTTTGGAGGTGTTGTCGGTGGTAGTAGCAACTCTTTCTTGATTAGAGTCACCATCTTTCATGGACCGCTCGTTCTTCAACTTGTAGCAATCCCTCTTCATATGGCCTTTCTTTTTGCAGTGATAGCACTCAATATCTTTAGTTCTTGATTTACCTCGATTCTTGTCTGGTCTTCCTGGGCCTCGGATTTTACTCCTCCCCCTTCTGGTGTTCTTTTCTATCACTAGAGCTTCTGAGGTTGAGGCTGATGATGACTCATGCATTCTCGTCCTCTTTTCTTCCTCGAAGATCCTGGTTTTCGCCATCTCCATAGTGACTTTCCCATCTGCGGCTGAATTTATCACCGTAGATCTGAACGTTTCCCATGATTCTGGTAACGTATTAAGGAGTATTAAGCCATTTACCTCATCACCGAAGTCTATGCCCAATCCAGACAATTCTTTCATTGTTTCGAGGAAATCGTTGATATGATCCGCCACAGCTGTACCTTCCTAGTATTTCAACCCCATCATCTTTTTGATGTATTACAGCTTGTTGTTGCCAGTCTTTACTCGAAAAAGCTCCTCCAGCTTTCTCCATAAGACACGTGCATTTGTTTCTTCACTGACATGGTTGACGATACTATCGTCGATCCACTGACGAATAGTACTGCATGTTTTCTGGTGAAGATTAGCCCACTTCTCATCGGACATTCCTTCTGATTTCTGCTCCAGAAATACCGATCTATCATAGTTCTTCACATACAGAATGTCTTTCATCCTTCCTCTCTATGTGAAATAGTTTGTACTGGTTAACAAAATCATTTTTTCGTTGCCCCCATCCATCATAAAAATTCTAAGTAGAATTTCAAAAAACGGACCTCACTGTTGCGTCCGGAATGGTCGAAAATGGTGGAAATGACACTTCGTTTGTCAAAATCCGACACATTGACCAATTTGCAAATTTCAGAAATTACAGGGGTCAAAGTACAATTTTTAAAAGTTCAGGGGCCAAATTGAAATTACGGAAAAGTTCAGGGACTAAAATGCAATTTAGAAAAAATACAGGGGCTAAAATGTAATTTCCAGAAAGTTCGGGACCTATATGAAATTTACCCTGAAATTGCTGACGTGGCAGATGTTGCTGACGTGGCAGACATGTGGCGCTGACTGGACTGCTGACGTGGCTTGCTGACTGGCTGCTGACTGTGCAGGTTGCACTGACATGGCGCTCACTGTGCGCTGACTGGACATTGACGTGGCGCTGACTCAGCGTCTTCAACCTTCGGTAGGCGCGTGGAGCGCGTGGGTTGCTCACTGGTTGGCGCGTGCGGCGCGTGAGGGTTAACCGGAGCTCCGTTTGATCGCCGGAAAATACTACCGTGCTCGTCTCGCCGTGAAAAGTCCGATGGTATGCTCAAAATCGATTTTCGACAACTTTCGTCGGAACCGACTTTCCGAACCGAACCTCTGTTACTAAGTTTCGGGATCCCTACGAGTAACCTTAGCTACTGATACCACTTGTTGTGATAAAACACACACAATAGAGGTGAATTGAGAGAAAACTCTTCTTTATTTCTCACTAAACAAAGAATTACAAAGCCTACAAATCCAAACTTTATAAAAAACTCTCAAACATTTTACTCTCTATTATACACTCACTTATGAGTTCTGGGATTTCTGGGATGATGAAGAATGGTCTGGGAGCTCCCTTTTATAGTGCTCAAACCGTGTGAACAGTGTCACACGGTTTGAGCAAGCTGGCAGCAAGTTGGCAAGGGTTGTGTCATGCTTTTGGTGGTAGTCACTTCCACCTTTCGGCTGGTTTAGTGGTTTCCTGCATGGTTCATGTAACCCTGTTGTCTTCAACTTCAACACATTTTTCATATTTATCACTTTCTATAATTCAGCCTCTAAGATCATGAAAATAGGTACATAATCCCGGATTACTCATAGGAAAATATTAAAATCAACTGATTTGAAGTGTGATATCTATTTACACAAATTATTTTGTAGAACAATTTTACAGAAATCTTGGTAAGACGTAAACCTATAACTTTCATCTTTTACACTTTCCCTAATTCACATTTAAAATCATGAAATATAAGGTGTAATATTCTATCAATTCCCAAGTTTTTACATCCCTTTGTGCATTTATGTTCCCATTTACATTAATCACCAATTCTTTGCATGATTTTCACTATCCAACTTGTCATGGAAGTCGGAAGATAAAGTTTTCATTAGGAAATAAGATTAGAATACTTACCTTATGCAATTTAGAGAAACCTTAATTTTGTTTCTTGCCTTCCTTTACATTCCTTTCTTCTTCTTCTTCTTTTCTTTTCCTTATTTTTTTTTATTCTTTCTCCTCTCCACCGAATTCTACCCTTCTCCCTTTTACTCTAGCTTTTTCTTCTATTTTATAGATTAATTTTTTAATATAAAAACGCTTGTCTTCTTCCAATTTGTTACTCTTTTCATTTCTATTAGACCCCTTAACTCTTTCATATCTTTCTTTCTTCACATAAGCTCCCCAAATGACTCATATAACCCCATCTATGTTTCTAATTAATCCTAGGACATACTTATTTAGATCATAACATATACTTATATAAATATATTAATTACTATATGTACCTATACAAACGTAATGCACATGCTCAAATGTACTTCTTATACAATTGCACATATGTAAAATATTATTGTGCATGAAACACATATGTTTAAGTGAGATATTTATAGAATGCATTTGCTCACGGAAATAAACATGTGAATTGGGTCAAAATGGTAAAATTCTCCTATCTTATAAAAAAATTATGTCATCGAAAGTCACTCACCACTATTAGAGAATAAGTAAGGATATTGACGTCTCATGTGCTCTTTTCCTTCCCAAGTAGCCTTCCTTAGGCAAATGATGATTTCATCTCACTTTGACCATCGATATTACTCTATTTCTCAATCGTCTCAACTTTCAATTAAGGATCTCAATTGGTTATTTCCGATAAGTTATATCATCAAACAATTCAATTTCCAGCTCAGACAAACGATACCGCTGGAAAAAAATAATAAATAATTATTATATTTGATAATGAAAATTTTTAAAATATAATCCATCACTCAACCCTTAAAAAAGAGTAATGATTTACATATTTAAATTTTTACTTATAGTTTAAACACTCATCTCACTGTAGTTACAGTGAGAGAGTTATAGAAATTTTAAGTAAAAATTTAAGTATGTTTATCATTTTTATTAAAAAAAATCTATTTTATTTTTTTTGGAAGTAAAACAACTTTAGTAGAATTTGCAATCCAAACAACCACACTTAAATCATACGAGTAACCAGGAAACCACGTAGCCAAATCCAAATCACGCCACGTGGAAAGGTTGATCCCCACTCATTCCACTTGGCACTTCATTAACCGTGAGATAAGCTTCAAACCACGTGGCATAATCATATCCCGTCTTTCAGAAACCCGAAAGCACAGAGACCGAGTTGTACGATACAATATAATAAGATATTTTAGTTCTTAACTTGTGCTTTGGTTTTCTTTCAACGACAGTATAATAAATAGATAGACATTAGAAACAAGGAAAGCCCTTGTGGATCGGAAAACAAAAAGAAGTAAATTACAGAGACCGCACAGAAACGTAGAACAAGATGATGAAGATTTTCGTCAAAACTCTCAAAGGAACTTCATTCGACCTCGAAGTGAAACCTGAAGACACGGTTTGTTCTCCTCTGTTGAGTTTTTTGCAATTGCCGTTCGTCGTTTACGGAAATAAGTGATATTTAGGGTTTTATTTATTTGGATGTGTTTTTGAAATTATTAATTGTAAATATTAATTCATAATTGGATTCAATTTTGGTCTCTTTTTTTTTTAACCGCGTAAATATAATTGTGTGTTTGGTTAGTGAATATTTGTGGCGAATTGAGTGCGATAGATGAATAGATAGTTGTGTAGTGTGAATTTGTACAGTGATTGATTCGTGATAATCATGAAGTGTAAAAAAAGTGTAGTTTGGTGTTTATACGGTCATTAAAAGTGTGTTTTATACACTTGCGTAGTAAGGTATTTATTCCCGAACAATAAACTGAAGAGAATGAAATGATTTTATGAGAATCATGTGATTGGACTGTTTATCCCATTGACAAGTAACTTGATTTTAGAAACTAAAGGGGTAAATTATCATGATGCACTGAGTTAAATGATGTTGTTGGAAATGGATCGGGTTCGGGTCACCCATGGTGGGTCAAACCCGGCTCACATCCATGTTTTTTGATCGAAGAATCTCCGCAGAAAAAGGTTAGCAATTATGTTGAGATCTTTTAGACTTATTTCAATAGATTTGTAAATAAATCATATACTAGTAATGCATGTTTGGTTAGATCCTAAGTGGGTAATTCATGGATTT
This sequence comes from Zanthoxylum bungeanum, assembly GCA_019454045.1. Lineage (NCBI taxonomy): Eukaryota > Viridiplantae > Streptophyta > Magnoliopsida > Sapindales > Rutaceae > Zanthoxylum > Zanthoxylum bungeanum. Next base: position 357,390 of record SKCR01036748.1, read on the forward strand.
ATTCCATGTTAATATGGATTTGTTCCTGCAGATGTCATCTAGTTTATCAATGCAGTTAAAGTGAATCTGGAAGAGTTTGACATTTTGAAGAGGTTGTTTTATAGCTTCTTCATTTTTTGGGGTTTTCTTAGGTTAATGGATTGGGACTGGTGTTAGATTAAAGTAAGTTTGTATTTGAACATGGAGAATACAGATTGGAAGAGTTGTTTTGCTTTTGGATTCAATCAGACCAAACTAAGTTGAACTCGGTTTGGAGCGGCTGCTTACAGAACTCAGTGCTTTATTTCTATGTGGATATTGAATTTGAGCGTCATTGTGATATTGTATTTCATTTATTTCAAAAAATTTCTTGTAAAATGGTCATTTGGGTGAGGATGAGGACGCTGTATGCAGTGAAGGACCTGTGACTTGGTTGTGCCTAAAATGTTCAAAACGCATCACAATAGCATGTAAATTCCACTGAAATAAATCCAAGCAAAGTTCCTGACTTAACAAGAGAAGAATGCATTGACAATGAAAGTAGGATGCCACTGTTGTTTATCGATCCTTCTGGTGTACAACCAACAACCATCAATTCATATCTGTTTTATTGAGCTGGTAGAGAACAAAGTTAACTAGAGAAGAATGTCAAGTCAAAAGGTTAATAGGAGTAGGATTTCATGTCAATATTATTGATCCATGGGAGTAGGATTTCTTCTCCTCCTTATTTTTTTCCCCAATAAATTAACACATTAGGACTCTTTGGCACCTAACACTTGACAAAAAATGCATGTTCTCTGTCGGTCTTTTTTTTTTTTTTCAAAACAACAATTAAAACTTATAATCTTTCCTTTTAGGTCGCTGATGTGAAAAAGAAGATAGAAACTGTTCAAGGATCGGATGTTTATCCTGCTGCACAACAAATGCTGATTTATCAAGGGAAAGTCCTCAAAGATGACACTACACTAGAAGATAACAAAGTAGCTGAAAATAGTTTTGTTGTTATTATGTTAACTAAGGTGAGATTTTTGTTCTCAGTATTTTTGTAGAACAACTTTTGTTTTATTTGAATGATTTTTGGTTTTGTACTTATATTTTTCTGGAAAAAGTTGTTCAGTTTGATTTTTTAGGGTTTTTGTTGCTCTTGGCACCTGCAGTTCTGTTTTACCTTTGCTATGAATTCTTTAAATAGACAAAATCTTACCGTGACATGAGCATCATATTGTTATGTGGGTTTTCTATTGGCAAGTAGAAAGAACTAAGAGCATGGCATTTATGATTTACTGTAGTTTTAGTTATATATACAGGATACCTCGTCTATGCCTTTAATGCATATTTGAAGAACAGACGTAAGAATTTGTTAAGCATGAGCTAGGATTTGTGATGTTTATGATTTTTTGCTGGTTGATTAAGATGTTGATTTATTGCGATTCCATAGACAATACCTCAATGCATATCTGAAAAGCAGTGGAATTTGTTCAGTAAGAGCTTCATAATGAATAAAAAAATATGTTGCTTAGGGGTTAAATTAAGAACTAATGTGTGCATTCAATCCTAAAAACTATTAGCATGGCTGAAGTTCCTTGGAGCTTGAATTTTACATAATGTTTATTAATTATTAGTTGACATAAAAAATAAACAATTAGCATCATTTTCAAATATTATCCAAGCAACTTAGATTTTTCTCTTGAAAATTTTGGGAATTTTTATTTCATGTCTTCATTATTTGTTTACATGCACCTCGATGTTCATTTATTGTTTCTGGTGAATCTTCTCCTTGATGTTAATGCTTCATTGTGTCACTTCTATGCGGTCATCTCATTTTGTTTTTCTCCCTTTTTAATCTTGCTAGAATAAGAGACCACCTGGCGAGGGTTCAACTACATCAGTTGCGCCTACAAAGGTAAAAATAGATTTGGTTTCAAGACCATGGCATTTTGAAATAAATATTCTATTTGTTATTTTGCTGGGAAACTGTTGCAAAGAATTTTTGTTTCAAAGATTTGAATGAATACGTCACTAAGACTATCACATATGCCAAAGTTTGAAACATGTCTTTGCACATAAGAATTATTTATAACGGGTTTGGTGTTTATCAAAACTTTTCTATGCTTATATCTTCTGAGCATTTGGTTAGATCCATACCCAAACCAAACCAAACCAAACCAAATCAAACAAAGCCATTTCACACTAGGTGGGGGTCTGTTAAATGGATCTTTTGATGTCATTGTGCTCTATCTGAGATCATTGTTTCACCAAGCTCTATAAAGCCTAGGTTTCTTTTTATAGTTTTTGCCCTTGTCAACTTACGCCTTCTCTTTCCTCGCTTGATATATGGCAGCACCATATGCTCTTTTTTCTCACCGGAGTATTTAAAGGTCTACGCTGGATATGTCCAAACCATCTTAATCTTAGTTCTCCCATCTTTTAATCAATCAGAGTTACTCCCAGTTTCTTCTTAATTATTTGACTTCTAACTCTGTCTTTCATAGTCCATACACACATCCATCTAAGCATTCTTGCTCAGCTACCCTCATTTTTTGGACATGTTGATGCTTAATTGCCCAGCATTCTGTTCCATAAAGCATTGTAGGTCTCACAACGATCCTATAAAATTTTCTTTTAATTTTTAAAGGAATGTTGCAATCGCATAAAACTCCATATGTACATCTTCATTTCTTCCAACCCGATTGAATTCTATTCATAACATTTTGATCTATCTCCCCATCTTTTTGAAGGATAGACCCGAAGTACTTAAAACACTTGCTACTTGAGATTGATTGGTTGTCAATTCTTATTTCTGTCTCATTACCTCTACGACCTTTGTGAAACTCACACACCATGTGTTCATTTTTAAACGTACTTAGTCGAAGGCCTTTAGCTTCTAAGGTTTTTCTCCACATCTCAAGTTTAGCCTCTACACCTTCTTTATACTCATCTACTAATACTATATCATCAACAAGGAGTGCATAAACCATGGCACCTCATCTTGGATATCCTTAGTAATTACATCTATTACTAAGATAAAAAGATAAGAGCTCAAGTTAAAACCTTGGAGTAAGCCTATGGTAATAGGGAAGTTCCTCCTATTTCTCCGCGAGTTCTAATACAAGTCATTGCGCCTTCATACTTATATTTAATGGCTTCAATACAAGCAATATGTACTCCCTTATTTTCTAGTACCTTCCAACGAATTTCTCTTGGTATTTTATCATATGTTTTTCTAAATCTATAAATAACATGTGAAAGTCTTCCTCCCTACGTCAATAATGGTTAGATCCGTATTAGGTAATATTTTGTATTTATGTCCTTTCTTATGAATGATATATCTTTTAGTGCACTACTGCTATCTAATAGGGGTGTTCGTAGGGTCGGGTCAACCCCCGACCCGATCCGTGTGGGTTTAAAAAAAAAAGTGAGTTTTTCGGGTTAACTCGACCCGAAATTTGCAAGTTGGGTTACAGGTTTGATATTAAAACCTGACTCGACCCGAAATTATAATATTTTTATTATTTTTCTAAAATTTTAGTATTTTTCTAAAAATTTTATTATTATTTTTTAAATTTTTTATTATTATTTCATTTATTTATTACTTTTGTTGTCTGGAAATTTTATATATATATGATAATTTTCGGGACATAAAATAACTAATATTTATATTTCAAAATAAATAATTCATTTAAATTTTTTTTTTTTTTTTTGCTGACCCGATCGGGTTTCACCTCCCGACCCGATCGGGTCTCACAAATTTCAAAAAAACCCGACCCGATTCGTGAACACCCCTACTATGTAATGTCAAAATCAATATTATGTCGTCTCTTAAACTTAGTTGTGGTATCCTCAGTGCACTGGCCCATGGTTTCTCGGAATATTAGTTTTCAAGTGCATTTTTCTCATTTAAAGAGATACTGTTTTAATTATTTTTTTCCTTTCTGGATTGATCCATATAATGTATGTATCTCTTCTATAGGCTCCCCAGTCGAGTGCCCCAACCCCTGCACCGACTCCAGCAACAGCTCCTCAGACTGCTGTGCCAACCTCAACACAGTGAGTCTAAGATTTTAATGCCTTCACCTGCACAAACCTAAAGTTTCTATCGGATGCATAGAATGCCTTTTTGTTAAATGTATTTTTGTATATGCATATAATTTTAATATTTCACAGGTCTGCATCTGTTTCATCTCCTGCTCCTGCTCCTGCTCCTGCTCTGCTCCTGCTCCTGTGTCATCAGTTTCTGCAATGTGAGTATTTTCACCCTCAATGGTGACTTCTTGTTTCTTTTTCTGAACTGTGTTTGGAATGCCTCACAGTTACATTTTCCAGTAATCATTTCATCCTTTTTAGGTCTCTTGTGTGTGTAAATTCTATATACATAAGTTGTATCCCTGTTTTCTTACGTCATTGTTTTCTCTTACTACTCTGTTTGGTGGGGCAGATCAGAGTCTGGTGTGTATGGGGAAGCTGCATCTAATCTGGTTGCAGGGAACAACTTGGAGGGAGCAATCCAGCAGATTCTGGATATGGGGGGCGGTACTTGGGATAGAGATACTGTTGTTCGCGCTCTACGAGCTGCTTTTAATAATCCTGAGAGAGCTGTTGAATATCTATATTCTGTGAGTATTTCTTTATAAATTATCTCATCATTCTCTTACATGTGTGGTTCATTTGGTAAGGAGCTTTTGGACTGAAGTCATTTGCACTGTGCACTGTGTCATCAGATTGTTCTTTCATTCATGGTTGAGTTAAAAAAAATATTGTTATGCTGCGTTTTTCTTGACTTAATAAAGAGATGTATCAAACTTGCGGTTGATGTCTTTTAATCAAATCTATAACTAGTGTGGCTTTCATGTCTTCTTTTATTCATTTACAGTTCTAGACAATGGGTGAGCTCTTCCCAGAGAAAAGAATCAGCTTGGTTGTCCAACTTTGTAATTCTCGCATATGGATATGGTTGAAATTTCCATTTTGACTGCTTCCATTTTATGCAAGTTCTAGGTTGATGATGTTTTTATTAGATGCTTAGAAATCATCTACTATGTTTTGCTTAGCTATTTTATATTTTGAGGCAGTGTTTTATAGTAACAACTCTTAGTAGCCATCAGAAATGTATGTGTTTGTTCAAGTGATACAATATTCTGTATCCCTTCCTTGCACAAAATATTGTGATGTTGGTAATTCTTCTTTGGTTCCGGGCTCCCAACCCCAGGTCTTATTTCTCATGATTGTTAATTTCTATAACTTCGCGTGACTGTTAATTTCTATAAATTCACTCTTGGGTTCATCCATTCCCATCCAAGGAGACATCGCCTACTTTACTTCATCTTGTTTCTTATGATTCCTTTCGATCTTGTATATAGCCACACTATTAATTTTTCCCCCAACTTTTTATTCAAACTATCAGGGTATACCTGAGCAAGCTGAAGTTCCTCCTGTGGCCCATGCCCCTGGTAGTGGGCAAGCTGCTAACTCACCAACTCAAGTGCCGCAGCCAACCCAACCAGCGCCTGTTACTTCTAGTGGGCCAAATGCAAATCCTCTGGACCTCTTCCCACAGGTATTTTGAATTTTTTTTTTAATTATTATTTCTTAGTTTTGTTTGGTTGAGGCACTCAAGCTATACTGAAACAGGGCCTTCCCGACATGGGTTCAGGTGCGGCTGGCGCTGGCAATCTTGATTTTTTACGTAACAGTCCACAGGTCTCTCTCTCACTGCTTGTGTGCCCACTTGTGTGCAAGCACACTCGTATCTCTGTATGTGCATAAGCAAGACTGATTCACATTTAAAATGAAACTGTCTGAAACACTTGTTTTTCTATTTCTATTACAGTTTCAAGTTTTGCGAGCTATGGTGCAGGCTAATCCTCAATTATTGCAGGTTCATTCTTCCCCATCTGATATTTATTTCTTCATAGGAACATTCTTTTAATGATCTTTTTTGCAGCCCATGCTTCAAGAATTGGGGAAACAAAATCCTCAACTAGTGAGGCTTATTCAGGAACATCAGGCTGACTTCCTTCGGCTTATCAATGAACCTGTTCAAGGTGGTGAGGGGTAAGACATTCTTGTTGGATATTTTGTCAGGGGCGTTAGGGTTTTGAACTTTTGAGAGGAGGGTACCCCCTCTCAAAAGGCAACATTCACGATGAGAGGTGATGCCTTAAAAATAGAATAAGTGATCCATCTCTTTCCTCTGAACTGTCTGACTTCTTTCATTGAATTGGCTGCCGTGAACTTGTCCGAATTAATTGTGCTAATATTATTGATTTGTTATAGGGATTTGGGGGACCAGCTTGCTGGGGCAATGCCACAGGCAGTACAAGTCACGCCTGAAGAACGTGAAGCCATAGAACGTGTGAGTTCACTATCACGTCACGTGAGTTGACTTTGGTTATGTTTACATTGTTACCTTGTGTTGTGGTAGGGTTCCTAGGGGATCTTTTAGTTATGGATGCATGACGATATGCTTATGTAATGGGTTTTTGGGTTTACTTTATTTTGCTTTTTGTGGGCGATGATTGTCTGCAGTTCAGTCTTGGAAGATTAGATTGATATGTGTGGTTTTCCATTATCTAATAATGCTAATATATACTTAACAGATTTTTGCATAAATAAATTCTGTTATCTGTATTGGCTATGATGATGACATATTTTTTTTCTTCTTATACAGCTTGAAGCAATGGGCTTCGATCGAGCAATTGTATTGCAGGTGTTCTTTGCCTGCAACAAGAATGAGGAACTTGCTGCCAACTACCTTCTAGACCATATGCACGAGTTTGAGGACTGATTGAAGGGGGGAATAGAAAAAGATGGTTACCTCCCATCTGAGTCTATTAAAAAAGTATATCTGATTAGTTTTTCCCTTTTCTTTTCTTTTCTGGTCTGGACTTCATTTGTTAAACAAGTTCGGAGTTTCGTGATTTGATGTGTCTGTCCGGAGTTATAAGTTATATGCCAGATGTAACATTCGTCAATTTCTCTCTTAGGATCCTAATGCTGCTGTTAATTAATTTTCATTTTACATGCATCTCAGTGTTCATGCAGCATTTATGATCTGAAATTTTCGGTCCATATTAAGCTCCGATCAAGTAACAAATTTTCATATCTAATGTAAATCTTCAATTATTTCTGGAGAATGTTCCGTCACTTCTGTGACCCGCTCTCTAAATGAGATTTAATGGGAAACTAAACACACAACTTTACAGTATACTACAAAATTTAAACAGACAAACCCACAAAACATAAGTCCAAGTTCCAGATCTGTGGCCGCTGGCTGTGGTCGGCGGCAGCCATTCTCCCTCCCTCCCCTTCCCCCACCCTTGCCACCTCTCCCTCTCTCCGGATCTCTTTCTTTTTTTTTTTTCTTTTTCTTTCCCTTTCTTTTTTTTTTCCAGACCTATTTCTTCTTTTTTTTTCCTTATCTTTTTGTTATCTAGATCTTCATGAATCTCTGACTCAATTCTTTAGTGGCGATAGATTTCCAATCTTGTGTTGGGTTTTTGTTTATTTTTTGCAGGAATAAAATTTGTCCTTTATAGTAAATTTCCTAAATATAAAAATGTACATATATATATGTACACATGTGTATATACACATGATCCTTTATAAGGAAAGAAAATGACTCTTAGGGTTGAAAGGTAGATTTTCCTGGAGGGTCATGACTAGGGGTGTTCGCGGTGCGGTTCGGGTCGGTTTTTTCGTTTTTTCCTTCAAACCGCGCGGGTTGGCGGTTTGGGAAATTAGAAACCGAAATCGCAAATTTGATAAGGAAAATCGCGGCGGTTCGGGTTGGTGGTTTAGCGGTTTGGGCGGTTCGGGTCGGCGGTTTGGATTATAAAATTTTTAAGAAAATTTTATGTGTTTTCACATTATAATTGAAGAGAAAAAATACATAATTTTCATTTATTCATGGTATATTGTCATATGATCATTAAATATCTTAGAATATCTATTCCGATAATAATCAAATATAAATATAAAATAAATAAAAATATATGTGTAAGAGACTAAGAGTGATCTAACAAGTGTTAGTTCAAATTATCGGAACCAAATATACAATAAATTCGTGATAGAGGTAGAAGGAACCATATTTCATTCTCATATAAAGTGATCAAACTTTTGTGATTTATTTTTATTATATTCCCAGCTTTGAATGAATTAAAACCCTTTCTGAATGTTTTAGCAAAAGGGAAAGAATTTGATTCAAAATTCTGCATGAAAAATGGGATATTTTTATTTTTTAATAACCTTTGGGAACTACTAATTTATATGTCATAAGTTGAAGTAGCGGAAGCAATCTATATAAAATTATACACATATTAAATCTTTCTCAAAATCCATAATGTGAAATATTTGGTACATTATATTATTTTGTTTAATCTTTGGGAGCTGCTATTTCCACTAAAAATCCTCGTCATTTTCCTTAATATTGCATCCAAGCTATTCCTTCAAGAACACATATAGGAATAAGTAACATAGCATATCTTTTTTTTTAATTCCCACTTTCTTTCTCAAATAATATAACAAAATCTTTCAACACAAAACACACGTGTTGTGTATGTGTGTATATATATAGATAAAATAAGAAGCACATTAAAAAAAACAATAGTGGTGTTTGTTTTTGTGGTCTTTGGTTTTGAAAACGTTTTAAGTCACAGTTCTTAACCTGTTAAGGTTAGGTACCATTAATTTTAAGGGAAACAGTCCTAGCCATTATAACAAAATCTTTCATATTTTTATTTGCGATTTGGGCGGTCCGGTGCGGTTCGGTGTGGGTCAAAACCGCGCACCGACCCGAAATTTGATGTTCGATTCGGTGCAATTTGAAATCATTTTTAATATTTTTTCAAATCGCGTTGTTCGGTTCGGTTCTGTGCGGTTCGCGGTTTGACCCGAAACCGTGTTCACCCCTAGTCATGACTCCTAAAGGGGTGTATAAATAAATAAATAAAAACACAAAAGAAAATACTACGGAAAATAAATAAAAGACACAAACACTTAGGGTTATGATTCCACATAATATTATTATAATGATGAATTGGTTCTCTTATATATGTGTAATAAATCAGTTTGCTAACCTGGAACACGAAGATATACAAAAGTCTCTTCCGATGGTCAGATGCAAACACCCAAAATAACTCAATTAATCATATTCCTATGTTAACCAAGTTATCTGAATTCATTAAGTTCAAGTTCCAATTATGGCCACCCCCGCCCGACAGGTATATTCCTCTCCGGTAAGGAAATCTACCTAAGAGACTTTTACCCCAAGGTGAGATAGTGAACTATTGAATCTAAGGCTGAAACCTAAAATCTCTTTTCCAAGTTCATTTTAAGTTTACAACATCAATCTTATTGGTGATCAGGCAACAAGAAGCATTAAGCTTAAGATTTAATAAACAAACCAAAGCATTAAACATAATATAATTAAATCAATTATTAAGCATGTGAATATTGTGTTTCATCACTTCCATAGAATAAAAATAAAATGATGGGGTTAGATGATCCACCTTTAATATTTCAAATGTAGAAATCTCACTTTATTATAATATAGAAATTATCAGTGTTACCCAATTAAGTCAAACCAGCCATAAAGGCGGTGTTATTATTTGTCCATAAACCAGCCATATAGGCGGTAATCACATGTCACCTAAAGACCGACCATATAGGCGGTGTCATATTATGTCAAATAAATAGATCCAGCCATTAAGGCGGTATCAACTTTAATCCATATTATTAAATTACAATTTCCATATTATAAATTAAGTGAGATTAATCTACTTTATCATATTAAAGGTTTCACCCTTCCCCCAGCGGAAATTAATTATTAAACATAAAAGAAAATAAAAACACTCAAACTATTATTACTACTAAACATAAAAATAAAAATACATTACAAAACTACTAAATAAAACACACAAGATACAATCCTTATTTCCTATTCAAGAAACCAAGGAAAGTATGGAATTTACAAATGAAATGGCTTGGTATTTATAGGTAAAATTTTACCTCCACCAATTTCTCCACCAAACATGGCACAAAACATGGCACCAATTTCAGCTTTGACAAGTTTCATTTTTTTTTAGTTTTTTTTTTTTTTGAAAATGACTTTAATAATTACACATAATTCCGGATATTTTATCAATTGCGATCATGAAAACTTCAGAATTCGAAATTATTATGAACTTCAAAGTTGTAGATATCTGAGTCTTCTTTAATTTGGAACTTAAATCACCTCAATCTGATATTGGAATAAAACGTTATGGCCAAAATACGAAAATTGCGCAAAGTTGAAATTTTCGAAATTGTAAACGTCATTTCAAGTTTCCAACCTCCAAAATCCAAATGTCAAGTCCAGTTTTTATCCTTATTTGTTCCATATTTTTATCTGTAAAATAAACTAAAACACATCAAAACGTTCATAAAACTCGAGAAACCATACAAAATATTAAGTAAAATGAGTGGTAAATATTGATATATTTTCCAATCATCACACCCCAAAAGCTAACATTTTGATAGTCCTCGAGCAAAACAAAAAAAAACAAAATGAAATAATCAACTAATACTAAATTAATCTAAGCCACTTTCGTATGGATCACGGTAGCATTTAACGTATGCAACAAGCCTTTAAACTCTTAGGTGTCCCTAGTAGACAAGTTGTAGTCTCGTGAGGGTTTACAGCGACGATACCCACAAAAGTCAATGAAATGCACACAAAAGCAAAAAAGGCAAAAGAAACAAAATAAACAAGTTAGTAACTAAACAAGTGAAGTTTCTTATCCAAGTTAGTACTTGTTTTCTTTCTTTCTAAATTACTAAATAAGTAAATTCTCCGATTATTTTTACCATTCTTCATATACACAACCAACAAGGTATTAATCAAATTATTGTGCCCACAATATTCATAAGTGTAATTGAAAAGAGAGTAATATTTTTGTCCTAAAGTTATATCAGAATTCACACCTTTTTGGCAATGGATTTTATAACATCTTTAATCCAGGTAGCAAGCTTTTGGCCAGTGACTCCCAAACCAGTTGGCTTTAGGGCACTAGGTGTTAAGACACCCCTACGGACTTAATTACTCGGATCTCGGATGTTTAAAGGTTCTACTGTTTGACGCGAACAATCTCCGCTTACTGAGGCAAGACGTCCAGTTACTAAGTAGAAATTTTATTATTATTAACTCAAGCTTTTACCGTTTGACGCGAACAATCTCTGCTTACTGAGGTAAGACGCCTGGTTACTACGTAAAAGCATGGTTAATTATTTATATATACAATTTTTTTTTCTATCGTTTCTAGATGATTCCTCCAATTAAACTAGAACACTGAATATTACAAACTCTTCACTTACAGCTCATGTCCGTATGTTACCATGCATGTTGATAATACCTGTTAACTGAGCATTTGAAGATCCAATTTAGTCAGTATTATGGAGAATTCACAAATTAAATAATTCAAAAGGAAATAAATAAAAATTAACTTGTTGCGAAATAGGTTGAGTTACGTCTCAGGTGTGGAAATTCCTTACACAGTTATCTCAAACACCATTCCACCTGGTTAGTAAAATTAAAAACATAAAAACACAAATTATTATTATTTAAAAAAAAAAATGAAATTTTTTGACTAAAAATCAAATAAAAAAAAAACAACGAAAAGTAAAAACAAGTTACTAGTCAACTATTCCCCTCCCTCAAACCTAATTGAGACATTGTCCCCAATGTCTAAAAATAAGAAGAGTTTAGAAAATAGTATCTGGTTAGTGCGGATTTGACAATTGCAGCTATAACTAAAAATTACTGATTAAGATCTAAATTCAATTTACGCTTCTTGCCAAGATCGCTATCAGACCAGTTCAACTTGGAAACAATGGGGTCGATTTTTGGTTCATAGGCTAAGAGTTGGTAAATTAATTCATCGGCTTTTCTCGCAGTTAAGAATATATCTTTTACCGGTTTCGAGATGAGCCCAAGTTTGTTAGCAAATGCAAGAAATACAAAAAGAAAATCGAAAAATTCATCCACATTAAATAGTCCAATGGGTTTCTGGTGGATGTTCAAATTTGCCCATGATGCAACTGTGAATATTTCTTCCAACGTGCCTAGCCCACCTGGTAAAGCAATGAAAGCGTCAGCGTGATTGACCATTTCAATAGGTTGTTCAGAAATGCCTGAGACAATGAATTCCTCTCCATTTGAGTCTCCGATGAGGTATGTATCTGCTAGTGGTTTTGGAATGATTCCCAAAACATGGCTGCCACTTTCTTGCACGGCTTTTGAAACACATCTTATTAATCCAAGATTGCCACCGCCATATACTAAATGCATGTTTCGTTCTGCTATAACTCTCCTCAATTTTTTTGCGGCCTCCATAAATTCTGGTTTGGACCCAAAGTTATATCCACAAAACACACATATATGAGTAACTCGTCGCTTGGAAGTAGTTTCCATTTCTCTCTTATCTGATTTTTTATCTGGATATGTCGAAGAGAAGAATGACGAGTGACCGGTGCGTAATCACACGTGTATAACGCAAGCGCACGTATCGTTCAAGTAGTATAAAAAGTATCGATCACACGAGGACTTAATACCTAATCTATTAATTTTATAAGGTCAAATGATTACTAGTATCTAACAGGTTGATTGATTGATTTGAAATTGTGATGATTCTAAATTTAAAACAAGTAAATAAAATTGCACGAAAGTAGGTTTAAGAAAATTCAATATTAGGAAACTATCTAGGGTGTGAATCTTTCTAATATCTTTTAAAAGATGAAGTGGTTATTTCATGTTTGTATAATAAATCGGTTTACTAACCTGGAACACTAAATTATGCGAATGCCTCTGTCGATGGTCAGACGTAAATACCCAATATAACCCAATTGAACCATATGTCTATGTCAACTAAATTACCTGGATTCATTAAGTTTAAGTTCCAATTATGGCTACCCCCGCCCGACAGGTATATGTCTATCCTGTAAGGAAATCTATTAAAGGGTTATATATCCTCAAGGAAGATCGTGGGCTATTAAGTTTAAGGCTGAAACCTAAAATTCCTTTGTCAAGTTTATTTTAGATTTACCAGATCAATCTTATTAGTGGCCAATTAACAAGACGCATTAAGCTTAAGACTTAATAAGTAAACCTTTAAATTACCCAAATTATAAAATAACCCCTTATAAACCGGTGATATTAGAATTCATCACAACCCAGATAACTAACTTAGTTACGACACATAACTAGGGCTAGTAAAAACTTAAAAGTAAAAGACATAAAGTAAAAATGCTGAAAAGTAATTGCGGTAAAGTAAAAGCTAAAAAGTAAATTACAATAAAATAAAATGCCAAGGTAAAATGATCAACTTTTACTATTTACTATTTAGATATCTCCCTTAATATAATATATTAACTTGTGATTATTTTACCAACCAGCCATATAGGCGGTAACCTGATTAAGTCAAATTAAGTCCAACCAGCCATAAAGGCGGTACAAAAATAAACCTGCCATATAGGCGGTAAGAAAATTTAATTACCAACCGACCAATCCGGCGGTATCCTTGTTTAGTCAGGTTTAAACTAGTTTAAAATGAATTACCAACCGACCAATATAGCGGTATCCTCATTAAGTCAAATTTTAAATAGTGAATATATTATATTTAAGGGAGATTAATCTAAATAGTAATAGTAAAAGAATTACCTTTCACCATAGCAGGGGGAAGTTACCTCCGCATGTTGAATAGTAAAAACTGTAAAAGTAAAAAAAAAAATTACTATAATTACATAACGTAATTAAAATTAATTACAAAACTAAAATTTAAAAGAAACTAGATAGAAAACTCTCTATTTACATCAGAGAATTCAGAGAGGAAGGTACATCTGAAACTGAAATTTCGAGCTCTATTTATAGGCGTCCATAAGTGCCACACGTCGCGACGCGCAGGTTTCTTCCTGCGTCGCGACGCGCTGACGTGGCAGTTCTGATTGGTTGGCTTCGGATTCTTATCTGACACGTGGCGATTGCAGATAAGGCGATAAGGTGACACGTGGCAAGGCGGCTGACACTCAATGATTATGCTGACGTAGCGATGACGTGGCGCTAACGTGGCGACACGTGGCGATAGTGACTGTCGGCACCATAGAATTGTGACATATGGCACTTCGTGATTGCTGATGATGACGTGGCGGTGACGTGGCACGTTGACTCGGTCAACTGGTGATGTGGATGATGACGTGGCTGACACGTGGCGATACGTGGTGATGGCGATTGTCGGCACCGTAGGATGATGACACGTGGCACGACGCACGTTAGCAGATCGGCTGTGATGGTGACACGTGGCACGACGCACGTTAGCAAAGTCAAACTTCTTAGATTCTGACACGTGGACGTGGCACACGTTAGCATGGATCGGCGCACGTTAGGCGTCGCGACGCCAAGGCTTGCGCGTCACGACGCGCGAAATGGCGAAAATGCCCTTTTGTCCGTTTTTCACTATTTTGGCCCCAAATCACCTCCAGAATGTCTTGAAACTTTATTTATCTACAAAATAACACAAAACACATCAAAATATTCACAAAACTCAAGAAATTATACAAAATATTAGGTCGAATGAGTGGGAAATAGTGATACATTTACCACTCATCATACCCCCAAACCTAACATATTGCTAGTCATCGAGCAAAACATAAAATAAAATACACATCTTTAAAATAAAATTTAACTAAGCCACTTTCGTAGGGATCACGGTTGCATTTAGCGTATGCAACAAGCCTTTAAACCCCTAGGTGTCCCTAATGGACGAGTTGTAGTCTCGTGAGGGTTTACAGCAATGTTACCCACAAACATTTTACAAAAGTAAAAAGGTAGTGAAACTAATGCACACAAAAGCAAAAAGACAAGAGAAAAGAGAATAAAGAAGTTAGTGACTAATCAGATGAAACTTCTACTCCAAGTCACTAGTTGTTTTCTTTCTTTCTAAATTACTGAATAAGTAAATTCTCCGATTATATTTACCATTCTCCATATACACGGCCAAAAAAATATTAAACAACTCATTTTTTCCCACAACAGTCATAAGTGCAGTTGATAAGAGAGTAATATTTTTGTCCTAAAGTTTTATCAGAATTCACACCTTTTTGTAGCAATGGAATAATTTTTCTGATTTTTCTTTGATTTTTTTTAATTTATATACAATATCTTCCATCTATGTAGCGAGTGTTGGGTCGGTGGCTCCCAAACCAGTTGGCTTTATGGCATCAGGTGTTAAGACACCCCTACGGACTTAATTACTCAGACTTCAGATATATATATATATATATATATATATATATATATATATATTTATATCATCTATATATATACAGCATCTTTATCCATGTAGCGAGCTTTGGGCCAGTGACTCCCAAACCAGTTGGCTTTAGGGTACTAGGTGTTAAAACACCCTTACAGACTTAATAACTCGGATCTCAGACGTTTTTTTTTTTTTTTTACTCCATCACTTTTTGAGATGCTTCCTCCAATTAAACTTGAGCACTGAATATTACAAAATTTTCAATTATAGCTCATGTCCGTATGTTACTATGCATGTTGATAATATCTGCTAACTGAGCATATGAAGATCCATTTTAGTCAGTATTATGGAGAATTCACAAATTAAATAATTCAAGAGAAAATAAACAAAAATTAACTTGTTCCGAATTAGGTTTGAGATACGTCTCAGGAGTGGAAACTCCTAACTCAACTATCTCTTACCAATTTCACATTTTTAGTCAAAATAAAAACACAAAAACGCAAAATTTTTTTGTAATTTTTGAAAAAAATTCAATTTTTTTTTTTTGTATTTTTCGAAAAATTTTGGACTAAAAATAAAAACAACACACAACTAAAAATAAGATACTGATCAACTAATTCAATCCCCCAAACCTAAATGAGACATTGTCCTCAATGTCTTAAACAATAGAAGAAGAGTTTAGAAGATAGTACCTGGTTAACTGAAATTCTACATTAAAAGTTAAAGGTTAAGATCCAGATTAATCCGACGCCTCTTACCACGATCGTCCTCAGACCAATTTATCTTTGAAAATAGGGTCGAGTTGTGGTTCATAGGCTAAGATTTGGTCAATTAGATCCGGAGCAGTTCTGGCAGTAAAGATGAGTTCTTTTAAAGGTTTTGACACGAACCCATTTCTCCGGGCATCATCAAGAAACACACAAAGAAAATCATAAAATCCTTCAACGTTGTACAGTCCAAGCGGTTTCTGGTGTATGTTCAGGTTTGCCCAAGATAACACTGTAAAAATTTCCTCCAATGTACCTAAGCCACCTGGCAAATCAATAAAAGCATCAGCACGATTAATCATTTCTACCAATCGTTCAGACATACCTGGCACGATCAGTTCTTCTCCGTTTGATGGTCCAATAAGATTTGCCTCCGCCAAGGGTTTTGGGATGATTCCCAAAACATGACTGCCTCATTTCTGTACGGCCTTTGAAACGATCCCCATTAGTCCAAGATTGCCTCCGCCATATACTAAGTGTATATTCCTTGCAGCTAAGACTCGACCCAATTCATGTGTTGCCTCTACGTATTGTGGCTTAACACCAACACTAGTACCGCAAAACACACAGATGTTCTCAACTCGTCTTCTTGAAGTGGCTTCCATGTTTTACTCTGGATGTCTTCAAAAGTGCAATGATGAGTTGAATTTATAACACCTGAAAAGGGTGAGTAAAATAATATCACTAGTACCTGCCAAATGACAATTATTAGTTAACAGTAAAATAAATCGTGATAGTCAAAAAGGTCTGGATCCTGTCGGAGAAAATAAAAGAACAACAAAAACAAATCACAAGTATTAGGAAAAGACAAAGAGATATAATATGTACAAGAAAAGTAGCGGCTTGATTGACGTCTATGCGTCAGGGACAAGCTTCCCATCCAATTTTCTTATAAATTGGCAAACATGGTCTTTTTGAGTCAGATTCCCGAGACTTAATTGTTGTCTTTCTTTTTGGAATTTTGTATAAACACACGAATTTCGTGATACACATATCCACTGGGATGCGTCTCAAGAGTTTAGATATATCATCCAAAGACTCTTACTCAAGCCATCCCTAAGGAAATTAATCTTATCTTCGCGGTTATCAGACATCATTCCTAAAGAACAACAACGAGTATCACAAAACATACGAGCACATTTATAACAAACACACATTATTTTGGCTCTTCTCTTTTTAGCATAGGTGCTTCTTCCTAAACCAGACATATGTGAAATAAAAGAGTCAGAAGACTCATCTGCCAATCGGACTCGTACTTCAATAATCCAACAAATGTCAGTAGGAATACATTTGATCATCAGTAACCTCATCCGTTCCAAGCGAGCTTTGTAGACTTTCATCAGAGATTTTTGAGGGAGAGAAGGAAATTGCTTGTGAAGATTTGCGAGAACTTCTTCTATCCTGAAATGACTTAACCTGTAAAAATTAAACACACAAAAATAAAACACACCAGATCACAATATATACACAAATTACATGGGTTGCCTCCCTGCGAGCGCTAAGTTTAAAGTTGTCAGCTAGACGTGACTTCTCGAACGTTAGGCTGGATCTGAAAGTGTGACACTTTCTTTTTGTCGCTCAAATGATTCTCCCCAGTAGTGCTTGACACGCTTGTTTTTAACCTTGAATGTTTTGTTGGAGTCAGATCATGTATCTCAACGGCTCTATCTGGTATAACTTGGTGATCACAAATGGACCTGACCACCGTGATTTTGGCTTCCATGGGAAGAATTTCACCATTGATTTGTTTAACAGTACCTTCTGCCCTGGTTCCAGTTGTATGCGCACTAACTTCTCATCTGTCTTCTTGGCCTTTTCTTTGTACAATTTGGCATCCTCAAAAGGCTGATTGTGAAATTCCTCCAATTCGTTGAGCTGGTGGAACTTTTTCTCTTATGTTGCTTGTAGTGCAAGAATTGGCCTTTTCAGTGCAAAAGACGATTTATCTTCAGGCTCCACAAAAAATTGACATGTTTTAAGTTTGTCAGTAGAACTTTGCATTGCATTGGAGTTCTGAATGGTACTGTGTATCACATCAAGTCTGAAACATTCCTCATTCTTTTCATCATCTGGGAAATTCATGGCCTTGAAAACATTGAATGTTACTTCTTGGTCATGTACCCTCATGGTTAATTCTCCTTTTTGTACATCAATAATGGTTCGACCTGTAGCCAAGAATGGTCTCCCAATGATGATTGGCACGTCTGCGTCTTCCTCCATATCAAGGATAATAAAATCTGCTGGGAAAATGAATTTGTCAACCTTGACCAGCACATCCTCAACTACGCCTCTTGGAAATACGAGCGTTCTATCAGCAAGTTGTAGAGAGACTGAAGTTGGCATTGTTTCTCCAATCTGCAATTTCCTGAAAATAGAAAAAGGAATCAAGTTAACACTCGCACCTAGATCACACAGAGCCTTACCGAAGTCATGTTCTCCTATGGTGCAAGGAACAGTGAAACTGCCAGGATCTTTCAACTTTGGAGGAAGTTTTCTCTGAATGATGGCGCTCATTTTCTGATAATGCTACTGTCTCATAATCTCCCAACTCCGCTTTCGTGAAAGAATGTCTTTCATAAATTTGGCATAGCTGGGCATTTGTTCCAACGCTTCTGCAAATGGAATGTTGATATGCAGCTTTTTGAACACCTCCAGGAAACGAGCAAACTGCTTGTCCAGTTTGTTTTTCTGAAGACGCTGAGAAAATGTGGAGGTGGAGTGATCTGTTCTTTTTCCTTTGCTTCTTTTTCCTCCATCTGTTGCTTTGTTTCTTTTGGAACTTCCTCACCAGTTGTTTTGGCTCCAACATCTTTGTTGATCTCAGTACCACTTTTTAATATGATGGCATGACATTGCTTCTTCCCCATGTTCCTCAGATTTGGTTCAGTGTTGCTTGGAAGGTTACCTGGCGGTCTGTAACTCTGAGCATTGGCCAGTTATCCAATTTGATTCTCCAGTGCTTTAATAGAAGCAGATTGACTTTGAATTAATGCTGCTTGGGATTGAAACATAGCATCATATCTTGCTGCTTGAGAGTCGTGTTTTGCTTCTATCTTTTTCAAGTGGGTCAACACTTCTGTTATTCCTGATTCATTTGTCTGCTCCTGGCCTTTGTTCTGTTGTTGGAATCCGAGTGGTGGGTTGTTCATTTGCCCTGAATTGTTGCTCCATGTGAAATTGGGATGATTCCTCCACCCTGGGTTGTAGGTGTTGGAATATGGATTGTTCCCCTGTCTGTTTAAATTGTTGACATAATTCACCGTCTTTTTATATTGGTTTGAAGATTCTGACTCAGGTGCTCCTCTAAATGGTGAACTTGTGGATCCACCATTAACCTTCATGTTAAGAGTTTCTAGATTTTTGCAAATCTGATCCAGCTTGGCATTTACTGCAGTATTGGCTCTAATTTCATAAATTCCAGCAATTCGTTGAATCAAGCTCCTTTCTGTTGGCCACAAGGACTTATTGTTGGCCATTTCTTCAATTAAGTCCCAGGCTTGATCTTCTTCTTTTGCCATTAGCGCTCCTCCAATAGCAGCATCAATTATGGTTCTCATTATTCCAGAAAGTCCATTGTAAAAGGTTTGAACTTGTAGCCATTTTGCAATCTCATGGTGAGGACATTTCCGGAGTAAATCTTTGAATCTTTCCCAAGCTTCGCAAAGGGATTCTGAATCTTGTTGTACAAAAGATGTGATGTCATTCCTCAACTTTGCAGTTCTTGCTGGTGGAAAGTACTTTGCAAGGAATTTTGTGGCTAGAGTGTTCCAAGTTGTGATGGAACCTGCTGGTAGTGAATGTAGCAAAGCTTTGGCTTTGTCTTTCAAGGAATATAGAAAAACTCGTAGTCTCATAGCTTCTTCAGCTGCTCGGCTGTAGTTGAAAGTACCGCAAACTTCCAGGAAGTTTTTGATGTGGGCATTAAGATCTTCAGTTGCATTCCCCCCGAACTGAACTGACTGCTGAATCATCTGAATGCATGTTTTGATGTCACACGCATTTGCTGGTAAGGAGGAAGTACAATACAGGAAATGAGGCCGTCCACCACTGGAATGGTTCTGTCTCGAATGGGAATTGGTGGTGCAACTTCCAAAGGTTTAGGTTCCATGTTGACTAAAGCTTCTTTGCCTTCTCGCATTTCCCTTCTCAACTGTCTGATGGTTCTTTCAATTTCTGGGTCAAGCGGTCGGAGTTCAAAGCTTCTGGTTCATCTCATGTAGTTTCTAAGAACATGAAACACAAGAAAATAAAAACAATAAGTAAAAAGAAATTAGATACAAGTAATGTATCTAACCCCAAAATTAATAGTGAAAGATAAATAAGTCCCCGACAACGGCGCCAAAAACTTGACCGGTGCGTAATCACACGCGTATAACGCAAGCGCACGTATCGTTCAAGTAGTATAAAAAGTATCGATCCAACGAGGACTTAATACCTAATCTATTAATTTTATGAGGTTAAATGATTACTAGTATCTAACAGGTTGATTGATTGATTTGAAATGGTGATGATTCTAAATTTAAAAACAAGTAAATAAAATTGCACGAAAGTAGGTTTAAGAAAATTCAATATTAGGAAACTATCTAGGGTTGTGAATCTTTCTAATATCTTTTAAAAGATGAAGTGGTTATTTCATGTTTGTATAATAAATCGGTTTACTAACCTGGAACACTAAATTATGCGAAAGCCTCTGTCGATGGTCAGACGTAAATACCCAATATAACTCAATTGAACCATATGTCTATGTCAACCAAATTACTTGGATTCATTAAGTTTAAGTTCTAATTATGGCTACCCCGCCCGACAGGTATATGTCTATCCTGTAAGGAAATCTATTAAAGGGTTATCTATCCTCAAGGAAGATCGTGGGCTATTAAGTCTAAGGTTGAAACCTAAAATTCCTTTGTCAAGTTTATTTTAGATTTACCAGATCAATCTTATTAGTGGCCAATTAACAAGACGCATTCAGCTTAAGACTTAATAAGTAAACCATTAAATTACCCAAACTATAAAATAACCCCTTATAAACCGGTGGATATTAGAATTCATCACAACCTCATAACTAACTTAGTTACGACATATAATAGGGCTAGTAAAAACTTAAAAGTAAAAGACATAAAGTAAAAATGCTAAAAAGTAATTGCGGTAAAAAAAGCTGAAAAGTAAATTACAATAAAATAAAATGCTAAGGTAAAATGATCAACTTTTACTATTTACTATTTAGATATCTCCCTTAATATAATATATTAACTTGTGATTATTTTACCAACCAGTCATATAGGCGGAAACCTGATTAAGTCAAATTAAGTCCAACCAGCCATAAAGACGGTACAAAAATAAACCTGCCATATAGGCGGTAAGAAAATTTAATTACCAACCGACCAATCTGGCGGTATCCTTGTTTAGTCAGGTTTTAAACCAGTTTAAAATGAATTACCAACCGACCAATATAGCGGTATCCTCATTAAGTAAATTTTAAATAGTGAATATATTATTTTATGGGAGATTAATCTAAATAGCAATAGTAAAAGAATTACCTTTCACCATAGCATGGGGAAGTTACCTCCTCATGTTGAATAGTAAAAACAGTAAAAGTAAAAAAAAAAAGTAAATTAATATTATTACATAACGTAATTGAAATTAATTACAAAACTAAAATTTTAAAAAAACTAGATAGAAAACTCTCTATTTAAATCAGAGAATTCAAAGAGTTAGGTACATCTGAAACTGAAATTTCGAGCTCTATTTATAGGCGTCCATAAGTGCCACGCATCGCGACACGCTGACGTGGCAGTTTCTGATTGGTTGGCTTCAGATTCTTATCTTACACGTGGCGATTGCGGATAAGGTGACACGTGGCAAGACGGCTGGCACTCAATGATTATGCTGACGCGGTGATGATGTGGCGCTGATGTGGCGACACGTGGCGATAGCGACTGTCGGAACCATAGAATTGTGACACGTGGCACTTCGTGATTGGATGATGATGATGTGGCGGTGACGTGGCACGTTGACTCGGTAAACTGGTGATATGGACGATGACGTGGCTGACACGTGGAGTGACATGTGGCGACACGTGGTGATGGCGATTGTCGGCACCATAGGATGATGACATGTGGCACGGCGCACGTTAGCCGATCGGTTGTGATGGTGACACATGGCACGGCGCACGTTAGCAAAGTCAAACTTCTCAGATTCTGACACGTGGACCCGACGCACGTTAGCATGGATCGGCGCACTTTAGGCGTCGCGACGCGCGAAATGACGAAAATGCCATTTTGTCCGTTTTTCACTATTTTTGCCCCAAATCACCTCCAGAATATCCTGAAACTTTATTTATCTACAAAATAACACAAAACACATCAAAATATTCACAAAACATAAGAAACTATACAAAATATTAGGTCAAATGAGTGGGAAATAGTGATACATTTACCACTCATCAACGAGCTGAATTTATAGATCCTGAAAAGGGTGAGTAACAATATCACTAGTACATGCCAAATGATAATTATTAGATGAACGTTAAAATAAATCGTGAAAGTAAAAAAGTATAGATATTATCGGTGAAAATAAAGGAAATCATAATAGAAAAACAAATCAAAGCAATTATTTAAGGCAACAGAATTGTGTACGCAATATGCCACTCGCTTGGTATATAAATCTATTAGGATGCGTCTCAAGAATCCATTCCTTACTCAGCCATCACTAATGAATTAAATCTCATATTTGTGATTGTCAAACACCATTCCTTATGTCTTACTCTGCCTTAAATGCTCCGTTTGTGCTTTTCCCTACATAAATAACACACAAAAATAAAAACTCTACAACATGTAAACACAAAAAAATGAAAATAAAAATTGCAACAATAAAAATTGCATGGGTTGCCTCCCTGCTAGCGCTAAATTTATCTTCTTCAGCCAGACGTGACTGAAGTCCATCCGTCAAGGAGGTTTCAGCGTGGTTTTGGATGTCCGATTGAGGACAATCCAATGAGCGTTGCTTTTGAAGGGTCTCTTCCAATGATGAGGTGGCCAAAAGAATTTTATCTAACTTGGTGCTCGAGCCACTTTCTTAAACTTTATCGCTCCAGTGGTTCCTGAAAAGAAAGAAAGAAAATCAGGAGGTCTCGTATGGTGCTTGAGTTTGAATGAGAGTTCCATTCTGTCAAGCTTCTGGGCGGTGTCTTTGATTTGTACTCCCCAATACAGTGATGTTTCTCCTGAATTCATG
Organism: Zanthoxylum bungeanum; assembly: GCA_019454045.1. Taxonomy (NCBI): domain Eukaryota; kingdom Viridiplantae; phylum Streptophyta; class Magnoliopsida; order Sapindales; family Rutaceae; genus Zanthoxylum; species Zanthoxylum bungeanum. The sequence continues at coordinate 380,650 of SKCR01036748.1, forward strand.
AGATCTTCCATCTGTCATCTTTGAAATGCATGTTCCATAAATGTTAACCTGAGGATGTAAAGATATATATGATTGTAGGTTTTTATCCTTTGTGGTTGGTATGAACGGCTAGGGTGGCTCTTCTTCAAACATATGTGCAATGCATGCTCCAAAATCTTCATTTTGAGGATGCAGAGTTTCATCCTCACTTGTTGGTGTAGTTGGTACAGACAGCTCTGCTACTTGTTCCTCATCAGAGTCCGATGAATAATCAGTGACCAAATAATTATCCAGATCAAATTGAAACTCTGCTGGTTCGGGCTCCTGAACTAATACCTCTAATTCTTAATACTGCTCAGCCTCTTCCCCTGTTAAAGTGTCATCGTGAAATCTTTGGTACTCAAAGGCTTCGTCGGTGTCATTAGAAAATGTACTGTGAGGTATGTTGTTCTGGTTTTCTTAGATTTGACTCGTTTAATCTGTCAGTCTCTGATAGGGGTGAACACAATTTCGGGTCAAACCGCGAACCGCACCGAACCGCACCGCACCGAACCGAACCGCGCGGTTTGAAAAAATATTAAAAATGATTTTGAACCGCACCGAATCGAACCGCAAATTTCAGGTCGGTGTGCGGTTTTGACCCATGTCAAACCGCGAACCCCCCAAACCGCATATTTTGACTCGAATCGCGACCCGAACCGCCTAAACCGCTGACCCGCGTTCAAATTAAATATTATTTTATATTTTTCTTCTTTTTAACTATGAAAATTAAGATATTTAATGATCATATAACAATATGTAATGAATAAATGAAAATTATGTAATTTTTTCTTCAATTATAATGTGAAAACACACAAAATTTTCTTAAAAAATTATAATCCAAACCGCCGACCCGAACCGCCCAAACCCCTAAACCGCCAACCCGAACCGCCGTTGTTTTCCTTATCAAATTTGCGGTTTCATTTTCTAATTTCCCAAACCGCCAACCCGCGCGGTTTGAAGTAAAAAATGAAAAAACCGCCACGAACCGCACCGCGAACACCCCTAGTCTCTGAATCATTTCTTCCAACTTTTCGTTTCTTTTCTTGAGCATGTCCACCATCTCTCTTATCATTTGTTTTTCCTCTGGTGAATATTGTTCTGGTTCTTGATGAAGATCATAAGTTGATGGTGGATAAGATGGAGAATATGCTTCAGTGAAATATGCTGGTTCATTATACCATGAAGGATTCTGATAGTTCTGCCACCCTGAATTGTAATTGTACTCGCAATGATTGCTAGGGTGGTTACCATCACATATCTCACATCTGATCATTGTGTTCTGGTATGGTTGATCAAATGTTGTGTTGAATGGCTCAGACATCCATGGATAGTTGTTGGGCTGGACAACATGCCTCAAAAAATCGGACAACTGCTCCCTAATTTGGGGTGTATCATTTCTTTGTAAAGCTCGTAATTCTTCTGCCCAATAATGTTCCATTTCAACCACCTGAAAAATAAAACAAAGAAATAAAAATTACAGATAAAATTAAAGAAAATTAGATACAAGTAAAATAGATAGCTTCAAAATTAATAACGCAAGAAAAATAAGTCCCCGACAACGGCGCCAAAAACTTGATCGAACACACACGTAACGCAAACGCACGTATCGCTCAAGTAGTATAAAAATATCAATCCCACGATGACTTAATTTCTATTGTTGTTATTAATTATTGATTCTATTTATTTACAGGTATCTAATTAAATGGAGAAGAGAATGATTGCTTGATTGGTTGGTTGAATTTGGATTTGCTAAATAAATAAATAAATAAAAACACAAAATAAAATACAAAGGAAAATAAACAAAAGACACAAACATCTAGGGTTATGATTCCACACAACATTATTCTAATAATGAATTGATTCTCTTATATATGTGTAATAAATCAGTTTGCTAACCTGAAACACAAAGATATGCAAAAGCCTCTTCCGATGGTCAGATGTAAATACCCAAAATAACTCAATTAATCATATTTCTATGTTAACCAAATTATCTGAATTCATTAAGTTCAAGTTCCAATTATGGCTACCCTCGCCCGACAGGTATATTCCTATCATGTAAGAAAATCTACCTAAAAGAGTTTTACCCCAAAGTGAGATCGTGAACTATTGAATCTAAGGCTGAAACCTAAAATCTCTTTTCCAAGTTCATTTTAAGTTTACCACATCAATTTTATTGGTGATCAGGCAACAAGAAGCATTAAGCTTAAGATTCAATAAACAAACCAAAACATTAAACATAATATAATTAAATCAATTATTAAGCATGTGAATATTGTGTTTCATCACTTCCCTAGAATAAAAATAAAATGATGGGGTTAGAGGATCCACCTTTAATATTTCAAATGTAGAAATCTCACTTTATTATAATATAAAAATTATCAGTGTTACTCAATTAAGTCAAATCAGCCATAAATGCGGTGTTGTTATTTGTCCATAAACCAACTATATAGGCGGTAATCATTTGTCACCTAAAGACCGACCATATAGGCGGTGTCACATTATGTCAAATAAATAAAATCAGCCATTAAGGCAGTATCAATTTTAATCCATATTATTAAATTACAATTTCCATATTATAAATTGAGTGAGATTAATCTACATTATCATATTAAAGGTTTCACTATCCCCCAGCGGAAATTAATTACTAAACATAAAAGAAAATAAAAACACTCAAACTATTATTACTACTAAAAATAAAAAAAAAATAAAAAAAAAAACATTACGAAACTACTAATTAAAACACACAAAATCAAGGAAAGTATGAAATTTACAAATGAAATGGCTTGGTATTTATAGGCAAAATTTTACCTCCACCAAACCAAACATGGCACAAAACATGACACCAAATCCTCTACCAAACATGCATGTTTGGTGGAATTTTGACAATTTTCATTATTTTATTTTTTGTTTTGTTTTGAAAATGACTTTAATAATTACACATAATTTCAGATTTTTATCAATTTCGGTCATGAAAACTTCAGAATTCGAAATTATTATGGATGTCAAAGTTGTAGATATCTGAGTCTTCTTTAATCTGGAACTTGAATCACCTCAATCTGATATCGGAATAAAACGTTATGGCCAAAATACGAAAATTACGCAAAGATGAAATTTTCAAAATTGTAAACGCCATTTCAAGTTTCCAACCTCCAAAATCCAAATGTCAAGTTCAGTTTTTGCCCTTATTTGTTCCACATTTAGTCCTGATTGATTCCATTGAGTCTCGATTTTATTTTATCTACAAAATAAACTAAAACATATCAAAATATTCATAAAACTCGAGAAACCATACAAAATATTAAGTAAAATGGGTGGTAAATATTGATATATTTTCCACTCATCAATATGCAATGGCCTCGACTTGTATAGTTTAGCGATATTATCCGTGGTCGTCATAATTTACGAGTATGTGAATTATGGAAAATCTAAGGTTCTTCCATATTTGAGAGTTCCACCATTTTGTCCAAGTTCAAGTTCTTGAAGAAATGAGTGTCCCGTCTATAAGAACAACAAAGTAATCCTGGGAGAACATTAGCCACAAGACATCCGTATAGCACGGAGGCGGGGTTAATAAGTTCTCAAGGACAGAGGCGACTCGACTTGGTTTTTTAAGATCCATTTCCAAGTTTTACTAAGTTACCATTTTTTTTTTATTTTGATTACATGATAGTTGAAATTCAATAGTACATGTTTAAATTGATTAATAACATATATATTTCAACATCTTTTCATTAACCGATGGAAAATCTGTGCAAGGAAGATGGTGGATATAGTTTTGGAAGTGAAGATGAAATTTCCTTATAAACTTATTTATATTTCTTGTAATAGATTCTATATTGGCTGTTGTAAAAATTTATATTCTATATATTGCGTATTTTCCGTAACTGTTCCAGAGTTCGTATTCGCCAACACTAGCAGATGTGAGATATTCAGGTCAGTTTGTAAAATCCTCCAGCTCTTTCAGAAGTTTTCGGTGTGAATACGATTTTCAATCCGAATAATTTTGGGAATGCACGATATATGATTTTATGTTGTTAGACTCCGTCCTAACTAAGTTTGAGTCTTAAAATCTCCTAAGAGCCTAAATGAACACATATTTACATCATAGTGGTGTTTTATTAATGAAATATTTCATTCTACTTCAAAAAAAAAACACACACACACATCTTTACAATTCAGGAAGTTTTAAAATTCCTTGCTACATTAGCCGACTATTTCTGTCTACATTTTGTGTCATAGCAAAAGACTCGTATGGCCGTTGTGGTTATGATCAGGCATGCAATAGCATAAGCTTCTTTTATCATTATTATTATGACTTTTGATGCTTTTGGCTAAGGTTTTTGACACGCATACATAAAAATGGTGGATGTTATCATTGTTTGTGTGGCTTTGTTTACAATTATGGGTCAAATTTTGTGGCTCTTGGTCACAATGGTATCCAAAACCTGCAATCTGTTTTTGAGTTCGTACAGTCATCATAGACACGAAGACAAATGATGTTTCAGTTGAATATGATGTTGTGGTGTTAGCTTTGGGAACTATCCTGGATCCGAAAAGAAAATCAAAACAATGGATTGATGTTAATGCATCCTTGAGTCACCTCTCACGTCACTATTTTCCCAAGTTCCATCAATGCTAGCTTTTGATGCTGTCACTGAATGCCTCTTTCTCACTAATGAATCCATACCCGAACCTAATCATCATGAAAGCAAATGCTTCTCTTTCATTCCTAAAAATTGCACATTTTATGCTTTTTTTCCAATTGCATATGTAGTCTTTTCATTCTTTGTTTTATATCCAATTTTACACGTTCTATTGAATCATTCTTTCTGTGTTTCTTTTCTAAGAAAACATATTGAAAATTCCTAATATTTGAGAAGCCCATTCGTCGAAACTTCTTTCTAAAATTTACATTGTCCTAATTATGGATTGCTTATTCGGTATAAGCGTCCCCAAGTGGCGTGCCTTGATGGTGTAGGATTCAAGATTTTACTTTGAGGTTTTGTGTTCGAATTCAGGGAATGCGTTTCTTGTAAGAGTCAGGGATAGCTGAGAATTTTACCCACTTCGCTTAAGCCTGGAATGAGTGGTTTGACGGTGGAAAAAAATGTTAATATTATCGTTAAAACGATAGAACTTTTATGTGATTGTCTCTATTTTATTCCTGGTTATTCTCTATATCATTCTTCAAAGATTTTAACAGTTAAATCATTTAACACTTTATATATTTTTTTCCTACTGTAATACGAAAAATTTAGAACATAAAACATTCTACTTCAAAAGACAAGCACGTTAAAATAAAAATCTTGATATTTTAATAAAGACACATAACATGTACAACTCTAATAATATCCAAAGCAATTCGGTGGATCACTGTCTTCCACTTTAAAAATCTTTATTGGAGAAATATTTTGAAAGGATTATATGCACTTTGAATCAACTTTAGTTAGGCCTGACCCTCATTGTTTAGATTGGCATATTAATTATCAAGCTGCAAAAGTTCCATACACAAACACTATAACCTTTAAAGATGGAGATCTTAAGGACTTCGTATCCTTTAAACAGCACATTATAATATCCCGGCCCGACGTTTTCGAAAGTTCATGCACTAAATAAGATCCCATATGTATAGTGAGTCCAATTGAAAACATCCAATACAATTAAGGCATATGGGTTTGTATCGTAGGGTTCCAAACAAATCAAAACTAAACAAAATTTTTTACTCCTAGATGGGATTAGCTACGGGGATCATAAGATGTCATTATTCTATATTCAAAAACGTTATTTCATTAACTGCAAAAAGAATTCTCTTATTATAATTTATGTTAATAAGAACTTATGTATCATTTGTTATTATATATTCTTATCGAGAGAAATTTCTTTATATTATAGATATTCTAACTATCTTATTCGTATTTCTCTCATATTATCCTCAATCGGTATTACACAAATTTTCTTCGTAATTTGTTCATTTTTTACTTAAAAAAAATGAAATTTTAAATAATTATTTAGTTTCTTTTGATGATACCATCATACCATAATACAAAACAAGAAAGAAGAAGAGTTTCTTTGGTCGGTCTTGTGTCATAATCTGAACTGTAAAGTAGTTCTGTCAGTCTCCTAAATAACCCCACTCAGCCCACCCCACTACTGCACTAAAAATACGAGAGGCATGCAAGAAGAGTCGCGATCACGTTGACTCCAGTCAATATATCTCGGGAAGAATAGGAAACGTGGGACACGTGGATGATTCATCAACCGTTCATTACTTACCGACCAATCAATTGCAGTGCTGAATGAAGAGTTGCATGATTGATCATCAATTCAAACAAAAAATCTTTACGATGATTAGATTATTTTTCAGTTTCACCCACACTTTGCTTCTGCTTACATCATTCCTCACGTCAAAAGACAAATATATTGGGCATCCTCTTCAATCATTGGGTCATTGAATTTAATTTGTATATTTAATCCCTCTTTATCTTGAGCTTGTTCATTGAAACATATAACGAGTCCTACAACAACATCAAGTTCAGAGTTAGTCCTCATTATAGTCTGATCCAAATAACTTATGATTAAGAGATTTAAATTTTTTATTATGATATAATATAATATTATATTCTGAGTCTTTAAAATGTAAAAATGATATTGAGTCATGAGGATATCAAGATATGAGTATCGGTCTTGATCAAATTAAAATTGATGTTCAAGATATTTTATATTATAAGTCCATACTCAAGTTGTTATAAATTACGGAGAAGCAAAAGGAAGTGAATTTTATAAAAAGAAAATCAATTTGAGGTGACTTAGATAAAACATTTTTAACCATAACTTCTTATTAATCAATTGAATATTGATTAATACATAATTCATCGAATAATATAAAGATGATTCTTCTGTTCAAAAATTGTTGAAAATTATTGCCCCTATAATTGGATTATTTGTATTAATATGTGTTAAGATCTTAATTCACGATTCTTTTTAGTTCGAGGAAAAAAAAAAAGAGAGGTGAATAATTTATCCTTAATCTTTTTCAAATTTAATATATGTATGTTGGTTCATTGTATATTTTATTACAAGTGCACTTAAATTTTGTTGTCATTCCTACTGTGACGTGATTTTTTGACATGACTTTTAATTGTATTACAATTGTAAGACCAAACTAAAGTAAGAGGGTGGGATATTTATTTATTTAATTAATACGATAAGATCGTTGTATTGTTGATACAAAACAAACCGATACTGGATTTTTTGAATTGGTGTAATCTGGATGCAATTGGTTTGCCTCTTGCAATTTGATGAAATTGAAGATTGTGCGTATCTTACCACTTGGGTCAGTTCAAAATTATTTATACTAGCACATGGCACTATCACAGCCCGCTAATTGATCATATATTTTAAGTATCGATCTTGTAAATGTTTTTAAATTTTATCGATTTTATAGTTTAATTGAGACAATTGACTTTCTTACACGTAATATTTATGATTCATTCGTTTGTCTCTTAGTTCTCAAATAATATTTATAATTCACTCTGAAATAACTACTAGTTAGAGTCTGCACCCTAAAGTACAGTAAATAATAAAAAAATCATGAAATAATTTTTTTTTATAGAAATAATTCAAAATAAAATAAAAAATAACAATAGACCCGAAATCCAAAAAATTGGCTAGGAGATTATATTTTTATATTTTATTATGTTTTTTATTTTAATTTTATAATTTAATAATAAAAAATAATTTTAGAAATTAGGTTAATTGTAAATAATTTAATAGTATTTATTTTTTTATTTTAATATGATACTATAATATATTTTCTTGTTATAATAAAATTCTTATAAATTATAATATGTATTTTTATTTAATATATTTCATTTTAATATAAACTCGTGGCACGAAGAGATTTGAAAATATTGATCTTTTATATATATATATATATCCCTACCAAGCTGTTTGGAATAAAATAGTGTAATTAGTGAACCAAGAAATTTCTTGGTCTAAAATAAATAATAGTTGAGCAAATATCAGTTAATGATATAAAATATATATATATATCGTACTAATTATACAGTGTGAAACATAAAAAAAAAAAAAAAAAAAAAAAAAAAAAAAAAAAAAAAAAAAAAAAAGGAAAGCTCAAATTAAAAGCGCAAGGTTTTATCAAAATTTGGAGTTATATAAAAAGGATGACACATAATCGTGGATTCAATTGGAAAGAGAATATAAAAATCATAGATATTTTGAATTCATTATATTCTCTATACATACTTTGAAGTCATTATATTTTTTAGGGTTTCTTTAGACTAAGGTGGTTCATGGATATATAATATGAGAGCAAATTAAATGATATTGTCACATATTAATTGAGGTTCATATGTATTTTAACAATACTTTATGTCATAGACGGTATCAGAAGTGAGTTGTCTATGTTTATCCGATGTCGATCTTATAATTTTTTATAAAATAATAAAATATTTAGTTTACTAATATTACATTTAAAAAAAAAATTAGCCACTCTATAATAAAATCACACATCCATCACTTATCTGTATATATTATATATTCAACTACATACAAATTCTAACAAATAAATACATGATAAATTATTCATGTAGAGGTGTCACGTGTAGTCATTTTTCCTCTTTTCTTGGTTCAAATTAGCATTCATTTAAATAACAAAAATCGTATGCGTATGGTAGTAGTTACATTTTTGTTCTAATTAATTTTTTTAGACCTTCCAAAAAAATTAATTTTACCAATAATGCAAACCGGGGAAAAAGGACATCCATATTTGGAAATTTTCTAGAATAAAACAATAGACACAAAACAATCTAATAATAATTTATCAGGCGTGTTAAATTATTTAAAAAGACTATTAAATAAATACTAGCAATATTTTTTTTCCTAAAATATATGAGGGTGGGCAATTCCGAATATATTTTTTAACTTTTGACCTCACCAAGACTCGAATTCAGATGATAAGTTTTATTAAGATATTTGAAAAACCAACTCGACTATGTACTTGAAGACAATGGTAGCTATATTTAATATAAGTACACATATCATATGCTTATTAATTAGTGATATTACGTCGCCAATATATATATTCTACTAAAGAATTTCTCCAAAACTTGCTTGTATGGACCTGCCAACCTATTAGATATATCCCTTTGATAGGCTAGTCTTAGGGCCAGCCCACACAGCAGTGAGCTGGGCCTCTGGGATTTGGCCCGGCCCAAAATTAAATAAAATTATTATTTTTAGATATATATATATGGATTATGATTTTATACCAATACATCCATTTTTTTTTTAATAAAATCATTAAAAATCAAAATTATGGTCCCAAATCTAAGAAAATTTAATAATCATTACTACAAAGAAATCAAAAAAAAAATCTCTCTTTTTAATTTTTTTTTATGATAAGGGCCATAAACCCCTAAATTTTAGGACCGTCCTGCCATATGGACCTTTTGCATTTTAAATTAACAAAAATGATATACTCACACACACTTTTATTTAAAATTTTACAAACTCTCTCACTGTAGTTATAGTGATCTACAGTAAATCAATGTAGCTACAGTTGAGAGTGTTTGTAAAATTTTAAGTAAACGTGTGTGAGTGTATCATTACTCTTAAATGTTATCAAATCTCTATAATCTATCCCATGCACAGCTCTTATTTGTGGCCATATCTTTAGCTGTAGTGAAAACTAAAACAAAATTACGGGCAGGGATCATTTTACAATGTTAAAAACTTTGATATTTAGCCTATAAATAGGCTATAGGGCACACCATTTCTAGCAATCCAATCCATGCCCTCAGAGAAAAATGATAGAAAATATGGAGAAAACAGGCAGTAGCATCAGCAGCCATGTCAAAAGACAAAAGGGTGGCATGATCACCATGCCCTTCATTTTTGGTAAGCTTTTATAAATTTAATACAAGCTTTGCATGATCACCATGCCCTTCATATTTGGTAAGATTTTAAAATTTTAATACAAGCTTCTTCTTGTGGCATGATCATCATGTCCTTCAATTTGGTAAGCTTTTAAAATTTTAATACCACTTTTCCTTCTTCTTCTTGTTCTTGGCCAATTATTAGTGTTTTATTATTATTATTATTATTATTTGTGTAGCAAATGAGGCCTGCGAGAAGTTGGCTATCGTGGGGTTTAACGCTAATATGATTAGCTACTTAACAACACAGTTGCATATGCCATTAACCAAAGCCGCCAACACTCTCACCAACTTTGGAGGAACCGGAAGCTTGACTCCGTTGATCGGAGCCTTCGTCGCCGATGCATACGCCGGACGCTTTTGGACTATAACAATTGCTTCCATCATTTATCAAATAGTAATTATACTCTCTCTCCCATCAACACATTTTTTTTTCATCAATTATACAGAAGCCAAATTAAAGTAAGGACGGAAATAAAAGACAACAAAAACCCACACCCAATCGGCTTCGTATTTTACTTAACGTGTAGAGTCTGTATAAATAAATATATGTAATTTTTATATTATGCCCATGTTTAGGGAAAAAAAAATATTTATATTTTTTTTTCCTGTTTTGTTGATGTGATCAGGGAATGATTTGCTTAACACTCTCAGCAATTCTACCGCAACTAAGGCCACCACCATGCGAAGGTGAACAAGTTTGCCAAGAGGCTAATACAGGACAGGTGGCAATCTTATATGTAGCTCTTCTCCTCGGCGCTGTCGGGTCAGGTGGGATCCGACCCTGCGTGGTGGCGTTCGGGGCGGACCAGTTTGATGAGACTGACCCCAAACAAGCAACAAAGACATGGAAGTATTTTAATTGGTATTATTTTGTTATGGGAGCAGCAATATTAGTGGCTGTGACAGTTCTTGTTTATATTCAAGATAATATTGGATGGGGATGGGGCCTCGGTATTCCAACTGTTGCAATGTTTATTTCAATCATTGCATTTATATTCGGGTACCCGCTTTATCGGAACTTGGATCCGGCTGGGAGTCCTTTTACCCGATTGTTACAAGTGGGTGTGGCTGCGTTTAGAAAAAGAAAACTTACTATGGTGTCTGATCCAAACTTGTTGTATGAGAATGAAGAACTTGATGCCGCCATTTCTTTGGGAGGAAAGCTTCTTCACACTAGGCATATGAAGTAAGTCTCTCTCTCTTTCTATTTTTCTAAAACAAACACACAAGTTGCATCTCTGAGTCAGTATATAGATACATGATACAAAAACTGATGGGTACAAAAATATTGGGTACGTGATGTGTGCAATGCAGATTTCTGGACAAGGCAGCAATGGTGACCGAACAAGACGACCTAAAATCACCAAATCTATGGAGATTAAACACAGTGCACCGCGTGGAGGAGCTCAAATCAGTGATCAGAATGGGACCCATTTGGGCATCAGGCATCATCCTAATCACAGCCTACGCACAACAAAGCACATTCTCACTCCAGCAAGCCAAATCAATGGACAGGCATCTCACCAAATCATTCCAAATCCCAGCTGGCTCAATGTCAGTCTTCACAATCGTCTCCATGCTCTCCACAATCGCCTTATACGACCGCATACTGATTCCCGTCGCTCGCAAATTCACCGGCATCGAACGCGGCATCACTTTCTTGCACCGCATGGGAATAGGCTTTGTCATTTCAGTATTCGCCACTCTAGTAGCCGGCTTCGTTGAAATGAAGAGAAAAGAATCAGCTTCGGCTCATGCTCTTTTGGAAAAGCCTCATGCAACAATCCCCATGTCAGTGTTTTGGCTTGTGCCACAGTACAGTCTCCATGGGATAGCTGAAGCGTTTATGTCCATTGGTCACTTGGAATTTTTCTATGACCAGGCTCCGGAAAGCATGAGAAGCACGGCTACTGCATTGTTTTGGACAGCGATTTCAGTTGGGAATTATTTCAGCACCATGTTGGTTACATTGATACACAAGTTCAGTGCTGGACCTAATGGATCAAATTGGCTGCCGGATAATAATTTGAACAAGGGAAAGTTGGAGTATTTCTATTGGCTGATCACGTTTTTGCAAGTGGCTAATCTTATTTACTACATATTTTGTGCCAAGATGTATACTTTCAAGCCAATTCAGGTGCATAATAAAGGCACTACTGATGAATCAGAAGATGGAGTGGAGCTTGAGACCAAAGTTTAGTTGCAGTTTCAAGGCATTGTTTGGAGTCCACAAAATAATTAATTTACTCCATAAGCTTTGCTTTATCTTTTCTTTAGGGTACTATCTTTTAGGGAATATATATATATATATATATATATATATGATAAGAGAGGAAGAATCTCATTAGTGTATATCGCCTTTCAAATACATAAATATTACTTTCAAAATCTTTTTCTTCTTCCAATACATTTACTGCACATATGCCCCTTTTCACTGTGTAATTTTCATTTACAAAACTGTGCCCACAACAAAACATCATTAAAGCAAATTTGGCGAAAAGAGAATGCAATTTTGGTATCTATTGCTTTCAAGCTAATTATTTTCAATTTTCACACATAAGATTCCTAGACATTATATTTCATTCTCAAGATTGTTTATGAGAAGCCTATTATCATTACTTTTTCCTTCCAGAACTTACAATGGTATTCCTTTTTGTTAGTGTATTAAGCCAAATGTCAGCTCATGATTGAACCTTTTGGTAACACTACGTGAAAAAGACACACTTTGACGGTTAAAAACTGTCATATGAGGGAGATTATGACATATTTTGTATCTGTCATCGTAAATACAGTCACATCATGTGAATAATTTTATCA